>MNCI01023250.1:463875-591541 GCA_015680685.1 Gnetum montanum | reverse complement strand
ACGCAATCGTTACATTGCACACAACCGCACGCCGCAACAGCACACACACATACTCACGTTAACTACTGAGTTATTTGGAGGTATCTGGGCCTTGGTGTTGCCAGAGACCAGCAGGCACCTAAATCCTGTTCGAGGACACTCGTTGGCGGTCGCGTCCCAAACGGTCGCCAACAGATAGCAAAGCATGTCTAGCTGTGGTGTTGATGAGTTGATCGATTCTCGGTAGTGGAAAGTTATCCTTGATCATTGCCTTGTTAAAATCTTGGAAATCTATACATATTCGTATCCCTCTTGTTTTCTTTGAAGCCACAATGAGGTTGGACACCCACTCTGAATAGTCGACTGTGCAGATGAAACCTGCTCGGTATAACTTAGTGACTTCATCCTTCATGGCTAGCACAATTTCTATCTTGATTTTACATGCATTTTTCTTGACTACCTTCATGTGGGGATCTAGGATGATATTATGCTGAATCAACCATGGATCTAGAACCGACATATCTCCATATGACCATGCAAAGACGTTAATGTGTTCTTGCAAGGTTTTAACTATGTCCTCATGTATTTGTGCATCTAGGAGGGATCTAAGTCTTAATGTCTTTACCTCCCTTCTTGTCGTGGTTACAGGTATCATGACAATAGGATCCTCGGTTACATCCCTGGCCTCCAAATCTAGGACATGGACTAGGTGTATGGGCCAATCTGGGGGTGCTTCTAAGGTTGCTATAGTATTAATTGCAATCAAATCCCAGTTGATCGCATTGGGGTTTAACTATCTTGCAAGCTTGTCTTGTGGCCCATGGATAGGGCATGGTGGGTTTCCATTTCTTGCTTAACCTACCATTACAAGATGAGAGCCTAGGTAAGGGTCATTAGAGATTGTGTGGAACGTAAATCTGCAAACCAACACCGAGATGCGACTTGCTAAATAAGGCAATGTAAAGATTGAGAGTTCGCTAGCTTAGGGCTGTGGCATACCACCCAGGCACAAGAATCTAGGATAGTTGAAGATATAGACATTGTTGATGTAAAGTGAAAAGTTGTATATGGATGTCAAACCACTAGTTTAATTATCATTTTGGATTTCCATATTGTGACATGCAAAGTCTTGTTGTGCTAAATAATGATAAAAGAGATAAAATTGCAAGTACAAGATGTATTGGGCGGCCAATGCGGGAATGAAGGCACGAAACTGTTAGGGAATATGCTACGCCTATGTTGAGATGCGGTAGGTGATTGCTGATGTAACAAGTGTAACTATTTTGACGTCATTGCGGACTACGGCCATTACTAGTCGAAATTGTTGTCTTTGAGTCCTAAGGAGCGTAATCATGCTGGGTTTGTTAGTTTAAGGTCCTTTTAGACCTTTAATCAAAAACAAATATTATCATATTATTTTTATTTTCAAGAAGGCAAATAACTAACTTGAAGCGTGCCGAGGTTTAAATGCTAATAGTGTCGTGATGTCGTGGCGAGCATGCTACACCGCACACTGTGCCCCGTCTTAATCAGTGAGAGAGAAAGGAAGTTTCCCTATTTTGCTATTACTGCCATAAATAGGGGTTGAATCCTAGTAATTTTTCTATTTTTTCCCTAGAAGCACAAAATCCTTATCATACCACTTCGGCGATCTCGGGGCATGGAGTCACTGTGTTAATCCACATTGAGGCAAATTTCTAAGGCGAAGGTCGTGAATCTGCAAGCAGGGCTATGGCTCCTAAGACACAGTTGATGCTCGCAATGGTCGGGGAGGTGAAGAAGACTCTGAGACATGGGTCGCGGGTGCACTTTCTGGCATAGGAGGGCACACTATTGACTCAGTGAGTTTTCTATGTCTCTTCCATTCTTTTCTCCTTGCACCTTCTACCATCTTCTGCTTTGGTTTTATACCTCATTTGTTTCGCTACTAGTATTTTCTGTGGCTGTGTCATTTTGGCTTTGGTGCTGTCGTGGTCTATCTTTCTTTTGATCATCGTTGTTGTGCAAGGGTCTCGTTGTGGTTGCATGCAAAGCCATCACTAACACGACAGTTGCCACGGTTGCAAGACCAGGGTCCTTTAAGTTGCTGAACCTTGGCATGCCATGATGTAAAACCCTCAGGAGGATTTGGTTATGCGTGACATAGGTGTGTATTTTTGTTTGGTCATGCTGTTAGTTATTTTGTTGCTACGCTAAGTTACTTGCATGTTCTTGCTATGCTAGGCTTTTGCATCTTTGTTATGCTTATGATGAACAGGGATTATGCTATGCTACATTTATGGTCGGCTAAGTGCTGCTACGTTGCACATGTATTATGTTCATATTTGATGTCAATATCTGCTATTTCCATCATGCAGGGTAGGGCCGAGGTCTAGATTGATTGTCTTGGATCTTAAAGGAGTCTTATGTCATGTAGGTAGACCTATGGCCAATGTTCCCCCTCCCTTGATATGTTTGGGAGATCAAGCAGTTTGGTTTACGGACAGGGTGTGAGACTTCCTGCAATTCCTTCTTAGCTAGTTTAGTCTCATGGTTTGTGTTGGCGACCATTTGGGACGCGACCGCCAATGAGTGTCCTTGAATAGGATTTAGGTGCTTGCTGGTCTCTGGCAACACCAAGGCCCAGATACCTCCAAATAGACTCATTAGTTAATGTGAGTATGTGTGTGTGCTGTTGTGGTATGCGGTTGTAAAAAATGAAACGATTGCGTTGTGTGTAAACTATAAATGACTTATCATAAAGAGATTCAGCCAACCTTGCCAAGTACTATGAGTTTTTGAGAGTTCCTATTTTTTTCAATTACCTAGTCTACACAGTCCTTATAATACCTACTTGTAAAAAATAAAATTTTGCAAAAACATTTGAGCACAACTCTGTGAATCTACTTCTAATTTTCCCCAGAGAAAGAGATAGTTCCACAAGAAAACTAGAAATAGAGCAAGATTCAATGGAAATAGACTGAAAAGAAAGTAGATTTGTGTAGACCTCAAATATTTAAACAAGGTAAAATGATACGAGTAAACACTTCGCAATAAAGATATCCCAAATTCAATAACTACAAATTATTCAACTACCAAGGCTCAAATAAGCAATTTCTTCAAGACAATCCTACTATGCTACCAAAAAATTTCTACGTAAACTATCATGTACGAGAGTCCATTTTTGGCTAGATAATGTATGTCAACAATTGCATTCAACAGAACCTTCAAAAGACTTAACAATTTCTAATTGAAATACCATGGAGATTCATTTTAAAGATAAAAAGAATCTATTCTGGTCCCATCAAAATACGAAATATTTTTTGAACCCTCTTGACTATTGAATCATTCAACAGCATGACTACAAGTAGAGACTCTCTTAAAACAATCTCAATAGCAGTTCTTATATGTTGCACAATAATAAAATTTTCTACTAAAATGATATTAAGGCTTTTAAACACAAGCACTTCTATGGAAAAATTTTAACAGAAATTTTCTATCGGGCAAAAAAAAAATAAGAGTAATCTAAAAATCCCAAAATTACTTGCCAAGGATGATACTATCTAAACCACTAGCTAGACAATTTATAGAAAATAGAAATAAAACATAACTCACAGGACTATGACAAAAAGGCTGAAATCTTTTCTTTAGCAAGCCATTTTACAAGCAATCGTTCACAATTTCTTTTACAAATGCTCTTCCCAAGAGCCAAAGTGTGTCTCCAAGTGTGAGCTCCAAGTCCTCAATTGTGAGCTCTTCCAAGTCTCTCCCTACCTTCCTACCCTTGAAGCCCTTTTATAGGATCTCCTAGGTAGTTAGGTAAGTTACAAATATCTTGGATGATTATAACCACCATAGAGACAAAAATGCTATAGTTGACAAGTGTCCCATTTAATTGACAAGTGGTGCTTCAGTTGCCAAGTGTCTTCATTCAGTTGCCAAGTGGTCACCATGGAGATAAAAAAGTTGTAGTTGACAAGTGGCCCTTGTAGTTACAAACACTTCAAAGATTAAAAAGCTATGGTTCCCAAGTGTCCTATTTAGTTACAACCACCATGGTAGTGTTAAAATTAAGTGTTCAATTCATATGGGACTTAGAACAGTTTTCCCATAACCCTTTTTTTCTTTTTTAAGTCATATCATATTTTATTTGATTTCCCTGTGCAAAAACTAGGAACAAAATAGTTGCGATAGAGAAATCAGCGAACATAGTAATAGAACTTCTCGAATCGGATAGTGACAAGAGCGTGGTGGCAGCAGTTTTGTGGTGTTTTGGGGGCATTGGAAAATCCACCATCGTAGAGGTGGTGTACGCAGCCATAGACATGGATGAGTACATTTTCTACAAAGTTGTGTTGTTCGATCATGCTAATAGAAAACCGAGCCTGACCAAGGTGCATAAGAGCCTTCTGGACCAACTTGCAGAACCCAGCCAAGAATGGGCAAAACTCGCATCCCCAACAGAAGGTCAAATCACTCTACACCATTGCTTCAGGCAGGTCATCTACTTAATCTTCATTGACAACATTCTGGAAATGGGAGAGCTCTGGAAGCTCATGATTCTCATCATTGCTAGCAATATGAATGCCCACGAAGATCCGGAAATCCACAATCCTAGGGATAGACAATTTGATGTTTATAAATAATTCCTTCCATAAAAAATCATCAATAAAACATGTAGAGACCTTCGCCATGGGCTCATTTTCAAGAAATTCAGAGGCTGCAGAACTTCCCTTACTATCAGACGTTGATGAAGCTACCGAGATGTTTTTCATGATGGGAGGGCCATGGTGTTTGACGTCCATAACGTAGGGCGATTCATTAAATGGTGGTACTTCATTGGCTTGAGGGGGGAATCACTTTGGACGTCGTGTACAGAAACATTGGCTAAGAAACAAAGCTCACATTCATTCGACCTCCTCCTCCTCCTCTTGCATTACCGTCATTTCCAAAGATCACCTTCGCATTATTATCATGACTCCTAACCTTCCTATTAGTAGAATCATCATCTTGCAAGGTAGAATTCACATTCATGTTTCTTGCTATGGCCCTGGAGCTCGTCGGCTCCAAAAGCTGATCTAAAGGAATAGCTGAGAAGCTTGACATTGTCGCAGAAACATATTTCATGAAGGGTTTAAAAGATTTTTTTACTACGTTTGTGTCGAAAATGTGACTTCTAAGGCCATGAAACCCTCCAAGATCAAAATAGAGTAGTAATGTTATAAAATGAAAAACACAAATTGGTCAACGTTTTCGGGAGAATCAGAATCACAATCATAAGGACATGACGATTCTTGAAAATTCTAGTATGTGTGACTCATCCCCCATAGATGTTTCAGGTGGTTTCCCCAAAACAGTGGTAGACATGGCCATCTTTATGGAGGGTAGTCAAATACAAAGGCTACTACTATTTTAACTCTCCACGGGCTCTGCAATGCATGGCCTCCTGGATGCATCGATGTGACTACAAAGAGCATACTGTTATCTTTGGAGAATGGCATGAGTGGTGGGGGGTGTTGGGCATACTTCCTATGTTGATGTAGGTGTGGAATCTCAACTTCCTCACCACTATACTCACATTTGTTGTCATCATCCTCGACTTCAATCACGCCACTATTCATGCCCTTTACGAGTATCTCTTTCTGCATTTCCGAATCTTCATCAAATCACGAGTCCTCAAGGACAAGTGGATTTTTTTATTATGTATTCGGCTCCCTCTTTAGCAAGCGCTGGTTCCCTAGCAGCTTTAACTTTAAACAACTAAAATCTCTAGATGCAACATTTGAAAATATGAAACTATACAATTTCTGTAGACTGAAAAATCTTAGGCATATGCACTTTAATGGTGGCAGCCAGTATTCATACGGCAAGTACAATTGCTTTTCTGAATATGTCATCTTCATCAATGGAGAAAACACATTTGTATTACATAGGGAAATGATGAAACCTTTTATGTATGCCAATGCAAACCTGAGAATGGCCATCTTTCTAGAATAAAGGTATTTCTTGATCAGGCAGAGTTGTAAAGTGGGGGAACCTTAATAGAGGCCATTAAACAAGCCCTTGCCTTGCATGTTCTCATATACATCCTTACATATTTTCCAGTGGATTTGAAATAGATTGGTTGTTTATGCATTTTTTTTACAAATTACCTTTTACCAATATCTACTTTTGCTATTCCATGAAATGGCCAAAATGTGACAAAGTTTGGTCCTCCTCGAATGAGGTGCGGCCATCTGGCATAATAGAGGCTTTACTACCAAGGACAAATTGAGGCATCCTAAGATATCTTTCTAATGACGTGGCCACAAGCAGGTTGGGAGGAGGGTCTACCCAACACTTCATAGGGTTGAGGTTCTTGGCCTAGATCTGGGATATGCTAGAATACCAGTGTTATCATCCCTACAACACATTGTACCTCACACACCATGTGGTGACGTACTTTTTGAACCCACAGGGGACCGTCTACTGTATTGGCAGGTGAGTCTCACATCTGTACTTTGCTTGGTTGTGCAATGTTGGCCATGTTTGGCCGAGTGTTAATAGCATGCACTTGTCACCAGGTTGTATCTTAATGATGATGGGATTCATGATTAACCGGGTGAGTTGGCCACAGCACAGATAGCCCTATAGGAATTTGCCTCTGCCAAGAGCCTACGGGTGGGCGTGATTGCTCATTGCGGGGAAGGATACCATTCCCACCTACGCACACTTGCCTCTTTCTATGGTAATTTTAGGACAAATAGTTGGCTAGAAAAGGAGTGGAGAGAACCTTTTAAGCAGGTTACGCTCGAAGTAGTCTTGGCAGCTGAGCTCCCACTATTTGCCTCACCATATAGATCTTGTGGATTAACAAGTGGGCATCACGGGCTCAGTTTTTTTTTGTAGTTTATTCTCTCTTTTATGCTAAGAATGTTTTGTGATTATTGCTACAGGAGTGAAGAAGCCTTGTGAAGTGATGGTGGTGATTGCCAAAAGGTAAGGGAGAAACATCTACTTTAAATATGGTGAAGTATCGGTAAGCCAGAGCTGGTTAGAATGAGGGGCTCTGGGCCCCTTTCTTAGAAGAATATAGATGGTTGGGCTTATGGATTTGTTTATGGAACCAAATCTGGGTGTCCCAGCTACCGAGATGCTTTCCTTGGTCAATTTCTTTTTTGGGCAGGCGAGCCACTTTTTCACATACGTGCGGGTTGTGTAGGTGGTCATTGACATCAATGACTAGCTATTTGCAGATTTTTTTGACGTCCCTACTGATGGCACCAATGTGATGTCGAAGGGCAAGTAGGAGTTGACCCTCCATAAGCAACATATCGACGAGTGGTGATGGAAAAGCTTAAGGATGATCCTGCCATGGGGATATACCTTGTCTTTCATGCTCATGCATTCCCTCAACTACTCACCTAAGGGAAGGTCTTGGGGTTTGAGTAGGCTTGGATAATGTGGGAAGTCGTGAAGGAAGGGGCCCGTTATAATTGGGTCAAGTTACTATGTAGTGACTTGCAGGGTAAGATTTTGGGGCTCCATGAGCAAATGAAGTCTCGCTCTAACATACACTATGATTTCTACATAGGCTATTTAAAGTGCTTCATGGAGTTCCTAGTGGTCAAGGAGGACTGAGTCTAGTTTGAGCTGGATCGTGCCCAGATCACCAAGCCATGGATTCGATAGGTCTTTTGGACCATGCAAGCCTAGGCTCCCCCGGAGATGGTTAGGGATTCATTTTATGTAATGACTAAAGGTCTTGTAGTTTGTAGCTCTTGTAGCTAGGATAGTGTAGGGGAGACTCCCCCTGCCATACTCAGCAACGCAACCCAAGGTGAACATCTCATGGCTGAGACTGTGCCCACGGAGTTACGGAGAAAGAGACCTCCCCCTACTAGGGAAAACCCTCATGAAGAGGAGCAAAGACTGCGGTTCAAGTTGCGGTGAATGCAACAGCCCATTGGTGAGTGTTTAGAGAGCTTGCTATTCTATGCTTAGTTAGGTAGTGCTTTATAGCATGGTATCAATTTTGAGTTAACCAACCTCGATTTGTTGTGTGTATACCTTTTGCATATAGCAGAAGAAGAAGGTGATGAGGAAGTGTTGGCCCTTAGAATGGGGATGACAAATAAAGATGCAGGGGCCCCAGGTTTGGAAGAAAAGGCCCTAGCTAGGAATAATGGAGCTCTTGTCTCCAGGGTAGGGGCTCTTGCTATTAGGGAGCCTCTTCCTACCAATGAAGAGGTGTCTTTCCAAAATAAAAAAGATGTTGCTATCTTGAAAGGAAAAGCACCAGTGCTTGAGGTAGGAGTTCCTATGGACTTGGCCGGGCCTTCTACTAAACCTAATACAATTGTCTTGCACTGGAAAGAAACAAGAAAGCAGTCAAATTTTGGTGAGTTTAGGCTTTGGATGTACCCTACCATAGTCCATTTCAGCCATGGTTGACATGCTTAATCTTGTAACAGGTGCTACTGCTGATGTCTCAAGACCTCCTCCGCCCCGGACGGAGTCATGGGCTAAAGTTCCTGACAAGTTTACGTTTGTTCAGGGGCGTGTTGATGACATGATCAAATGCCTTCAGTAGGCAGATCTTCGTGAAGTAGGAGTGTTGACAGCCCCTATGCTGCTACGCTGAAACTCTTGAACGTATTGATTTATGTCATGTTAACATGATTGTTATACTTTCTACAGCCTCTCAGCTCAAGTGGGACCTGGCTCGACCTATGGAGATTGGCGCGGTACCCACACTCTCATCTAACATGACCAAATTTTCTCATCATATATTTGACAAGGCTTACAAATGTGTCTTACACTCGGTGCGCTCTCTATGGGAATGTAGACGTACCAACAAGGAATTGTGGAAACGGGTCCACAGGAGTGAGCATAGAGAGGCAGAACTAGTCGCTGAGGTAGAGAACCTCAGGTCAAGGATCAATTTGCTCATAAATCATAATCCTGACCCTGTTGAGTTGCAAAGGGCTATGGCTAACTACGCCAGGTTTTGGACTATGGTCCATCAGAATGTAGAATCCACCTGCGAAATAGTCGAATAGCAGATGCAGATGGATTTGCTGGCCCAGAAGTGCCAAGATATGAAAGACATCAATGCCAAGATCTTCGAATGGGGGAAGACCCAGAGGGATCACAAATATACATAGAAGCTAGAAAATGAAATTCATCGAAGGTTATATAAAGACGCTGCTGTGGAGGCATTTTCGAATGAGACGTTTGTGAAGGCCATCGGCGCTTCTGAGGCCTATGCCAAATTTAAAGAGTAGGTGAGGGTCACAAAATCTTCAGACTTGGGGGTGACACTTCCTACAAGAGAGACCGCAACCACCTCTCTTTCTTGGGAACCTCTAAAATGGACAACATTGAAAAGGGAGAAAGTTGCCGCTGTGAATGCTGAACCTAGTGATAGGCCTTGGATGAATATTTCGATGAAGGAGATTGAGCATCATCTCAGGCTTGGTCTAGACCAGATACCTCTTGTGACTGATGCAAGCTTCCCTCAGGTTAGTCACTTTGATGCTTTGCTATAGCTATCATTTGTCGCATATGTTGTCCCTACTAACTACTTTATTTCTTTTGGGACACAGGCTCTTAACGAAGGTGTGGGACCCATGGAGGGAAGGAATGAGGTGTTGGTAGGGGGCAATATAGGAGTACGTGATGTGCAAGTGGATGAAGTAGAGACAAACAACGAAGGTGTTGCAAACGGAGATAACTCATGAGAGCATGGGCATTGACTCCCCTCCTTTTTTTGAAAGAATTTACAGACACTGCCAATAGGCAAACAATTTTGATTGAAATGCAAGACTTTAGAAAGAAAATCGATTTTGTATTGTCATGTGTGTTCTATAAAGTTTTCGTGCCCTCGTATGCTAGTTTTGGGCCATTTTGGGCCATTTGTTATTTTTAGGCCATTTCGGGTTGTTGCGTAGTGAATAAAGTGAAAGGTGATAATGCTAGTTTTAGGTCATTTTGGGCCATTTGTTAGTTTTAGGCCATTTCGGGCCATTTATTAGTTTTAGGCCATTTCGAGCTGTTTGTTAGTTTTAGGCCATTTCAGGTCGTTGGCGTATCATGCCGAAAGGATGACATGCTGACGAGCTAAGTAGAAAGTGAATATGCGAGGATGGCCACTAGGTGGGAGGTCACAAGGTTGCTATACTATGCGTAGCTGCCTCTTGACCTTTCGTGGGTTGATCCGGACATAAGGTTGAGGCGTTTTTCTAGGGCCTTTGCTCGTGTCACTATCCTTCACTTGAAAGGGCAACTTCACCCGACGTTTTTGATCTAAGGGTCACCTCGTTGGGACGATCCCTTCATTGTATTATTGGTGCATGCATGAACAGGCACTTCATCTTCAAAGGTTATAACCTTTGAACCTTGTTCCGTGTTTACGTTGCTGATTGCTTGTGTTATCACCTGATCACCATGGATTATCACCTCCCTACACGTGTATGGTAAGTGGATTTCTTGGTATATAGCCGAGGAGACAACCCCGAGTTGTGCTAACCATGATCTCCCCAAGATTAGGTTAAACCTGGGCATTTATTTGACTACGACGAACGTTGCATCTGTGGGGAGCTCATCCCCTGCTACGAAGTTTACATGAACTGTGCCTTTCACTAGGACACGTGCCCCATTGAAGAACCACAAACACGATGTTGCTATTGGTTTGATCTAGTCGACCAACCCCAGCTTATCTATAATAGGAAAAGAGATGAAATTTGTGGTTGCCCCATCATCAAAATCTACCCTTCAAATTCGGTACTAGCTAACCCGAATTGTGATGAAGAAAGGCACCATAGTCACTTGACCTCTTTCAGGATCTTCCTTAATGGCTTTGTTGCTAAAAGTTAATGGAGGTACTGCAGACTCCATGGGTATGGAGGGGAGTATGACCGAGTGGATCACTTTCTTATCTACCAGCATGTTTTCGTCGATCGGAATCATCGTTAACATGTGGACTAGAGCCTCACAGTGAGGGGCAGATGTCATGACTAAGTCGTATAGACTTAACGTGGTATTTTTTTACCTTAGGGTTTGCCCAACCTGGATGAGGGCATTCAAGAAGTCTTCGCCACCTGTCTGTTTGACACCCTCCTTCTCGATTCGCCCTAGAAGACGAATCTCTCGAGGGGAGATGGCCCCAGACCTAGTTTTAAATTTTTGGCCACAAGATGCCACAAGCTATGTACTTGCATCGACCTTCATATTTGGTGATGAAGGTGTAAACTTAAAGGATGAAGGTGTAGTTTTGGAGATGTTTTTGACACTATTCCCCCTCAATGCCTTGCCCACCAAGTAGGTTTCTCGCATTGTGGGACGAGGAGGTTATTTAATGTTGTTGCACGGGATGGGGATCGTCGAAGATGTTGGCCCCCTAATGATGAATGGAGCTAGAGGTGTTAGTAGATGGGGTCATGTGGCCTCGCCAACAGGTAGTGCAGAGGTAGATGCCCATGGTAGGACTTTCAGGATGAAGGGTGACTACGGGCTTGGACCAGCCATTGGTGGCATTGGTGCACTACACTAAGTCACACGAATCACAAATGGCTTGAAGGGTGGTGTGGGATCATTGTCAATACTGATGGCATTGATTACGTAACTAACATTATTAGCATTGAGGGGATTGGTGTAGACATACATGGACTGGTTTTTAGGACGTACTGGGCTACTTTCATCTAGCACCATCTATCCTAGGTCAATCAATCTTTCAGTGTCATCTTGCAATGACAGATAATAATCCGTGGTGTAACCACATAGTTGATGGTAGTTGCAAAACCTGTCTAGCCTAAAACCTTTAGGAACTGGAGGCTTGTTGGGCAGGGCTAAACAGGGATTTCTAAGGAGCTCGCAGTAGCGTCGATGCCTCATGTTTGCTTCCTCTGACATCTCCTTGTGTTGGATGTATCCTGCTACCAATAGTTGCTTCAGGAGTTCTTAAGGTTTGAGAGGCAGTAGGGTGTATTTTGAATGATATTTACGTTCGAAGTTAGGTTTAGTGTATGTAGATGTCTCGGGTGCAGGCGTGGTGGGTTGTAATGCTTGGCCCAGTTTGGGCCTTGAGTCAGCCACAGGGATGGTCAATTTCTTGTTATTCTTGTTTCCATTGTTGCTATGTTTGGGCTTAGCCTCAGCTGCCACAGTAGCCACCATGGTTGTTGGGGCCTTACCTTTGTCCTTCTTTTCAAAACTGTTCTTGTAAGTGACATAAGCTGGGTCTTTGCTTGCCTCAACTACGTCTTGTATGCTTTTCTTCTGAGCGAAAGCTTGACTAAATGATCGTGGAGTGAGGTAATATAGTTTTAACTTGATCAAGTCATTCATGGCACCCTTAAAGATGGCTAACAAGTGAGCCTCCGCGATAAGTTCATGGATTTCGTTAAGGATTGTGCTCCAATGTTGAATGAATTTTTGCACTAGTTCTAGCAGGTCTTGCTTCATGCTCATTAGCTGATCTAGCATATTTTCTGGCTTCAAGTTATAGTTGAAGCGTGTCACAAACTGGGTCAAGAGTTCTTCCAAAGTCAAAATGGATGAACGTGGCAATGCGCGATACCAATCTAGGGCTTTCCTAGCTAGGGACATGGCAAAGACGTGAATGATTGTATGCGGCCATTGTTGCAACAACAAAGACTTAGACCGGAAAGTGACGAGATGTGTATTGGGATCTCCTTCTCCATCGTACTTCGTGAAGTATGGAAGGGACATCTCGGGTGGTAATATCAAAGCAGGGATTGCAGGGTTGATGAGGTCATCTTGGTAAAAGTCCATGACTTGTACTGTATCGGACCCAACAGCTTTGAGGCATTTTACTTCCTCGGTTAGGGTCTGAATGAGCTGAAACGCTTGGTCCAGACCCAGAGATGTTGTAGAAGGCTGAGGAACTACGGAGGAAACTCCCACATGTGGCATGGTAGTGGTGGCGATTTGACCCATCAGCTGTGTCGTTGGGGCCACCCCTGCTAAAGGTGCTATTTGCATTGTCCACCATATGGTGGGTGGTATTATCAGAGCGGTAATAGTAAGTTGAGTCACTGGATAGGTCACTTGGGTCACCAGGGGGATAGCCCATGGCCCTGTGCCAGGTTGTACCATTTGCGGGGTCAAGTAGACCTGAGGGCGAATGTAATGAGACATTCGACGAAGAAGCGAGTAGAGTCCACCATGTGGATGGGCCTGGGCCCATCATAGTGGGTGGAATGGATGCATATGTAGGAATTGGTATAGGAGTTAGGTGTGGTTGGAAAGTAGGTACAGTATGGACATGCGATAGGGTAGCTGTGATAGGCATGTTGCGTATTGTGATAGCGTGCTGATAAATAGCTTACATTGGCATAGTTGCTGCAGGTGCAACTAGGCGATAGGGATGATGAGGTGTTGGGAACATAGCATGGATACCCACTATAGTTGCGGTTGTAGGCTGCTGAAGCATAGTTGTGATGATGACGGGGGCGGTGATAGGTAGCGGGTTGGCCCAGAAGGATTGGGTAGACGGGACAAGAACAGGGTTGGCTGGGCCTCCCTCGTCAAATTAGGAATCGAGTTCCTCCTACCCATCTTGAAAGGCGTCATCTTGGTTGGACGTTGTGATTTGTTGCTCCCTAAGCCTTGTCAACTAGATTAGTTGATCTAGTAGCCTTTGGTTCACTTTTGTTAAAGCAGAGAGATGCCATAGTTAGGAATGAATTCCTCCCCATTGCAGTAAGCGAACTCAAAGCTACATTTTTCTTCAAGTTCATGTAAATCCAAGGGCAGGTTAGCCTGCACCTTTGCACAAAGGAAATTGTAATAATCATGTTGCTGGGCTAGTCCCTCAAGTCCTTGGTTTTGGATTCTAAGAGACCGACGTGCTTCTGGTGTTGGATTCAACCATTGTTCAGCACTAGTAGTGCCTTGGATCACGAAGGGCACCTCCATATTGGAGGCACCAACGACGGTGGTGGCGAAAGCCATCATCAAGCAAGTGATTATGTAAGAAAATGCTAGAAAATGTAGAAGAACAGAAGGATTTAAAAAATGACAATAGGTGGATTTATGTCTTGCAGGATCCCAGAGGGACCATCGAGGTGACCGACCTACACCACATAAGGTGCAAAAAACCTAAAAGGATGTTACGTTTTTAGCTGTGTTGGCAAGGGTGTAGGATGCATGCAGGAATACTATAGAAGAGGCAAGTTAAATCACCATCAGGAGGCTTATTGTCTCATAGGGTTCCGAAGGAACCATCGAGGTGACCGATCTACACTGCATGAAGTGTAAACCACAAAGGGTGTCGAGTCTATGCTAATGTAAGTCGGGGTGTGGAAGGCATATGAGACTACCATAAGATGAGAAAATTAACTAGCGATTAGGTAAGTTTTCTTTCTTACAGGATCCCAGAGGGACCGTCGAGGCAACCGGTCTATAGCACACAGAATGGGATACAGAATGTAGGCAAGACAACTGTAGGATGGGCAAGCTAGCTAGCAATCAGGCAGGCTTTATGTCTCACGGGGTCTCGGAGGGATCGTCCAAGAGACCGATCTACACCACATGACATGGGTTGTAGCACACATGCAAGATGACCATATAATGAGCTAGTTAACTAGTGATCGAAGGCCTTGTGTTCTGTAGGGCTCCGGGGTAAGCATCAGGGCAACCGATCTACAACGCACAGAGCGCAAACAACTGCAAGAGGGTGTCACATCTACACTTGTGTGTATCAAGGTGTAGAAGGCTCATAGAACTACCATGACATGTGGCAAAGGCACCTAAGGCCCTCCTTATAGCACCAGAAAACTGTAGCGACTGAAAACGTCTGTAGCTGGAAGAATGCCAGGGTTAGCAGACGTGACAGTTTCAACCCCGTGTCCACGATTGGGCAGTGTTGGGTGTGTGCAAACATGGGGTGCCCTGAATGGTCTGATTGGTTAGATAGGGACTTACATCTGCATCAATATAGCCTTTTGCAATAAAAATTGTATGAGTTGTGAGATAGCGCTTACGAGTAGATGCAGCGAAAACATAAAGGAACAGTAAAAATGCAACAATAATGGGAAAATGATGAATAAAGGAGAGATGCGATGCTAATATGAAATGATGTTGAGTATGAGAAATGTAAACATGGAAGTAATACGAGATGATTCTTGAAGGTAAATAAGATAGAAAATAGAGCTAGACAGTAAATGAGAGGTAAAATGAGATACGGTTAGAAACATGCACCGCTTCAGAGCTACAAATCCGTCCGGTCAAGGTGGATACAATTGGCTGCATAGTGTGACAGAGTGCAGAAGTTCCAAGGGTAACTGAAACATGCTAGGAAATAGAAATAGCTATGCACTTGGGCACAAACTTCACATATATACAATGCGGGATCTAACCAAGGTGGTAGAACGAAGACTGGTGCTTTTCGCTAGCCAAGAGAGATTCTTTTACAGATTGCTAGCTTTTTCTTTTCTTTTGCCAAATCACAGGTATCTTTCTCTTTATTAGCCAAGAAATTTTTTTTGCACCTTTTGTGTGCTATTTTCCAGGCTATTTATAGCGCTGAAGGTAAGCAAAAGAGACCATTTGAATACTACACGTCGTAGACTTGTGCTACCTCACTAGCATTACTCGAGTCGTCTGTGACCGTTGGGCTTACAAGACCGTTGCGATGCGAGCCTGCCATGCAATAATTGCAATCCTACTACTATGTCACAACTACGCTATTAGCTCCTAGAGACATGTGCCAATGGTTCGATTGGATGGAGTGCATTGATGTTGCATGACCACCTGCATGTCGCGCTGTGCTTTGTGATGTGGCTTGCTTGGCATGGCATAGCATCTTGCTGCACATCCTGCCATACGTCACATACTTGCTATGCGATGCTATGCTATGTAGCATAGCGTAGCATAGAAAATGGCCTTAATCATAATTTTTTTACTAATTTTCAACCTATTCTTCCACGATGCAAGTTTTGCGAACTTTGTTGATTTCACCTTTTGAACTACCTTCTGTCCCTTTTCGTAGGATTGCTACGCCTTGCTGCACCATGTAGCTCAGCGTAGAGTAGCAGCAGACATGGTCTGCCACTTCCTGGTGAAAAGAGACATGACTACAAAACTCAAAGTTGGGCGAGGGGAGTAATTAGTGAAGTTGTTACTATGCTATGCTATGTGTCATTGTGTAGTGTAGCATCTCATTCCACTTTTATTTTCTAAAGCTTGCTACACTACATATCGTAGTGTAGCGTAGCAGGCTTTGTGACTTAGAAAACTTGCCAAACTACTTTTTTGTGCACCTAGGATACTGTCGTCGATTCTGCATACCATTTTTGCATAGGCTACCGATTGTTCAAACTACTTTGGTGGGTGGGCAGGTTGGTACGGAACCTGTCCATGCCTAAAGTAGAAAATTTGCCAAACTGGTTGTCCTGGACTTAGAACGTTCTTCTCTTGATGAATTTCCATGATGCTATGCGGACTGCAAGAGCCTGGTGTTTCAATAGTCATTGTACATTGGCTACAAAGCCATGTGGAATGCATGAATCTCTTGTACTTCAAGATTGATAAGGGTCTCTTTAAGATCTCATGATACAATCAAAACCAGTTCCTTTGAGAACTACCCATGAGTGTCACATCATCTTTTGTACTTATCCTAATAATAGATCAAGATAAAAAGTGGTAGGATCATATCATTAGAGTGTTTAAAAATAACAGAAGCCCTTTCTTGGTTTCACCCTTTCTTGTTTTCATACATTTTCTAAGATCTTTGGTAGGCTTATTACATTATCTTCCATCTTTTTCATGTTTAAAATCTACATACAACACTAAAGAAACATACACTTGGTTTAAATAAATGATAAGATAAAAAGTGTATAACTATTTCTAGATAATTTACCAATGCCTTTCCTAGCAATGATGCTACTGATAGGGGTTGAAACACCACAAACTTTTGGACTCCCACTTCCCACTCAAAAATTTGGCTAAGTGTCAGAATGATGGCACTTTTTCAAAATTTTTCTAAGTGTTGATACTATGCTCCCACTACTGAGACTATTCTCTAGAGCATAGTTAGCATAGTCAACAAAAAACTACCAGTTTTGTAGGATTTTTTCTAAATGTCAAAATAGTGACACAAGCTGCAGAATTTTCTAAGTGTTAAAACTACACTCTCCATTGCTAAGACTACACTTTATAGTGTAGTCAGCACAAAACACTAGTTTTTGCAAATTTTTTCTAACTATTGGGACTATGCTCTAGAGCATAGTCAGACTGTAGATAATTTGGAAGTCTAGTTTCTACAAAAATGTTTCTAAGTACCAAAACTACACTCTCCACTACTAGGACTATGCTCTAGAGTGTAGACATCTTGGAAAAAGAACATTTTGTAGAATTTTTCTAACTATCAAGACTACTCTCTCACTATCAGGACTATGCTCTAGAGTGTAGTTAGTGAAGTTCATCTAGAAGCCATATTTTGTAAATTTTTCTCTAGAAGCTAGATTTTGTAGATTTTTTTGAAGGGTTAAGCATACACTTGCTATGCTTAGGAGTGTAGTCAGCCTCCTCTAGAGCATAGTCAACCCTTAGTCATATTTCATCAGTTTTTGCTAGTTTTAACTAGATTTTATCAAAGTATGGGACTACACTCTAGAGCATAGTTACCATAGATAGTAACAATATCCTCCAAAGGCCCCCACACCTCAACATCGGCATTCACATCAGCTCTAGCCCCTCTCTAGCAATAGCATTTGTCATTTTTGCATCTCCCTCTTCCCAAAAATTGTAATAAGACTCTAGAGTGTAGTCTCCAAAAGTTGCATTTTTGGCATGTTTTCCATTTCTTAGGTACATTTGTGGTCTTCTCCATGTAGAAGGAAACATAGTCATAGTATCTTGGCTTCACAAACTCTGTTAGAGAAACGACACCACTCAACACTATTTGTTACATCATAGAGCATAGTTGCGGTGAGCATAGTACCAACTACCCCAGAGTGTAGTTCCAACTACCCCTCTACCATGTGGTGCCTAATATATAATTTGGACTAACCCTAGCCTTATAAATAACCCAATATTCTACATTATAGGGTTTGGGATTTGAAGCATTTAGTTGGCAACTCTTGCATTGAATTGGCATTTTGGCATTTAGCACCCAAGAGCACTTGGCATTTTGGCAAACTTTAGGATAGCACTTGGCAACATTGCACAACACCACAACATTGTTGCACCTCATAGACCACCACATCTTACAAGAAATTATGATAGCCAACCTAGTAGGCTCAAACTTCATAGTAGATGTTATTTTTTGCAGCCTAGACACCCTAAGACTATGACTACGTTACCTTCTACACTTGTTTGTACACCATGTACCTCCTTTCCTTCTCTTTCTTTGTAGCTAACTATGCTTCCCTTATTTGGGGTGGTTTCACTTTCTTTCTTACTTGCATCTTGCACATTTTTAGCATTTTCTCTTGTGTTTTAGCATTCTACTCATATTTTTCACCATTTTTGCACATATCCGTGTGTTTGTACCCTCATTTTGCACTAAAAACCTTAACTACGCTCATCCCCATAGGCACCATGGATATTGCAAAAACCATGCAAACCCCTCACATTTGTTCATTATAAAACCTTGTAAGTCCCATTCTGCTCAACAAGACCATTCTAGGCACCCTACCTCCATTTCCAGCAGGCCCTCATGCAGATGTGGGGTTAAGGCTATATGATCATGGACCGCTTAGTGATTCTAGCCATCAATGTTTTTGATCGTTATAGTTTCTAGTGTTAGAAGAATGGTCATGCCATTTCCTTCATTGGTGTTGTATTTGCATGCTCTCTGCAAGCTCGTCAATGTATATTGATCCCTATTGTCGATCTCCCCGAGACCCTGCATAGCAATCCAAGTCTTACTATTCTTCACTCTTTTTTCTAGGTCTTCATTATCTAAGTCTAGAGAGCATAGTTGGTGTGGAGTGTAGTCTCCATAATTAGCCATTTTTCTTGTAATTTCATACTTAGTCAATTTTCTATAGTTTTCATACTTAGCAGTCTTTTTGCATTTTCACACTTATTAGTCATTTTTTCTGCATTTTTCAAACTTAGCCATTTTTTGCTACCAACAAATTTAGCCATTTTTTTTGTAAACAACAACTCTCATAGCTTGATCTCTAAACTTGAATCCAAATCAAAATTTTACATCAGTCTCTAACACACTTGACACCATCATCCACCTAAAGCATGCCTCGCTAAGCCATGAATAGTACAACTTTTTTTGTGAAAAAATCCAAGTAGGATTACCCATGGATAGCCTTGACATAGAGGCAAAATAAGACTATGAATGAGTTCATCAGGATGGATGAGAGTATAACCCTACCTTGTTTGATATAATCCCACTCATGGAGTCCTACCACCAACTATTGTCCCTACTCATCCATGCAAATGAGCATGATGCAGGGACAAACTTCAAGGAAGTGTCACAAGAGGAGGAAGATGAGTTTGAGGCCTACTTTGAATGTGAGAGGCCCCTCTACATCATTTTCCAACAACCACTCCCTAGTACTTCCCCTCCTTAGTTAGGTTCACTCATCCTCTTCGAGATGGTAACCATGCTAGCTCAGCCTTCCTTACAAGCAAGCATTTCATTCACCAAATGCTACATTCATGATGGGGCTACCTCCCAATCCCAACTGATTCAAGCATCCTACATCTCGCCTATCTCCTCAGTGCCCTTAATGTCAATCCAACCCATGCACATGTGTTCTACCTTAGTTACCACACCCATCTCTTAGCCAATGCATCAATTGCATTCGTCCACTACGATGTTAAATTGGCATACTTCACAACCAACAATCTAGCACTTTGCTGTAAAAACCACATAAGCCCAACCCAATCTACTGGCACATCCCATAGTTTGGATTAGGCATTCTAGCTTATCCAAAGCTTGATAGAGGAGATCAATTAGTTCAAAGCTACCTCCTCTAAAATCATGAAGTTGGTGGATTTTTACTAGGATGATCCCATAAGTCTTGTAGTCCCACCACTAACTCTCCCAGCTAGGTGCTTGTCACCTCAACTCACCAAGTACAATGGTGAGGATGATCCCAATGTGCACTTGGTCACATTTAGGTCTACATGCGTGTTGTTATAAGCATGACTACATGTAATAATGTGTGTCTTTCACATGTCACTCATTAGCAAAGCTCTCAACTAGTACCATGTGCTATCCAGGGCCTTAATCTCCTCCCTAAAGGACCTCCTCAGCTAGTTTGTGACACACTTTAGGTACAACCTAAAACCTAAAGCAACCCTCAACCAACTCATGTAGGTTAAGTAGGGGTCTCTAGAGCCCATGCCCATATTTATCCAATGCTAGAGCTTCTCGTTACAAGAAATTTGAGAGCCCATAGCAATGACTCATCTTTTGGCCATCTTCAAGGGGGTAGTTAATGACTTCATCAAGTCTAAACTGTACTACCTAGTCCTTAAGTCTCTCAGCCAAGCATTTGTCCAAATGAAGGGCATAGAAAAGGCAGTGTAAGCTAATAATGACCTAGCCTATGTGGCCTACAAAAAACAACATGCTAGTAAGAAAAACGTAATAGTGGAAATGGTAACCACAAATGCAAAAGAAACCAATTGGGGCTAGATGACTAAGCAACCCAAGGCCCAAGCATACAAAGCCACCAACTCTAGCACCAACCTTCCTACATTTGTAAGGGCCATAGTGCAGGCCACTTCAAGATTCCACTTTGAGCGAAGGATCGCTCAAGGTATACCCCACTATAGATGAGACCCTTAGAGTTGCTGGATCAACTCTTGAAAGTCAGGTGAATCCAACATAAACAACTATTGGACATTGCTTATCAATGACATGATAGGTATTGCAAACTACTAAGGAACCTCACCTCAATAGTATTAAACAAGCCCCTAGTCCTTGAACACTTTAGACTAAACCAATACTATCATTACCACTAGCTATCTGGTCATAGTACAAACAACTATCAGGCTTTACAAGATGACTTGCAAAGAATGATAGAAAGGGACAAACTTATGGTCGATGTAGTGAGCCAATCCAATGTAAATGATGCCTTCTACATCATAAACTACATTAGCGTAGGTGGCCAGTCTAAACATGTGCAACAAGCTTTTGTGATTCGAGTACCTCCTAGCAAGGCAAGGATTCCCTCAGCCTCCACATTCAAGAGGTCTCCCTTCATGGTCAAAGTTCCACCACATGCACCCACAACACCCTTCATGGTTAAGGTCTTATAGCAATTATTTGATAAGATGTTAAACAGGAAAAATTCATTCGCTAAGATGTTAAACTAAAAGAACCTGTCTGCTAAGATGTTAAACTAGCAAGCTCCACTAGCAACCACTAAGAAACCATTCGTCATTAAGGAGCCACAATGAGCTATCCCTGCAACAACAACTACAAAATTGCTATTTTTCATTAGGATGTCACAATGCATAGGTCCCTCTCCTACCCAAAGCCCAATAGTGGGTAATGTGTTGGTCTCTTCTCTTTCAAGGGTTGATCCCACTAGTAACCTAGGTAGGCCTACCAAATGGCAATGCAACAAGCCAAATGAGCACATCACAACCTCAATGGTTGAAGCAAAGGCCATAACAAGAAATTCACAACAAAACATTGGGACCTCCACCCCCAAACAAGCCAAGAAACCCAAGCCCAAGTCCCCTCTGGAAGAGATTCATCTCTCAAGCCACATGGAGGAGGTCAAGGCCAACATAATGGTTGATGACAAGAACTTCGCAGTTGCACTAATCTAGGTGCAACAAATGCTCAAGAAAAAGAACACAACTTTGAGCTTGTATAACTTGGTCATGAATTCATCTGCCCACCACCAAGAATTGGCCAAGATGTTGGCCTCCATTCTTATCACGAAGGCCATCCCTATAGATGAGAACACCATTTGTGTAATGATCTTGCCTCCTACACCATAGGAATTGGGTTCAACATTCCTAGCCTTTCACGATAACATAGTCAAGGTCAACCTTGAACAAGGGGAGGTCACTATAGCTCCATTATAAATTAGCATACATGTTGGGCACTACACCATCTATAGGGTGCATTTCAATGATGGTGCAGCAACAAACATAGTTCTATATTCAATCTCAACAAACTAGGCTTGGTAGATGAGATTAGGCCAACCAAAATTACGTGTTTAAAATCCTTCAATGGATCATGTGTCACTATCAGGTGCATGATCAACATAGCCTTTGTGATAGGAGAGCACTTCCCCACCTCTATAGATTTCACCATCATAGAAGAGATGCTAGGCATCAACCTCATTCTAGGAAGGCCTTGGCCAACTCAACTATGAGCCATCTCCTCTCCAATCCATTAAGAAATATACCTTTCTTACAAAGGTGGTCAAGTTATCATGTATAGTAATAACATCTCTCCTCTAGCCATCCATCATGTTGACATAGGACAAGTGTCAAAGATGGAGTTTCTTGGTTGTATACATGCAACAACCAATGCAATGCTTAAGGCTAACACACCTGAACAAGTAGTTGAAGCCAATAGCCTCCCAGAGGACCCTAGGACTTATGTGCCCCCTAGTCCATGTTTAATTAGGAAGAAATTGCATAACCAAGATACCCCCCTTGGCCAAAAATTTGCTAGGCACTTGCCCACCCCTTGCCTCCATGTGCCATGCATTTTTGATTTTTTCTTGCATTGCCTTTGTCTATGTGTTTACATTTCACCTTCTTGCTTAGATTATGCATAGTTTCACTTTTTTTCCTTGTTTATGAATTTTTTATTTATTCAAATATTTATTTACTTAGATTATGCATTGAATTTGAAAAATAGGCAAACACATAAAACTCAAAAAATCACAAAACTAGAAACACACATAGCTCGAAATGGCCATAAAACTAGTGGTCCACATGGCTCGAAAGGGCCTTAAATAAGCACATGACCTACCATGGCCTTAAACTAGCACCACATAGCCCAAAATGGCCTTAAACTACTATTGTGGCCTAAAAAAATATAAAACTATCAATTTTTGCATTACTTTCCTTTCATTTATGCATTAACGTTATTTATGATAGGTGCTGCTTAATGTTGTTTTTCTAGTTAATCTTTGCAGGCACATGGCATGACTATGCATGTAGCACTGTACCACATTGACACAGTAAGGTAAGCACTCATCCACCATGATGTTAAACTACCATAACAGTCTGCTATGACTATAAATTGGCACAAATTGTCCTTGGGTCATAATGCTAAAACTAGCATCCATAGCATTTGTTTTCCATGACATTAAATTGGCACAACTTGTCCTTGGGTCATGATGTTAAATTGACATAGTAGCATGTCTGCTATGACACTAAACTGGCATACAATAGTCTACTAGGACTATAAACTAGTGCACCATGGTCTACTAGGACCTTAAACTTGGTTCACGGTCTACTAGGACTTTAAACTAGCATTTTGCTAATCTCTTTAGTGCACTTGCTGCATCATCAGGCTTAGCATTTTCACTAGCTTCCTGAGCACTTGCAACTAGTTTAGCCTTTCAAGAATTTGTAGCATCTTCACATCTAGCATTTCACTTGCACTTCTTATTTGTGGTTTTCTTATCTTCTCAAAGTTGTGTTTGCAGGACAAATCCTTGGATGCAGTCATGCAAAGCTACATCTCATCATAGTAGCAAGTCATCACATCGCTTCATCATGCATGATTGGGCTAGCTAAGCACATCCCCCTTACCTTGTTATAGCCTATTCATATCCTTGCATTATAGCCTATGCATGTACCTTACATCCCAATACCTTCTTACATTTCCTACATTCCCCTGCATGCAAACCAACCATATTCAATGATCTTGCATCAATATACTTGGCCAATCCATCCTCTTGAGGTAACAAGAATGCTTCCACAAAGAGTCACCACTGTTCCAAGGAGAGCGAGATGGAGAAGTAGGAAGTGAGAAAGGGCCTTAGTTAGAAAGAACATTCAGACATGGATAACATGTCTTTCCAATTCCATAACTAGTACTTGTAGCCCATATTACTTTATTATGTCTAAGGGGTGTGCTTTGAATTCTCACATTTTTTTTCTTCTTTATTTTTTTTTTGCATGAGAACCACACCATGCAAAGACTTATTTTTATTCACTTAGCTTCTTGATTTTTGAACAATTTCAGAATGGTGAAAAATCGAAGAAAAAGCATCCAAGCACCCAAGAGAATGGCTAGCAAAAATGCACCAAATCCCCTTGAAGTCACACCTTTTTCATCCTTTGAGTCTTTCCTTGGTTTCAAAAATACCCAACCACCAATTCATTAACAAGTTTACTTAGAGAAAGGGGATTGTATAGTTCTAAGCCAAAGGAGACCATAGAGTTGTATGGATGAGTGGACAATGTGGACTCATTGCCTATTTTACCAAAAGAACCATACCTTAATATCAGCATCATAATTCAAAGGTAAAAAATAAACATTAGGAATCAATATGATATAATTCAACCCACCATCATGAGCACTTATTAGATGACAAATAAAAGTAAATCAAGTAAACAAAGAAACAATAAAAATATGAATGATGGTGTAAAAAAAATAAGAAAATTTAAAAGAATGTGTAAAATAAAAAATGTGTAAAACAAAAATTCAAAAATAACTGAGGGCCTAGAATGGTTAGCATAGGTGTCCATCTTCGCCACAACTAACTTGGAAGGAGGAGATCCAAAATAGTGAGTAGGGTTATCCATCAAGAGAGGTAGCATGCGTACTAGCTATTCTAAGCTCCTAGAAAGGTTTAGTTTGTTGTATGTTGACAAAAAGTTTCTTATCTAGGCTCTCAGGTTTGTGTATTGTCATGGCCCTTGAAGGAAAAGTTGCATAAATAATATAAGGTCTTTTCCATAGTGTTTGAAATTTAGTACATTGTGGCACATGTGTGGGATTATAGTAGAGAGCCTTATCTCCTGATTGATATTTAACTTTCCTAATTCTTAGGTCATGATATTGTTTATTGAAGGCCTTGTGCAATTCGTTAAATGAAAAGGTAGCTAACCAGTTTTCATATAGTAGGTTAAGGGTTACTAACCATTGTTTCTATGCTAGATCAAGGTCAAGGTTCAGGTCACATGCCATGGATAGTGTACGGAGATCGATTTGAATGGGAAGTGTTGGTCATTTACCGTACCTTAACTTATAGGGAGAGTAGCCTATAGGGATTTTCCATGTGGAGCAGTATGCCCAAAGAGCATCATTCAGTTTAGTGCTCTAGTGTCACCTAAATTGCAAATGGTTCTTGTCAATATCTTTGTAATGTCCCTGTTGGTAACTTCTGCTTGACTATTCACTTGGGGGTGGTATGGTATAGTCAATTTATGCTCAACCCCTAAGCGTTGCATTAATTTTTGAAAAGTTGCACCTGTGAAGTGGGTACCATTGTCTGAAATAAGTGCATGTGGCATACCAAACCTATTTATGATTTGCTGTTGAATAAACCATGCAGTTGTAGATGAAGTACAATCTTTAATAGTAGCTACTTTGGCCCATTTTGTTAGGTAATGAATGGCAACAATAATATAAGCTTTTCCATTGGACATTGGTGTAATCAGCCCCATAAAATCAATTTCCCAAATGTTGAAGGGTTCTAACAATTGAATCCATTATTGTGGATTCTCCATTCTTGTAGTCATTCCCCCATCATGTTGACAACGCTCACAAGATTGAATGAAACAATGGGCATCCCAAAATAATGTAGCCCAATAATATCCTACAAGTAGGATCTTGATGGCTATTTATCTCCCAGCATAACGACCCCCACAAGGACCCTCATGAGCATCTTGGAGAACTCGCAGTTGATCTATATCATGAACACACCATCAAACTAAGCTATCAGGAAACACTTTGTAAAGTTGCCCATTGATCTCCATAAATTACTTGGCTCGGTGAAGAAACTGTTGTTTCTTCCTAAGGTTTAACTCTTATGGTGTTTGTTGGGTGAGGAGATAGGTAAGAATGCTACTGTACTAGTTTTTCTTCATGGTGATTGATTATTCACTATACCAGCAAAGAGGAATTCATCAGGGAAATAATCATAAATTGGATACTCATCCTGTGTGTTGTCCCATCGCAACTGAGATAAATGATCAGTAACTACATTCTCGGTGCCTTTACGATCAATCACCGTAAGATTGAACTCTTTTAAGATTACAAGCCATCGTATGATATGAGGGCTTACCATTGGCTTATTCATGAGGAACCATATCACACTATGATTTGTATGTATATATACTTTATATCTCAATACATAGTGTCTAAACATTTCTAGTGCAAACACTACAGCCATTGATTTCTTCTCTGTGGTAGTGTAGTTAAGTTGTGCACCAGCGATACTTCTACTTGCATAGTGGATGTAGTAAGGATGCTTCTGGTTATCTAACTATGTAAGTATAGCTCCTAAGGCATATTTGGACATGTAAATCATAATATGGAATGGTTTGGACCAGTTAGGAGCTTGTAGAATGGGTGTTCCTACTAGCTTCTATTTCAGCATTTGGAAAGCTAATTTGCATTCCCTGGTCCACTCGAAAGGTACATCCTTTTTCATTAATTCCACTAATGATTTGGAAACCTTTGAAAAGTTCTCAATAAATCTCCTATAGTAGCTAGTATGTCCAAGGAATGACCAAATATATTTGATAATTTCTAGTTGATAGGTAATTTCTTGGATAATTTTGATTTTCTTAGGGTCTACCTCTATCCCTATGTGTGAGATTTTGTACCCTATACTATGCCTCCTTGGACCATCAAATGACTTTTCTGCCAGTTGAGCCTCAAATTGGTTTCTACACATCTTTTTAATATTTGCTCCAACTAGTCCCAGGCTTGATCAAAGTTTGCTCCATAAGTGGAGAAGTCATCCACAAAGACATCCACACCATTCCCTATTTACTATTGGAATATGCTTAGAACTAGTCGTTGAAATGTTGTAGGGACATTGCACAAGCCAAACAACATATATTTGTATGCGAACATTCCCCAAGGACTAGTGAACGTAGTCTTGGCTTGGTCTTCTAGGGCTATTTGTATTTGGTTATATCCACTATATCCATCCAGAAAACTATAATAGCGATGCCCTGCAATGGTGTCTAAGACTTGGTCAAAATATGGCAATGGAAAGTGATATTTGAATGTTGCCATATTTAGTAGCCTAAAATCTATGCACACTCTTCATTTACCTCCCTTTTTAGGCACAATAACTAAGGGGATAACCCATTCACTATTAAAAATGGGATATATGAACCCAGCCTTGAGAAGCTGTTTGATTTCTTCCTTAACTACTTGATTTAGCTTAGGGTTCTATCACCTCTGCGGTTGTCTTCAAGGCTTCATAGAGGGGTCAGTGTAAATTCTATGTTGGCATATCCTAGGATCTATTCTAGTTAATTTGGGATATGAAAAAGTAAAGGCTTTCAACCATTTATTTATTACCTTCATTTGTTCTTCTTTTTGTTGAGGAGCAAGCTTATCATTGATAATTACCGATTTTTCATTTTTAAGAAACGTGTATTCCATACTGGTGGGCAATGATTTCATCTTGAGGGGGTCCTACTTAAATTTCTCAGGGATTTCCAACTTCCCCCAGTTGATATTTTTGAGGTTAAGGTTTGGAAGTTGGTAGTGGACTTGCTCTAATGCGTCTATGCTATCGATATAAGCACAAGTGAAACCCTCAATTGGTTCCATGCATACGATTGTACTTTCTTAATTAGTTGTCAGCCACTAGGTGCCTTCCTATCATGTGGTTGTTGCATATAGGCATCTTTGTATGTTGATCACTTGTGCATACTAATTTCATGTAGGAAATGTTAAACTTTGCACAACCCATGACATTTGTATGCAATTACACCTTATGTCACTATATGCAATGCATGGAACTTTCTTCTTCTCGATATTTCTGAATGTATTTTCCTTTGATATTTCTACAAAAGGATCGTGGATTCCTAAGCATGCATCGATGGTGCTTAGCCATGCTCTTCCCATTATGATTGGAAGTCCCCCTTACCATTGTTCACCTAAATCACTAGGAAGTCAGTTGGGTACAACTATCCACAAACAGTGGTAACAATGTCTTCCACCAGTTCCAATGGGACAATGATGGACTGGTCAGCCAAATCTAGATGGATGTTGCTCTTTTTTAATGGAGGCAAGTTCCAGGCCTTGTAGATTTCTTGAGAAATCAAGTTAACACTAGAACCTGAATCCAAAAGAGCCTTACATGGTGCATTTTTAGTGATTTGTAAATATATTAGAGGACTTCTAGGATCAAATAATTTTCTAGGAAGGTGACTAGCTTTGATCTAATCAGTTATGGCATGTGTTAGCATGATCATATGCATTAAGTGTGGTGATTGGGTTGAAGGGGGCTCTAAAGTTTTGATTGATACTAAGGCATCTATGGAATCAGCTTCTTGTGATTACAAGGGCCTGGTTGGACTGTTGGTTCTAAAGAAAGATCTTTTCTTCATGTGGTTGTTGGAACCAACAATAGGTTGAGAGTTATCAACCCTCGTAGCATTATGTTATTTCAATTAGGTAGGGATTTCACCTTGCATCTCAAGAGCAGGTGGTAGTGGAGCTATTGGGGGAAGAGATACGACCGAATGAGAAGGATGATATGCTTGTGGAATATTGCCTCTAGAAGAGGGAGTCCCATAATACTCGTGAGCTTGGTAGTGAGGTTGAAGAGTGACATGACCAGTAGAGTCACATGGGGAGATTGGCTACTACACATAATATCCATATGGGTTAGGTTTCCAGTAAGGATACTATTGCCTTGGTGGTGACATTCTCCATGATTTTGAGTTCTATCACTATTGATATTTCTCAATCGATTGTCGTGGAGTTCCATTGGGATAATATATTAAGAGTTGGTGGAACTACCTTGGGTTACCTTGAGGATAAGGTAACCTTTGAGGTGTTTTCCTTTTTTTTAATCGTGGGTTGAGTGCATACACCCCAGACTCTTGAAGATGTGAGATTACAAGGCAACATCCCTTAGGATGGTCATATTGACATATCTCACATCCACTATGATTGTCTGTTTCTAAATCCACAACCTCTTCAATGATGGAAAATTTTCCCTTATCCTTGCTACATGCATGTTTAGTCTCTTTCTTTTTTCTTTTCTCACTACCTTACTCTCTATACTCCTCTAATATTTTAAGAATAGTTTAAAATCTATTGTCTAGGGAATCCCACATTTATTCTACCTTTGCCAAAACTTTTGATGTCATCTTTTGGATAGGCAAAGTTTTCCTAGTCACCATCTCTTCACGTGGTGGCTCTTCTTCATCCTTGCAAACTTTTACTCCCCTCTTTTGAAGGGAAGGATCTTAGTTATACTCTTCTACACTTTCTCTATTTCATATCTCACCTTCTTCCTTAGCAACTTGCTTCAATAGTCTTTGAATTTGATGGGACCTAAGATCAAATAGTCTCCCTTGGGCATAAGTCCCAAGGGTTCTTCTTGTTTCATGCCTAAGCCCATTCACGAGATGGCACAATTGATCCCTTTGTGAATAACCATGGCCATGAAAACAATGTAATAGTGCATAGTATCAGCCCATGATAGCATCCAAGGGTTCATGTCCTCCTTGTTTCCAACCTTAGATTTGCTTTCGCAAGTTAGACACTCAGGAGTATGTTTGGTACTTATCATTAAATAGTTCTAACATAGTACTCCATCTATGAATAAATTTCAATTCTAAGGACTGGTACTAGCCTTTTGCTTCTTTAACTAGTGTCCACAGGAATAACTTAATTTTTTTCCATCCATTCTCTATGTTTTGTAAGGCACACGCATCATGGAATGCTTGTAAATGATTTTGAGGGTTAGTGTTGTATCCCCCTTCAAATTGTGGGATGTTTTTCATATCTAATCTCTTGATCCTACTATCTTTCTGATGCCTTGTTGGAATTCTAACAACCTTAGTTATGTCTAACATACATTGAGTAGTGAGGATAGATTCATCATGATTGTCTCGTCCATGGCATCTATAATGCTTACATTGTTCCCTACTCTCCCTTCTTCTATGTCGTGACTCTCTAGAAAGCCCTTGTCCCCTTTCTTGGTTATTTCGTCTATGACTTCCACTTTGGCTACCTTTATCCCCATGGTGTTTTTATTTGTGACCACATCCAGATATTGAACGAGAGGATGAAGGAGATGATGAAGGTGAAGAAGGAGGAGAACCATCACCATGATGGTTTCTGCTACCATTTCTTCTGTGGTCTCAGCCCCGATTGCGATTGCGATCAGAATGTCCACCTTTATCATGAGTTCATGTTCCTTTTTTGGATCCTTTATGCCCATGGTTCTTAGAACCTAAGTTATTAATAGTGGAATGAAGGTCTTGATACACAACCACTTGGCCAAAGTCAAGGGGAGGAACATCATTGTGTAGGTGACTGCCTGAGGTAGGTTCACCACCCTCATTTTTGCTTAAGACATGTGGGACATCCTAGGACCACTTACCCTTCAAAGACTTATGATGTCTCTCCTATTTCAAGTCCCTTTCATGTTGTGCCTCTGTAGAATGGTATTCTCTTGAGTCATGGTCTTGCACAACATATTCTACATGTAAGTGCAACATGCCAATTCATATGAGAGCACGAAGAAGCATGGTTGAGACTAAATGATCGAGACGTAACACTATGTTACCTTCTAAGTCTCACCAATGCAGTTGTTCATCTTAATGAAGGATAAAGGTGAAGTCTAGTATATACTCATTAGGATGAATATATACCACTCAAACTTGCTGAGGGACTAGCAGATCAACATCATGTGTATTACGCTGCTAACTGTTTCCTATTTTAGACATAGGCGATGAGGTGCTTTTGTACAAGGAAGGAGACATACTTGTCTATTTAGTGTGCAATGTATTTTTTTTTATTATTTTCTCAACCAACCCTAATGGTTCATTCCAATGATGTGAATGATTTCCTATGTTCTAGTTAGCACACAAACAACTAAGTCCCTAGCAACAGTGCGAATGATGAGTGGTGAGGTACCCCTACGCTCAACCATACAAATACGAGCATTTCATGCATGATCCGGTCGAATTCCAAGGACTACATTCTTATGTGCCTTTGTAGAATAAGGATGGGTTGGTTGATCATTATCTTCCCAAGCTTACCTATATGTCATGATGGTATGATTAAGTAAGCTTGAGGCATATGACTTTTATAGCTTTTATGTTTTTATGTCCTATACTAGTAGGGAAGGAGAGAAAGATAACTAAGTGAATAATTTAACTTAACTACTGATTAACTCAACTTTAACTAATCCTAACACTAGTATCCGTTTTCATTTGCCATACACATCCTGAACTAGTGCAACACTGCTAGATTACCAAATGCTAATCGTTACTAGGTTACCAAGCATTATACACATACTCGAAGTGATTATACTAAGTGTAATTTAATGATTTTCTTAATTGATCAAAATGAATTTTTGTGCTAATAACAAAAATGTAAAGTGCATAAAATAAAATAAATGCATAAGAAAATAAAATAAAAGAAATGTGTAAGAAAAAAAATCTCAAGTGCTGCAAGGATGAATCAGAGAGCTTGTCTTTATTTCCTTATACAAAGTGTGCTCAGGTACACAATGCTCAGCTAAAGATCCATCCACACTTCAACCTCTTGTTGCAGGCACTTGGAAAATACTCTAACTTTCAAACAAACTACAAGAGTTTCGCTACTTGACTACTACAAGACTTCTTCCCAATTGTGTGCCTAGGCGTTGTATTTATAGACTCGAGAGAAACTCAGGAATAACCACTCTAATAATAACTGCTCTAATCATTAAAGTAACCACTCCAATAATAACCACTCTAATTATTAGAGTAACCACTCCAATAATAAAAGCTCTAATAATTAAAGTAATTGCTCCAATAATAACCACTCTAATTATTAGAGTAATCACTCCAATAATAGCTACTCTAATAATTAGAGTAACCACTCTAATAATTAGATTAATCGCTTCATAAACATGACTCTTCAAAACTGGATAACACATTCTTTGATGGCATGAAGTTTGGTAGAGAAGATAAGATAGTCTTAGGTGGTGGTGGCTCCTAAGTTTCTAAGGGATCTTCATTGGCATAACACGTGTGGTGGTTGAGGTAGCTGTGGCTATCCTATTATTACTATAACTTTTGGTGGGAGGTGAAAATCATCCAATAGTGCTCTCATTTTCTCCTTCTTACTTCTAAGATCATGAATCATCCATATAAATCTGCTAATGTGGGTTGAAACAGGCACATCCCAAGGACATGGAATTATTGGAAATAGCTCCTTTGTATTCATAAACTAGGCAATGAATTTTTTGCATTCAATGTCGAACATCCTAACTGTATCCTTTAGCTACTATAATCATTCATCCTTTTGGCTAGCTACTATAGTAGTTGATCATTGATATATGAATCATGTTATGAGAACTTTGAGTTCAGCATTCATAGTCTCAAGCTTCTGCTTGATGTCTTTATGGTGCTTGAACTCTACCTTGTATAGAAAATATGAGCTAGCCACTTGTTTCTCTAACTCTGACTACAGTTGTTTGATAGTTAACATAGCTAGGTTCGCATAGCAAGGATTGGCCAACTATATGTACTTTGTCATTTCTTCTATTTGCAACTCCTTTAGCCATATCTTTGCTTTGATGTAGGCATCAATCCCATCAATGATGGGTTTCCAAACTTTTGTTCCTGGTTGGAGTTGCTAGAGAGTTTCATTTACTTTCACCTTCATCATTTGGAGGTGCTTCTCATTTACTTCCTTTTGTAAGCCAACCTGGTCTCTATAGTATTTTTTCACTCTTTCAAACTTCAAAGCTTCATTTTTCCAAGCAACAATCTCAATAGTAGATTTTTGGTGTAAGGCATAAACTTCTTCCATTGATAGATTCAAATTTTCTATTGCTAATTTCCTTAATTAGATATTCACCTTGGTAAGATGCTCCTACTATTAATGAATGAATTATTGCATTTGTTCTTTTTGGACATCAATATTGCACATGCAATGATTTTTTGCAATCAGTTCTTTGTTCTCCTTGTGCATTTGAGCGAAGTTTTCTAAACTGAATATTTCTTCACCTTTGATACAAATTGGTTGAAGATGGCCATCACTGATTCCTTCTCAACCTTCTTGATCCATTCTTAAAGCTATTGAAAAGCTTCTTTTCCGGTTATTGTTGGGCTAAGGAGTGTAGGATCAACAAGACATGCATGTTATTTGGCAACCTCCATGGCCAAGCATTGATTTTGTGCTTAAGCTATTTCAATTTTCCCCTCCAAGATAATGCATTTTCCCCTTGCTTCTAACAGCCTCGAATAGGTTGCAGTGATGTTATCAGAAAAATAAAAGATATTCAAAATTGGTTGCCTAATCCCCACTAGTCCATGCTACAATTCTTCATGTTGGGCTGCATTTAATTTTCCACTAACTATGCCTATGGACATCTACACATCTTGAAGTGCAAATACATCTACTAAAAACATCATAGGTGCATTGAGTGCTTCAATGACATGGTCAGCAACTACTTTAGTCATAGTCTCTTGCCTTTGGTGCTACATCACCAATATAGTGGCCTCTTCACCTTCCTCCAAACACACTGAGAAGGAGGCAACATTCCCAAAGATTTCTAGGAATAAATGATGTTGTAATAATGACATTGTCACCTCTCGAGCATTAGGATCAAACCTCATAGACAATTATGTTTGTTGGGTATAAAATATTGGTCCATCCCTTTCCATCTGGCTGATTGTTCAATCCATCTCATTAAGGTGACTCATTGCAGGTTGATACATAGATGGGTCCACACTACTCATCATTGAACACTACCCTTACTCATGCAAGAGCTGCTCTTGGATTTTGTGTAAGCACTCAATGGCTACAAGGGCCTCCAACATTATTTCTTGAGTAGGTAGTGGTGGTGGAAACTACTCCTCTTGAGTTGTACTTGATGTCTTTTCCTTCATGATTTTGGATCATGAGGCCAAAGGAGCATGTTTGATTATGTTGTTGGCATAGCAAAAAATTTGCACTCTTTTGCAGAGTTTCTAAATGAGGCATGGAAAGGGTAGGTTTTCCTTCCATGTTCATTTTCCTTGAAATTTTTTTCAATCTTCAAATAGAGGAGTTGTGGAAGGTTCATAAGAAATATCTAGCTTAGAGTAGTGCATGCTCAAGCAGAGAAGGTGGTTACCTTGCTAGGCCTCACCATTGGATTGAGGTGATAGGCCACAATTTTGAAATAGATGCACTCTGTTGATGTGAACGTGCCATACTCCTTACGATCAACCCCGTAACACCACTAATTCCACTCATTTTTGGCCTCAAGATCACCTTTTGTTGATACATCTACCAACTATGTCCGAATATTAGGTAATCCCAATGCCTACGTGATAACCTTGACTGAGTAGGACACTTGAATATCCTTGATTTTGATTGTGGACTCCAACCTTTTGTTGTTCCAGAAGAGATATGTCTCTCCCATGTACCATTCCCAACTAGATGTGATGATTGGCCATATGGGAGAGGTTTACAGTTGTGTTTTGACATCTACTAAAGCTTTCTCTAGGAATGACCCAAAGTTTATTTCTTGAAGAACTAATCATTGAATCTCTTGGAATCTAATGATGTCAAGGTAGGCTTAAGTCAAAGTGACTTCAAGCCTTGGCATGGGTCCTAGCACTTTCCCTTGTTGTGATTGCTTTATGAGCACTTCTTCTTCTAGAATTTGTGGAACAGATTATACTTTGGGCCTCATGAACAAGTCTTGTTGCATGAGTTTCCTCTAGTGATTCTTAGGCTTGTTCTTGTTGCCCCTTTCTAGCTTTAGGTCATTTCTCCCTTGGTTGAGAAGGTTCTCCTTCCCGCAGGCATTTAGGTCTTGGTGCCACCTATAATCATAATAAGACCATGGGTTAGCAATCATTGTGTAACATGAAGTAATTGGGATAGCTTTATCTCTTTAGGATATTTACACTTAACTAAGTTGTGATTATGGCTAAGTTAATTACTCTAATCATTATTTTATTCATGTGTTATTGTTAATAAATCATCTCAGAGATTGTTGGAAGGGTTAAATCTCAAAAAAATTGATGTTTGTATATTAAGGTTATTAATCCTTTGGGGGAGTTAGAAAAATTTTCAAAAATTTTTATTAAAAACCTTAAGGTTTATGACTTCCACAATAAAGAGTGTCCCTCTAGCAGCTACAAGATTGAAGAATAGAGTGATTTGGACAAACAGTTGGGAAGTTAAGGGCTTTGGAAGGTTTTGGACTCTAAAAAGGGACAAAAACTCTCTATGTTATGAGGCAAATGACAAAAAATTTCTAAGTGTGCAGTGATATATATAGGACTTTTGCACTACATCAATGAGGCCTCGTTAATGTAGTTGTTGACCACCATAGATGATCATTGACTTTGGTCAAACTTGAAAAATTCAAAAAGTTTTTGAATAAAATTAGGGTCAAATGAAAGCTTAAGAGGCCAAGAATAGTATGAAAATATTAGAAGATGGTGTTAGAGGTCATAAATTTGGAAAAATGAAGAAAAAATGATTTAAGAGATGAATGAAATAAAAGGTTGAGGAGCACTAAGTGGAATACACAACCGAATATGAAAAAGATAGGATTGTAGCAATGTCTAAGGTAAGAAACCTTAACTAACCAAACCAAGAGCTATGTAAGTGGGTCCTTCCCATAGTAGGCTCATGCCCTTGTTATCCTTGGACAACCTCAACTAAGGAGTCCGTGGGCCCCACAGTTGATTAATGGTCATGAAAAGTTAAGGACCAACCAAAAAGAATCTATCCAAGAATTCAAACACATCAAACCAAGACATAGATCATAATATAGAACCTGGCAGTGAGGTGAGTTATGGTAGCATCGGTGGATGATGAAGAAGGTGGAATAGAATTTTGAATTGAGGTCATAGGAAGTCCCTTGTGGAATTTGTATTTAAAATAACCCAAGAAGATCCATCCTTATTCCAAACCAAAACCAACCACTTTTAGTGATTTTGCATCACCACTCTAAGATCGGTCCACCTGCATAAGACATGAGAGTGCTTCCACAAAATAACCACTATTCCATATAGAGAAGAAAAGAGAGAAGTAGGAAGTAAGAGAGGACCTTAGTTAGAGGGGATCTTCAAGCATGGATGCATGTCCTTCTAGTCCCATAACCAATGCTTGTAGCTCACTTATTTGTCTAAGGGATGTGCTTTGAATTCCCATCATGTTTTTTTTTTAACATTTTTTTTGGATGGGAACCACACCATGCAAACTCTTATTCATTTATTATGTCTAAGGGATGTGCTTTGAATTCCCATTGTTTTTTTTTTTTTTTGAATTTTTGGATGGGAAACACACCATGCAAAGAATTTATTTGACTTCCTATTAGTGGTTGGAATGGGATGATAAGAAGTTCATGAAAAACACTCGAGCAAGTAAAAGAGTACAAAGAGTATTGAGTCCCCTTGAAGTCATATCCTTTACAAAACTTTGAATCCTTCCTAATTCTGGAAATACTAAGGTCACCAATTGATTAAAAGTTTCTTTAATGGAAGGGACCTCAAATTCCTAGAATAAGGAAAATCATAGAGTTTATTGCATGGGTAAATGATGTGGACTCACTGCTTGTTTCATGAAAAATAAACCATGTCATAGTGATCAGACATTAGAATTCAAAAAAAGAGCCCAAACATCAACAATCACAACATTAAGCACAAACCATCATTAGTAAACAGCAACAGTGGCACCATGTCCTATGATAATAAAGCAAATTGTATTAGCAAAGCGAGAAAATATCACACTTGAAAAAAACTAAATAAAACAGAGTAAGACATATAAGAAAGTGTAAAATAATTCAAAAAAGGTTCAAAGGTACTAACAATGGTGTAAAATTAGAACAATTTGAAAATCAAAAATTTGTAAAATAAATAATTTGTAAAAATAAAAAACATGAAAAAAAAGTAGAAAAAACTAAGAAGCCATATAGATTGTTAGCACAAATGACCATCTCCTCCACAACTAAGTTGGAAGCAAGAAATTTGAAAAATCGAACATGGTTTTGCATCTAGTGAGGTGGTAGTTGCACTAGCCTTCTTGGTTTGAGGAAAGGTTTTACTTATTGGATGTTGACCAACTACTTTTTATTTGGGCTTTTAGGCTTGTAAATAAACATGGCCCTAGAGGGAAAGATTTGATCAATTATATAAGGTTCCTCCTACAATGTTTGAAATTTTTTCTTTTAAGGTACATGTGTGGGGTTCCAATAGAGGAAATTATCTCTTGGGAAGTTTTACCTTTCATATTCTGAGGTCATGACATTGCTTATTGAATGTATTGTGCACCTCATTCAAAGATAGAACTACTAATTGGTTTTCATCTAGCACATTCAGGTTGATCAATCTTTCTTTCTATGCTAGACTTAGGTCAATATCCAAATCACAGGTTGTTGAGAGTGTATGGAATTCAGACTAGATTGGGAACATTGGAAGTTTTTTGTACACTAACTTGTAGGGAGAGTAGCCAATAGGAAGTTTCCATGTTGAATGGTAAGCCTAAATGGCATCATTAAGTTTTGTACTCCAATCTTTCCTATATTAGCTAATAGTTCATGTTAGTATTTTTGTGATCTCCTAGTTCATTACCTCTGCTTAACCATTGGCTTGGGGGTGGTAGGGTGTTGTTAATTTATGTTCAACCCCCAAGTGTTGCATTAACTTTCTAAAAGTGGCACTTATGAAATCAATTCCATTGTTAAAAATTAGTGAACATGGCAACCCAAACCTATTTACAATATTTTGTTATATAAATCTAGTAGTAGTTGACAATGTACAATTAGTAATACCTGTTGCTTCTACCCATTTTATGCACTAGTCAATTTTTATAATAATATATGCCTTTCCATTGGACATGGATGTGATGGGACCCATGAAGTCAACACCCCATATGTCAAAAGGTTCTAGTGGTTGAATCCACTATTAAGGACCTTCCATGCGAGTGATCATTCCCCCATCTCGTTGACAATGTTCATAAGATTTGACAAATTGGTAGGCATCCTTGAAGAGTATAGGCCAATAATATCGTGATATTAGGATTTTTATGGCCATGCATATCCCTACATAGTGGCCTCCCCAAGGCCCTTCAAGAGCACCTTGGAGAACATGAAGTTGATCTTTGTCAGGGACACACCAACGAATTAAGCCATTGATACACACCTTGTAAAGGTGTTTGTTGATTTCCATGAAATATTTTTCCTAATGAAGAAATTGTTATTTCTTCCTAAAGTCAAAATCTTGTGGCATCTCTTGAGGGAGAAGATAAGTGAGGATGCCATTGTACCATGTTATTTTTGTGGGTGTTTGATTGTTTATTGCTCCTATAAAGAGGAGCTCATCTAGAAACTAATCAAAGAGCAAACTTTCCTCCTCTTTAGTATCCCATGTTAAGAAGAGAGGTGGTTAGCAACCATATTCTCAGTTCCTTTTTGATCTACCATTGTGAGATCAAATTCCTACAAGATCACAATCCATCAAATAATATGAGGGCTCACTATTGGCTTATTCATGAGGAAGTAGATTACACTGTGATCTGTGTGCACAAATACTTTATAGTCAAGCACATACTGCGTTAACTTTTCTAGAGTGTACACCATGATCATTAGATCTTTTTCCATGGTGATGTAATTTGATTGTGCTTCCACAATGCTTCAACTTGCGCAATGGATGCACTACGAGCATTTCTTATCATCCATCTACATGAGCACTACTCCCAAGGCATAGTTAGATGCATATATCATGATGCAAAAAGGTTTGGACTAGTTTGGTACTCGTAGGATTGCTGTTTCCAAAAGTTTCTCCTTTAATTGTTGGAATGCATGTTTGCATTCCTTGGTCTAGATGAAAGGTTCATGTTTTTTTGTAAGCTCTACTAATGGTTTTGTGATCTTAGAGAAATTCTATCTGATACACTGGTGGTAGCCAGTGTGTCCAAGGCATGACCAAACATATTTAACTATCTCTGGTTGGCATGTTATTCCTTGGATGACCCTTATCTTTTCTATGTCTACCTCAATCTCTTTTTGTGAAATTCGGTGCCCTAGTATAATGCCTTCTTGGACCATGAAATGGTTCTTTTTCCAATTGAGCCACAAGTTTGTTTCAACACATCTCTTTAATACCTGCTCAAGGTGGTCCCAGGCTTGCTCAAACATAGCTCCCTATGTGGAAAAGTCATTTATGAAGACTTCCACACCACTACTGATCTGCTACTAGAAGATACTAAGGACCAAGCATTGAAATGTTGCAGGGGCATTGCACAGACCAAATGGCATCTTACAATATGCAAACGTTATCCCTATCAAAGCTTTAAAGAGGAAAAAAAGGAGCAAACTATTTACAGACGAAGTATATCTACCTGTATATCGACATAATCTTCGAGTAAGTCGTTGCGGCGTAAAATATTCGGGCGGGCCGTTATGGATTTAAAATTTTTAATAAAAATCTCAATCATTCGTTAAACGAAGAACCCTCGGCATGAAGTAATCTCAAATCGATAGAACGGAAATATAAAGAATCAAATAAAAACAGTTTAACCATAGTGCAACCACAAATTATTTATCTAAACTTGATTAAATAAAGAACAAGCTTGCACATGAGAAAAATATCTTTTTCTTCTGAGAATTACATCTCTGCCATGAATTAATTTTCAGAAACCATGATCCCGGGAAACAACGCCGCTGGCCATAGAAAGATAATGGACGTCTACATCATTAATAAAACCACATAAACTCGATGATCAGGACTTCGGCAAAGTCGCAGCACTAACGTTAACTTCATCTGCAACTCATAATGAATAACCCTAATTTGATCAGCAATATTAGAAATTAGCCCTCTTCTCGTCTTTTCCTTCACTATTGGTGTACGGATAAACGCAAGTTCCTTTCAAACTGAAACAGTATTCTTAGTGGCCATTATCCTCAAAAGATGGTGATAGAAAATCTTGAAGGCTGACGCGGAAAGATGAAGGATTGTTGGTATTAACCATATGCAAAATCTTCTGAAACAATTCCACCGTGCAAATCAGTCTCAGACCTCCATTTGCGTGAGATTCATCCTCTGCAAAATAGTTCAGCGTTTCCTTCATGAGAGGATGGCTTAGTAGATGAATTTCTAAAACGAATCTTTTCAGCTCCGCATCATCATCTGATCCCACGTACAGAGGAACCTTGCCTTTTCCCACGCAATTTTTGCCATTCTTCATTCTCTTATCCAGTATAGACATTACTTTCTTTCGCAGCTTCGCCATTATCATCGCTAATCTCACTCCCAAAAGATGATATCGAACTTCTCTAATTTTCTAAACATAGGCATTGGTGTTTATTTATACTCTTTCGCCATAAAATATTGTTGGCGAAAACGTGCTTTTTTAAATCTAATTTCTAGATCTCATAGCTTTTTTATCTTTTAGTTTTCTTATGCCATCAAAAAATTTGTTGCCTAAAGTGTGCCTTTTCAAACTTAATTTCTAGATCTAATATTCCTTTTATAGTAGCTTTTTTATCTTTTACTTTTCTGCATATCATAAGCCGAACACCGGGATTCAGTTAATGAGTAGGATGAAACAAGTGTTAGTTGCAAAAGTATTCAACACTCAGAGAAGCAAAGCACCAGAAATTGTTACGCTGAGCATTGTTTTCTTTTCTTTTTTTAATGAATACTATTTAAATAAATAAACATAAGTTTATGTTTAGAAATAAATCAGATTTTTAACTATGGAAGATTTTTATAAGAGGAAAGAGTTACCAAGATTCCTTCTTTTAAAGAGGTGGTGTTGGAACCCAAAGGAATTAAAACATGGTACACTTCAAGATTTATAGAAGTTTATAACTTAGTGTTACTTAGTACAATCCAACTTGTGATATGGGGTTACCAAGCCAAGATCCCTACCACTAAGTTAGCACCTTATTATTATAAAGAGGCTAAATAAAAGTAATTGGCAAAACATTACAAAACTAATAAGAAAGAAAAACAAAATTTTTATGAGTTTGTAGAATTTTATTTATAAAAATCATTTTAGTAACTACAATTTTAGTATCTATTATATCATAGTTATTATGACTTAAACATGTTTATGCCTAGTTATAATTTATAACTATGGTAGTTTAGTTTCTTTGTTTTTAAAAACTTTTTGTAACATTAAAATATTATTCAAATAATGCATTTTTATTTTTTATTTGGGTTGAAAAAATATTTTATTATTATAAGGTATTTAAAGGTGGGGGTGTTCTTGGAATCAAAACTACACTAGATGTTTAAATTAACCATACAAAAATAACTAGCCTCTTTAGGAATTACAATACACACACTTGTACATTGTATAGTTGTGTATGGGACATACCTAGTTGAAACACCACTAATTTTGGCCTAACACTTTGAAATGAGAATGACTCAAGCCCTTTTAGGCATCCAGAAGGAAAAAATTTGACTAAGGCATGCAACTCACGCTGGCTTGCCTTAGTCACTCACGCTAGCTTTTCCCGGGAAACTCATGCTGGAAATTGGCACATTTTTCACACATGGTGTGGTCACGCTGCAGCATGAGTCCAGCGTGACCAACTCTAGGAGCCTCCAAACTAAATCAAAACAACTCGACTCCCAAGGTGCAAGTCATCCCCAGAGTTAATAGTCAACGACCACTGGTCCTAGCCTTCAGAATGCCAGATTTGAGCTGAAAATTGCAAGTTTTCACAGGTGTTTACAGGTCACGTTGTGGTCACATTGCAACATGACTCTAGCATGACCTACCTAGAAATAGCTCCAAACTAGACACATTCAAGCTCAAATTCCAGATTTCATATCACTCTTAGGGTCAGACACATACAGGTAGCAGTTACACTTAAGAATCAGGCTTCAAGGCAGTAGTTACACTCAAGAATCAAGCTTCAAAAATCAAAATCTATAGTGAAATGTATCACTTTCAAGTCGCTCATGCTGAGGTCATGCTCGGGACACCCTGCAGCATGAGTGCAACATGTGTGTAGCATGCACACGCTGAAGACATACTGTGACAAAATCAACTCACACTAGAGGAGGTCTTGCATAGGTAGAGACACCTCAAATAGCTATAGAACCATTCAAATCGACACCCTGCAACATCCATTCAAAGATCTAGAAGTTTCAAGTAAGCCAGAGTCAATTTATCTTGTTGTACATTATCATTTCATTGTAAATATTCATTTGTGGCCTTGTCGAGCCCTCACTGTCCAAATTGTACATGCTTCCATGGGCTTGAGTAAACCACATGTTGTAAGATACGATGAACCTAGTCAAGAACGTAGCTTGCCCACACACGACCAACTCGTACATAGTTATCCATCTGACACGTGTCACTTGATCCATTTTCCTATTAAATCCCAACCATTGATTCCATTCTTGAATTCTACACCCAAGCCTCGCCAAACCCTATAAATACCCTGTCGATTCACAAAAATAGGGTTGGAAATTTTGGAGTTAGATAGCTTGGGAAACTCAGACCAACAATCCTTGGGTGCTTGGCACACTTTGACTCCTAGCATCCAAGCACTTCTAAAACACATCCCCCTGGGGCTTGGCGCTTGACCTACCATCCACATGTGCAGCTACACTTTGACTGGTGCACATCTTTTCTAAGCAATACAATACAGTTCGTTTTGCCAACCATTATTTTATTTACTCTGTTTTACATTCAGTTTACGTTTCATTTACAATACCAGTTCTGCATGTGCTTTTGTTTACATTTTTGCATTTTGTACTTGTTTTTTACATTTTAAAACATCAGTTACGATAACCCCAACAAAAGTCGTAGTTTATGCTTGGGGAAGTCCTTGGTTGATTTGTGTGCAGACCATCCAAGGCACTCTGCCTTCATTTACTTTTCCAGCTTGCCCTTGGGTGAAGGTAGGGTCAGCTGTGTCTACCTGATGATCTTTCAGTGCTTGTTTTGGTTCCAGCCTTACACCGACGATTTGGGTTAGTACTGTAAATTGGCATTAGAAGGAGGGCCTACCTTGTTTATCATCTTGTCGAAATGTACCCAACTAACATTGCCAAACGTTGAAACTCGAATCAGCTTGCTCACGCTCGGCTTGCGCACGTTGACCTTGCTCACGATGACCCTATCACGCACGGTGAGCTTGCTCAGGCTGACCCTATCATGCATGCTGAGCTTGCTCACACTGACCCTGTCATGCATGCTGAGCTTGCTCACGCTGAAGCCAGTTGCACACGCTGAGCTTGCTCACATTGAAGCCAGTTGCACATGCTGAGCTTGCTCACGCTGAAGCTAGTTGCACACTCTGTGAGTTACTCACGTTGCACACGTCATCAGCTTGTACATGCTATCATGGAATCTTCCTAGATCAACCCTATTTACTCAATCCTCAAACTAGAACAATATAACTTCATTTGTGTGAAGATGCAAGCTAACCTACCTATCAATCACATGGAAAGAGAGGAAAAATGAAACTATGAACTTATTTACAAGGGAGGTTATGAGTTCACTCCTTTAGCATTTGACATAATCCCCCTTTCTGAGTCCCATCATCGACTCATATCTCACCTTCTAATGGCAAGGAGTCAAGCCTTACAACCACCTTCGAAAGAGCCTTAGGGTGGAGATGAGGAAGATGACTTTGCCACCCAATCTGAACATGGGGATTCGTACCATACCATCTGTCCTCATGCCCATATAAACCCATTATTTCAACCTTTCCTGGGAGAAACTATGCTTCCTCCTTCATCTACATACACTCGAGGACTGGATTCTCAACAAGAAGTACCAGCTTCCATGTCCACCCATTACATACCACAAATACAAACCCATGGGGCACCTCTAACTAATTCAGCACAACAAACTTAGGGGATTACCTCACAACCTATGGCTAGGCAGTGGGTTTCACTAGCTATTCAATAGCAGCAACCAACTTACTACAACATACCACACCCTGCAATCCCATCTCTGAATGTTGCTCCACCACAACAACATCCGAAAATCTAACAAACTCCCTCTCCACAAATGATACAACAATCAAACTACCATCAATCGTAATCCACTCATCCCACCAGTTTGCCTATTTCCCAAGAGTGGATAGACAAAAAAAAGATGATGCACATGTTAACTAAGGAGGTAAAGTTCCTTAAAACCACAAACACTGAGGAAATCAAGGTGTTGGACTTCTACCAAGATGACCCAATCCACGCTTCCATTCCACCATTAACCTTGCCAAAGGAAATCTCATTACCTCAGCTAACTAAGTACAATGGAGAGGGAGATCCAAATGCCCACCTAGTGACATTTTGACTAGAATGTCTCCTGCTTTAGGCTTGGCCTCATGCAATTCTATGAGTTTTTGCTATGTCCTTAACGGGAAAAGCCTTAGACTAGTACCGAGCCTTACCTCGTAACTCTATATCCTCTCTAGAGGATTTGTTACCCTTTTTAAGTATAATCTAAAACCTGAAGCCACTCTAGATAGCTTGATTCAGATTAAACAAGCACCTTTAGAGCCAGTGCAAAAATTCATCCAAAGGTGGAGCGTAGCCCTAAATAAACTCCACGAGCCCATCCCTGAGACATAATTTCTCACCATTTTTAAAGCTGCTATGAATGACTTTGTTAAGTCAAAACTCTATTATTTAAGTGCTTGTACTTTGAGTCAAGCATTCACACAAGTCAAAAGCATAGAGGAGGCAGTGCAATCAAGCAATGACCTAGCTTATGCAACCTACAAAAACCAACATGCTTGTAAGCAAAGCACAATAGTAGCAATGGTGGCTGCAAGCACAAAAACAACCAATTGGGGCCCAACAGCTAAGCAACCCAAAGCCCCAGTTGACAAAGCCACCAACTTTGGTGCCAACTCACCTACATCGGCAAGGGTTACTCCAAAGCCTAACTTTCAGCGCAAGAACTGCTCAAAGTACACACCACTAATGATGCAACCCTCTCAACTATTGGAGCAACTCTTGAAAGCTGGGAAAATCCAACACAAACACGTGTTGGAGATTACCCATCAAAAATATGATAGGTACTATGAACTACTAAGAAACCCCACATTAGTAGTACCAAATGAGCCCCCAGTCCCACAACATTTTAAATTGGACCAATACTGTCATTACCATTAAATGGCTGGTCATGGTACAGAAAACTGTCATGCCTTGCAAGATGACCTACAAGGAATGATAGAACAAGGCCAATTAGTGATTGACATGGCAAGTCAATCCAACACAGACGATGCCTCCTATGTCATAAACTCAATTAGCATAGGTGGCAAGCCCGAACCTCTGCAACAACCTTTTATCATCTGTATGCCACCTAGCAAGACAGGGATTCCCCCAGCCTCCACAAACAAGAGGCCTCCCTTTTTTATCAAGGTGCCATCCCAGGCACTCACAACACCCTTTGTGGTCAAGGCTCCACAACATTCATCCGCTAGATGTTAAACTAGAATGACTCATCTACCAAGACATTAAATTGGCATGACATGGAAAAAAAATTGCTAAGAAACCTTTCATCATCAAGGTGCCACAACGTGATGGCCTCTCACCTACCTGAAGCCCAATAGTGGGAAACATCTCGATTGCTCCTCCCTCAAGAGTCGGCCCCACTAGCAACCCAGGTAGGTCCACCAAATGGTAACACAAGAGGACAAATGAACACCTCACAACCCCCATGGCTGAAGCAAAGGCCACAACCAACAAAAAAAACTAAACACTAGGGCAACTACACCCAAGTAGACCAAAAAAACCAAGCCTGAGCCCCCTCCGTAAGAAATCTATCTCTCAAGCCACATGGAAGAAGTCAAGGCCAACACAACAACCAATGACAAGGATTTTGTAGCTACATGACTTAAAAATGATACCATAGAAAAGTCTTGGCATCATGACTTAAAACTGATACCACAGAACAATCTTGGCATCATGACTTAAAACTGATACCATAGAATGGTCCTGGCATCATGACTTAAAACTGGTACCACAAAAAAGTCCTAGCATCATGACTTAAAACTGATACCATAGAAAAGTCCTATCATCATGACTTAAAACTGATACCATAGAAAATTCCTGGCATCACAACTTACAACTGATACCACAAATTATCCTAGAGTCATGACCATAAACTGACACCACAGAGCTGTGTCCATTATGACACTAAACTGCTACATCTATCCGCCGTGATGTGAAACTAGCATCCAGAGTCCACTAAGACTATAAATTAGTTTGGCTCTTTACAGTCTACTATGACTATAAACTAGCAATGCACCATCCACTATGATGCTAAACTGGCACTATCCAAGGGCTTACGATGTGAAAACTAACCCACAACAATCTGCTAAGACTATAAACTAGCAACATCATCGATGACCAGGCAAAACTTGAGAAGAAAATGTTGTTGTAATTGACTATGCCTGTTTCATAAATACTTGTTGCACAATTCATCTCATGGGCCTTGACAAGGTGATGTTGTCTACTTTGAAAATTGCACATAATGGCTCTGTCTCCTTATTTAAAGTGCTTAGTTAACCATTTCATTTATGGTTTTCTTGTCTTTTTGGAGTTGTGTTTGCAGGATGACACACTTGAGGTGTTCACGCACAGATGCACTTCATCATGACGACACGTTATCACATTTTTCCTAATGCCCGCAACTAGTTTAATCAACCCATTCATAAGTACATTCCCTAATCCTGATGCATTCCCTATTCCCCATCATGTTCCCCTTACCCTATTCAAAATACATCCCCTTGATGCACATCCCAAAGCTCTAGATACACTATTGCACATTGTGACTCTCTAAGCAGTTGCAACGCAGAACAAAGTATACAATGCATGACACAAAATGCAAGCGCTTGAACATGAGCTTAGCACTAAAAGCAAGCTCTTTCAAAAAGATTAAAAAAAAAAGAAAAAGAAAAAGAAAAATAGAAAAATAGAAAAAAAATAAAAAAAGGAAAAAAGAAAAAAAAAATCAAAGAGCAATATGCACGGAAAAGGTCTCCCTGACCCTGTGGACATCATAGACCAAAGACCATTAGCTCTTCTCATACAAGCCCCAAGCGAGAAAGCAATTATCTTGGAAAGCAATTACACTTGTGTTTCAAAGAGACCATGTTGCACATCATTGCATGGCTTTGGCTATTTACAATGGGCCCCGTAAACACTCTATAAGAATCCCGTTTCTCCAAAGAACGCACTTCCTATGTCTTGGCTCCAAGTCTGCTAAACACTGGCTATTGACAAGGACCAAAGATATAGCTCATTCATGTGAGAGCATTTCCTCTCCCACAATCCCAGTAGCAATTACAACCTTTGATCAAATTCAAATTTCCCCCAGTTACAACCAACCCTGATGCATCTTGAACTGCATTACCCTCAATCCCATGTACTTTTGAAAACGGTGGGATGACATCAGGCCAAGGGCCAATGGATAATGCTTGGTACTTGGTTGTTTATGGTGTTTTGTACTTCTTTGTCGATGCCTCTCAGGTGGATTCCTCTAGACGCCAACAAAGAGGGGCCAATGAAACAGTGCTAATTTTGGCCTAACACTTTGAAATGAGAATGACTCAAGCCATTTCAGGCATTCAGAAGGAAAATATTTGACTAAGGCATGCAACTCATGCTGGCTTTTCTTAGTCACTCATGCTAGCTTATCCTGGGCAACTCATGTTGGAAATTGGCACATTTTTCACACTCACGCTGGCTTGAACACACATGTTGGCTTGCAAATTTTTCACACATGTTGTGGTCATGCTGTAGCATGAGTCTAGCATGACCAACTCCAAGAGCCTCCAAACTGAATCAAAATGACTCAACTCCCAAGATGCAAGTCATTCCCAGAGTTCATAGTCGACGACCACCAGTCCCAACCTTCAGAATGCCAGATTTCAGCTCAAAATTGCAAGTTTTCATGGGTGTTTACAGGTCACACTACAACGTGACTTCAATGTGACCTACCCAAAAATACCTCCAAACCAAACAGATTCAAGCTCAAATTCTAGATTTTAGATCACTCTCAGGGTCAGACACAGACAGGGAATAGTTACACTCAAGAATCAGGCTTCAAGGCAGTATTTACACTCAAGAATCAGGCTTCAAAAATCCAAATCTGTAGTGAAATGCATCACTTTCAAGTCACTCACGCTGAGGTCACATTGGGGACATGTTGCAACGTGAGTGTAGCATGTGCACGTTGAAGACACACTACGAAAAAATCAACTCATGCTAGTGGAGGTCCTGCATAGGAAGAGACTTCTCAAATAGCCACAGAACCATTCAAATTGACACCCTGCAGCATCGATTCAAAGATCCAGAAGTTTCAAGTGAGCTAGGGTCAATTTCCCTTGTTGTACATTATCATTTCATTGTAAATCTTCATTTGTGGGCTTGTCGAGCCCTCATGGTCCAAATTGTACATGCTTCCATGGGCTTAAGTAAGCCACATGTTGTAAGATACGATGAACCTGGTCAAAATGTAGCTTGCCCACACACGACCAACTTGTACATAGCTATCCATCAGACACGTGTCACTTGATCCATTTTCCTATTAAATCCCAACCGTTGATTCCATTCTTGAATTTTGCACTCGAGCCCGACCAAACCCTATAAATACCCTATCGATTCACATAAACAGGGTTGGCAATTTTGGAGTTGGATAGCTTGGGAAACTCAGACAAGAAATCCTTGGGCGCTTGGCACACTATGACTCCTAGCATCCAAGAACTTTTAAAGCACATCACATCACATCACCCTGGGGTTTGGCTCTTGACCTTCCATCCATATGTGTAGCTACGCTTTGACTAGTGCACATCTTTTCTAAGCAATACAATACAATTCGTTTTGCCAGCCATTATTCTATTTTCTCTATTTTACATTTAGTTTCTGTTTCATTTACAATACTAGTTCTGCATACACTTTTATTTACATTTTTACATTTAATACTTTCTATTTATATTTTAAAACATCAGTTACGATAACCCTAGTGCAAGCTATAGTTTACGCTCAGGGAAGTCCTTGGTTGATTTGCATGCAGACCATCCAAGGCACTCTGACTTTGTTTACTTTTCTAGCTTACCCTCAGGCGAAGGCAGGGTTAGCTGTGTCTGCCCGATGATCTTTCAGTGTTTTTTTTCCTTCCAGCCTTACATGAACGATTTAGGTTAGTACACTAGTGATCATCAATAAGTATACTTAATCCCCTTAAATTTTATATGCAAGGCTTTAGAAGAAAAAATGATAATGAAAAATATAGATTTAAAATTTTTTATGACCTATAATTATTGTACACAAAGAAGGTGCTCTTTATGAATGAGAACGCTTATCCCAAGATTTTCCCTTTCAGTTCCTTAGCATGGATATTGCTAGTTTTTATTAGAGAGGAAAAATTTACATATGTGGTGACTTGAATGTTAGAATTGTTGTGGAAAACAATAGTAACAGAGGATCTGTTAAACTATAAAAATAAAGAGAAAAATAAAACACATAATATTTAATGGTAGAACCCTTCAATGTGAAGGGAAACATCCATGGGGCAAGGGAAAAAAGAATTTTATTTAAGATGAACAGGTGACTATAAGACTTCTCTCAGTCTCTACAATTTCTTGTACCACAAGCTCACACTATGTCTATATTTATAGCATACTCTCTGTTGATTTTATGGTGTTTAACATTAGTAATGCCTAGATTACAAGTAAAAGGGAATCCAAGTTACATTTGGTGCTTAACTTTAGTAATGTCTAGATTACAAGTAGAAAAGAGTAGAAGTAAAATTGCCCTAAATACAACTCAATTTTATCTTCATAGTTTCCCAAATAAAAAAAATAAAAATGGAAGCATAAATTATCAAAAAAAGAAAAAAAACATAAATGAAACATTAAAGAGAGAAGGAAAAAATACAAGATAACTTTTTGTCAACTCAACAATAAACTCACTTTTCCTTGCTCAAAAAATTTTCATCACCTTTCTAGCAATCCTAAGAAGTCCAAGAACCACTTGAACGTCTTCAACAATACTAGCTTTGTTAATATGTCCACACAATTTTGACTTGTATGAATTTTCTCAAGCTATACTCCACCTTCTTTAATAACCTGTCTTATCCAATGATATTTGGTGCAAATATGTTTTGTTCTACTATGATAAATTGGATTATTGGCTAAATATCTAGCACTTTGATTATCACAAAATATTTTAACTTTTTCCTTTTTATTGTTGAACTCACCCAATATGCTTACAACCAGATAGCTTCCTTGCAAGCTTCTGTAGTAGCCATGTATTCTACTTTAATGGTAGACAATGCTACAACAAATTTTAATTTTGACATCCAACTTATTGAACCTGCTACAAGAGTAAAGACACAACCTGTGATGGATTTTCTCTTATCTAACTCACTTACATAATTAGAATAAAGAAAACCCATAATCTCACTATTATCTTTATTATAGGTGATACAATCATTCTTAGTGCCTTTTAAATAAGGAAGCACCCATTTTACTACAACCTAATGGTTTTTACCAGAATTTTCCATAAATTTACTAACCATTACAATTGCAAAAGAAATATCTAGTCTTGTACATACCATGGCATACATTAAAATTCGTACTACGTTTGCATAAGACACACAAGACATATACTGCTTTCCTTCTTTTGACCTAGGACTTAAATCTGAAGAAAGCTTGAAATGAGTAGCAAAAGGGATACTTACATGTTTAACATCCATTATATTAAAACACATGAGGATTTTCAGAATATATTTTTCTTGTGAAAACCATAGCTTACCATTTCTATTATCTCTATGTATCTCTATGCCTAAGATTTGATTTGTGACTCCTAGATCTTTTGTGTCAAATGTCCTAGATAACTAAGCATTTAACTGTTTGATTTCCAACATACTTTAGCTTGCAATAAGCATGTCATCAACATATAACACCAGAACTACAAACATGCCATTGGCACTAAATTTAAAATACACACAATGGTAATATTCACTTTTTTGGAAATTATGGCTTAACATGAAAGTATCAAACCTTCTATACCATTGCCTAGATGATTGCTTTAGGCCATACAATGACTTCTTGAGTTTGCAAACTAAATCTTCATTTCCTATTTGTACAAAAATTTCTAGTTATTTCATATATATTTCCTCATCCACATAACTATGTAGGAATGTTATTTTACATCTAATTATTCTAAAATTATATCAAATAAAACAAATAGAGCCAACAAAATATGAGCAAAAGATAATTTTACAATTGGTGAAAACATTTTTGTGAAATTCATACCTTCCTTTTGTGAATAACCTTTTGTTACTAGTCTTGCTTTGTACTTGTCAATTTTATCATTAGCTATTTTCTTTAATTGGTATATCCATTTACAGCCAATACCTTTTCTACCTTTTGGAAGCTCCACCAAAACCCATGTTTCATTTTTCTCCAAAGAATTGATCTCCTCTTACATTGCTTCTTTCCATTTAGAACTAGAAGCATCTTCTATAGCTTCTTGATATGTGTATGAGTCTGTTCCATTTGAAAATAATGCAAGTATAATATAATAATAAAATTTATTAGGAGGAACACTTACTTGTGTAGATCTTTTTAAAGGTTGTGTAACTATATTTTTTTTGTTTCTTCATCTAACAAACCTTCTTCAAGTAAGTGAAGTTCTTTCTGATGTCTATTTGAAGATGACTGAGTCTCCAACTCAACTAGCTAATCATTAGGTATATTTATTTGTTCATAATCAACTTTTATTTCATGCTTAATACTATTAGAGGATTCATGAAAAACTATATCTCTATTGTAGATGATTTTATAGTTAGAAGGATCCCATAATATATACCCTTTAACATCATCTTCATACCCAACAAAGACATACTTTCTAGATTTTGGATCTAATTTTGAACATTGATGTATTGGACATAGAGCATATTCAGTACAACCAAAAAATATAAGAAAAGAATAATTAGAAGAATGACCTATCCATACCTCTTCTAAAGTTTTACACTTTAGTGGAGTTTCTAGTGATCTATTAACTAAGAAACATATTTTTGAAATAGCCTTTGCCCAAAATTTCTAATCCAAATTGGCTTTTCTCATCATGCTTCTTGCCCTTTCAAGAAGAGTTCTATTCATGTGCTCTACAACTCCACTTTACTCAGGAGTATAGGCCATTGTCTTATGTATTTTAATTTCAACTTTCCTACATTACTTTTCAAACTCTATAGAGTTGAACTCTCCTCCATTATCTATTCTCAAACATTTAATTGATTTACCAATACTCTTTTCAACCCAAGCTTTAAATTGCTTAAAAACACCAAAAGAATCAAATTTATTTTACAATAGATAGACCCAAAATTTCCTACACAAATCATCAATAAAGTTAAAAAAATATAAATTGCCTCAAAATTATGGCTTAGATGATGGACCCCATACATTTGAATGTATATGATCAGGAATATCTTTGCTTTCATGCTTTCCTACCTTAACTGTATTTCTTGATTGCTTTCCAAAAATACAATGTTCACAAAATTTTAAATTCAATGATTTTAGTTTTGGGATCAAATTACGCTTTATCAAAATCTATAATCCTTTCTCACTCATGTGATCCAAACATTGATGCCATAGATAAGAAGAGTCTAGATTCTCAACATAAGCTAAATTAGGAATGTTTCTTTCTATAACACCCTATAACTTGTAAATATTGTTATCATATTTATTAGCTTTCATCACTACCAAGACCCCTTTGATGATTTTAAAAATGCTCTTATCACCCTTAAAATCATAACCTTTTTTATCTAATGCTCCTAAAGAAATTATATTATTTTTCACATCAAGTACATGTTTTACATCTTCTAGCATTTGAACAACCCCATCAATCATTTTAATTCTAATACTTCCATTTTCCACAATTTCACAAGAATAATAATCACCAAGATAAATAACTCTACCATCATATGATTCATAATTGATAAACTAATAATTATGTGGACACATGTGGTTAGAAGCACTAGAATCTAATAACCAATCATCATATATTGAATACCAACAAAAGTAGCAAGAACTTCATCAACAATCATACTTGAAACTTGAATTACCATATTTTCTTCTTTCAATTTTTCATTGGATCCCTTGTTTTGATTTTTTTGTTTCTTGCAATAATTGTTTTTAAGTTTTCCAATTTTACCACAATACCAACATCTTACTTTACTTTTCTTACCTCTTGATTTCGATCTTCTTTTGAATGATTCAATTCTTTCCATCATTTTTCCTCTTACCACCAAAGCATTAGAAGCTTTCTTAGAAATTGAAGTACATCCTCTCCAAATTTCTTTCTATAACAAAGCTGCAATAACTCCTTTCAGGGATATATCATCCCTTTCATACATTAATGTTGTGACAAGAACACTATAGGATGGTGATAATGATTTAAGTAAGTAAATTGCTTAATCCTCATCATCTATATTAATAGCCAAATCTAACAACTTTTTTTTGGAGACTATTTGAGGCCACCCACTTTGGAGGGGACTTTGGTTCTTATGAGCTTTGGAAGTCATGGGGTCAAAGGTGTTCTTCAAATAGGGTTTAGGTGCTTACTAGTTTCTAGCAACACCAAGGCCCAGATACCTCCAAATAAACTTAGTAGTTATGAAATGTACTAGATGAAAGCATGTGCTTGTTGTTGTGAATGTTGAGATGGTTGGGTTGTGTATTAAATTGTAATCAACTATCATAAAAGAGATTCAGCTAACTTTGTCAAATACTGTGAGTTGTTGAAGATTCCTAGTTTATTCAATCACTTAGTCTATATAGTCCCTATATTACGCTACTTGTAACAAATAAAATTTTACAAAAACATTTTAGCACAATTTTGCAAATCTACTCCTAATTTCCCCAAAAGAGAAAATTCCAGAAGAAAACTAGAAATAGAGCAAGATTGAATAGACTTAAAAAGAGAAAGAAAAGAAAGTAGATTTCCTTATACATGCCAACCTGGTCACAAAAGTGTTATTTTAACTTCTCATGTTTCTTGGCCTCATTCTGCCATGTGCTAATTTTGATTATTGTCTTTTGGCGAATAGTGCATACCTCCTCTATTTTCTTAGGCCAATCTACTCATATCTTGGTTGACCCTCACTAGTTATTCCCTTAACTGGTGGACACTCTCTTCCAAGATGTTCTTTTGCTTCTCCACAATGTTCAACTAGGCATTCTCTTTAGCAAGCTACTTATTTCCTTCTTGAATAGTGGTTAATGAAGTTTTATGTGCATGAGTTCATGCATTAGTAGTAGAGGCATTCCAGACCATCATCTTTTCTTACTCTGCAACTCCTCTCTCCTTTTCTAACTCAGTAAGCTCCTTAATCTGGAACTACTTCAATTGGTCTGGCTTAATGAAATAGGCAAGATGCCATCATTCATAGCATAGGGTAGCCAAATATTCTTGCAATATTTGCACCTTAGTTTCTACATGTTTTTCCTTGACCTCAACCATGACCAAATTTTCTTTTTTAGTGATGAGGTCTAATTGTGCTGCAATTCCATCACTGGGAATTTTGAACCGAGTGGTCATCATTTGACCTATCTGTAGAAAATAATCAAGTACACCCTCTTGCACTACAAGAGTCATTGAGGTCCTGACTAGCATTTGTGCATCTTTTGTCCTTGCCATATTAGTCAAAGACAGAACTGGAACATTGAATGATACCTTGATGTGATCTGTGATCACCTCTGTTGCAGTTGCTACATCCTCATGTTGTAGCACCACAACTGTGGCACCTTCTCCTATTTCCAATGTGACTTAAAAAGATGCAGCATTCCTAGATACTTTGCACAACCATTAAGATTTCCCTTCTCCTAAATAAATTAAGATCTCTCCCCTTGTTGGATCAGCTGATATGGTGGGCTATACGACATCATCCATAACCTGAAAGAGATTGGCTTCATCCCTACTCCCTCAGTTGATAGTTTTAGTGATTCTTTGCAAGTGGCTCATCGATAGTCTATAATATTATGGTAAAAGTGGTAGAGCTTGTGCTTTCAAGTGTTGCTCAGGCTCTTGTTGCATTTCAATTCTTGGTTCTACCTCCTTTTTACCTTCTTTCTCCTAAATAGAATCTTTTCTTAGTGTTGTGGTTTTGAGGAGCTTTGCAAAGGAGGCATGCTGAGCCTTCCAAAGGATATCATTGGCATATCCTAATATTTCCATGTGCTTGCACAACCTTTTGATCAGACATGGTAATATAAGTGTTGGTCTCCATGACTTTGTTTTTTTAAACTGTCATTGAATCTCTATGAAATAGTACTAGGGAAGGTTAACTGAAAATTTTCCCCTTAAAATGGCACTTTCTCTAGCCCCATAAGTGGAAATGCGATTGAGCCTTTTGATGGAAAACAAGTGGTATGTCCTGATCTTAAAGTAAGTTTTCTCTTCCAAAGTCATATCATGATATGATTTATCTTCTTTGACATATGCCTACTTGAACCATGATCTTTTTATTTTGGTGTTAGATTTGGTGGATAGGTGAGCAACCTTGGCCCCTTCATTGGGTAGGTTGAGAGCTACAACTATATTTTTGACTATGTAAGAGACATTCACCTTGTATATATTTTAGTGGCACCTTCATCTTTATTGTGCTAGAATTGATAGACTTCCCCCAGGTACCATTCACCATTGTTAGACAAGATTGACCACAATGGGAATGCTTTGAGTTGCATCCATGCTAATTCTAAGGAAAATTTCATGAATGGGCTGAAGTTCATTTCCACAATGGCTGATGCCAATGTGGACTTTTTAAAAATGGTTGCAAGGAAGTTAGGGGGCAATGTGAAACATTGTTCCTTTTTAGGAGTTGGTACTTCAGTCGCCTCCCCTTGGGCTGATTGCTCAATAGCAGGGGCCTCTTGATGGATACTAAAAGATTGGGCCTTCTATTTAGCATGTTCCACTTGTTCTCCTTATTGGCCATGGCCACCACATGGATTCTTAGTGGCTATCTATGAGGGTTAACCCTAAGCACCTCATTTTGGGGCCATATGCAATCAAGTGAAAACCAAGTCTTACCAAGGTTATGTTTATTATACTTAATCAATTCATACCTTACTCATAACCTTAGTTCATTAAGCTCATTATGCATCTGATTGTAGGGTATCTATCTCTTTCTATGACCCATTGCAACTAGTTCCTTTTTCATTATATGTGGCTTAAAATAATGGTAATAGGATTAAGGGTTCTTAAAATCCTTACCCTTATAATACCTTCTAGGTGATAGAAAATTTTAACAAATTAGTGCAAATTTTGCATGCAAGCATCCCCCTCGTCCCCATTACTAACTTGAACACTCTAGGTTTATATAGATTCAAACACGATGGAAATCAGAGTGTTAAAGAGCTAGATATCATAAGTGAAAGATGGAGGTGTAGAGCTCTAAGTTGTGAGAAAAAATTGCAACAACTCCCCTAGTAATAAATGAGAAAAATGAAGTTCATGTTGTGTGGGGATCCACTATATATACTTTTTTATAGACCCAATGTCAGGTACATGATGTTGAGGTCCAAAAATTCTGATTTTTATGGGCCCAAAGGATATGCAAACTAAAGCTTTAGGTTTGAGTGAAAGGTTGAAATGTAAATTTTGTAGTTTGGGTAAGTGGAAAAATTAATTGGAGGCATTGAAAGTAGGATAAGGTGATGTTGTCAATGGTAAAAGTACGAAAATGAGCAAGAAAATGGCATTGAAAACATGATTATGGGATAGATTATATTTATGATAAGGGAAATAATAAAATATAACAAATGGAATGCATGGAAGGTGAAAAATGATGTGGTCATATTAAACAAGTACAAGTCATAAAAGCTACACAAGTGGATCCTCCCTAGAGTAGGTTCTAGCCTATGATGCCCTTATGTAACCATGTCTAAAATGTTTGTAGGCACTTGGCCAGTTGAATGCAATGCATACCTATGAAATAAAACACACATGTTAAAACCACCAAATTTAGATAATTACTCCATGTTACACAAAATCACAAGTTATGAACATTTGGACAACACGATGGGATGGACTAAAGAAGGGATGGCAGAAATCAAGACATGAGGTGTCATACCCTAGTCATAATGAAACCTTGTATGTTATTAATTATTAAATAACCATGTGTCATTCTTTCAAAGATTCAAAATAAGTCCAAATTGCATTTCAATGACACTACATTGTTTCATCCGTTCGATAGACAACCATAAGACTATCAAAGTTGCAAGGAGTAACATTACTTGGAATTGTGTCCAAGGGAGGAGCATTATTATGGCATAATTATTGGGTTCCTTTTATGGTTCTAAGCAGTTACCAACCTTTAGGCATGGATACATGTCTTTGTAGTGGGACCCATAGAAGTTTATTCAATGTCAGTGAAAGTTTCTCTTACATCCATTTTTCGTTAGATCTACAAGGATATGGTTACAACCTCATCAACATGATAGAACATATAGAAGTAGTTAAAGAGAATCCAAAAAACCCCTTGATGTCACACCCTTTACATTACATGTTTTTCTACACTCTTCCATATAGACACAATGATTATGAAGTTATTTAGAGTTTGGATAATGAAAAAGATTTCCATTATGGCCAGAGCAAGAACGTCTTATTAATGGAATGGGTGAATGGATGTCACAGTATCATTGTTAGAATAATCAGCCCCTTATGACTCAAAACCAGAGAGAAAAAACCTCACCTTAATGGACAACATGATCAATGGAAAGATTACATACAAGGAAAATTAAAACAAGAACTAGAAAAAGTAGAAAAAATAGAAAGAATAGGAAAATGATAAAAAATTGTAAAACAAAAATATAAAAAGCACTTAAAAATCCTAAAGATTAGAATGGCGGTAACCCTCACAAATAAAAATTTGGTCATAGATGGGATTAATGAGTGGATGAAGAGGAGACATGCATGTATGAGATGTTGGAAACAATTCATGCCCCAACCACTGGGTGTCTATTGATGGTGTGGTGGCTGGGTAGAAAAATTGATGGTCACATACTTGATTGTTATATGTATGACAAGTCAAGATATGAGGTGTGTTAATATTATGGATGATTGAACCACAGTTACACCCTTGAGCATGAGATGTTATGCATGGATTCATGTGTCTCCCCACATTTGTAGATTCATTAGTTGGTTGTGGGATTGGAGTATGGATAGATGGTGGCCCTTATGTATGGTCGAAGGATGTTGGTTGAGATAGGGAAGGTCATATGCTAGATTGGCCTTGTGTTAGCTCAGATGATGTGGTGGGTCCATGTGTAGTTTTCCTTAACTTACAGCCTTTCCTCTAGGAGGGACATTTTCGACATTGTAGTTGGAACCCACTAGTGTTAGCATATCTATGCACATTTGTAGCATAAGTGGCACTTGTTTGTTGATATTGAGGTGTTGAACCTTATTGAGTTGCTAGTGATGGCGTATAAGGAGGTGGATTATGAGAATATTAAAGGTAAGCTAGATGGTAATTAACATGAGGTGGTGATCCTTTAGGGGATGTCATGTATTGATAGTACTCAGGAGAGTGGTAGTGGTGATTTGAAGTGGAGGATGTTAAATTGGTTAGAGAAATAGGATGTTGAACATAATATCTATGATGTTTCAGTGGGTGCAACTAATTTGGTGGTGTCCTCCCCCATGACTGTGGTTCTTACCACAATGGTTAAGGATGTTGAGGCGAGTAATAAGTCCTACTAGGATGGTATGGTTGATTGTGGAATTATCTAAAATTACCTTGTGGGAGAGGAAGTCTTTCAGGCATGTACTTTTGCACAAACCTTGGATTTAAGGCACATGTCCAATACTCCTATAGATGTAACAATATGGGGAATTGCCCTTTGGATCATCATATATGCATAGGTCACATTCATCATCTTTGTCTATGGTGGAGTCTTTAGCCTTACTTTCGTCAGCCACTCTTCTCATCTATTGAAAAGTGTTCCTAATTTTTTCTTTGTTTTGTGTCGTATGTTTATTGTGTTTTCCTGGCACATATTGCATAATCTTCTCCATGACCATTTCAACAAGATTTATGATAGTTTCTTTTATCCATTTAGACATCCTATTGAATTTTTCTTCTAGATCATCAATAGACTTCTCTGTTGATAAAGTTTGTTGCGGAATCACCTTATCAACAGTAGTTTCATTTTCCTTACCATAAATTTGGACCTCTTTTGATTGAAGAGTTGGGTCCCATTGAGATTTCTCAACACTATCCCATTTGCACATTTCTCCTTCTTCTTTGGCTATATGCTCTATTATCTCTTTGATATGATGGACTTGAAGCTCATATAATTGCCTTGGGGCATACATCCCAAGGGTCACCCTTGTTTCATTGTGAAGCCCATCTATGATGTGGTAAAGTTGCTCTTCTTTGGAGAAACCATGGCTTGGGAATATATTTAGTAAGACATCATATCTATCGAAGGCCATGTCCAAGGGTTTGTGTTATTCTTGATTTCACTCTTGGATTTCTCCTTAGGTTGGACACTCTTTTATAGGTTTGGTATCTCTTGTTGAAAATTTCTAGCATTGTAGGCCATAAACGAATTGAATTTGATCAATACCACACTTGGGATTTATTAATTAGTATTCTAGGAAAGAGCTTAATATTTTTCCATCCACATTCAATGTTGTAAAAAGCACAGGCATCATGGAAGGCTTGTAAATGATGTTGTGGATCTGAATCATAGCCTCTTACAAACTTAGGAAGATTATTCATGTCTAGCTTAGGTAAAAAACTTTGTTTGTGATGCCTATAAGATATCTTAATGGCCTTTGTGATATGCATTAGTATGGTAGTGGCCAATAGGGATTCATCACCATCAAAAAAATTGTGAGGGAAATTTCTATGTTCATGGTGACTTCTTTGACTTTTCCCATGGGTTAGATTCTGGTTTTTAGTCTAACCCTTTAATGGATCTCTATCTCTATACCTATGTTCATCTTTGTTAGAACTAAAAGCTGAGGGGAAAGAGGAAGATGAGGAACTGGAAGTATTTCCATGGCTTCTATGGTGTTCCTCAAGTTTCCCTTGATTTATCATTTCTAGGTTTTGAGGAGGTCCTAGGCCTTGAGACCTCCCCTTGTCTAGGACCTACATCATCTTCTCTAAGATTTTCTGCCTTACATGAATGTAGTCTTTAGGTGTCATTAAGGTGATCATAATCATAAGAAACCCCTGCATGAGGTTGATCACTCCAATCTTCTTCATTGTATATTTTGTTACTTCTCCAATGAATGTGTTCACTATATCATGCATTATCACTTCCATGTGAGAGAGACATTGTTCTTGATTTATGGTGTGTGAGCTAAGAGTTCCTAGAAGATATATTATTAATTCCTTTATAGTGATCATGTATAATTTAACTATTCTAGACAACTAGCACCATCCCTAGCAATGGTGCCAATGATGAGTGGCAAGGTACCCCTATGCTCAACTATATGAATCACAAGCATTCACGCATGATCTAGTTGAATTCTGTGGATGGGACTAGTTGTGACATCTAGATCATTGTGCTTTGATCATAGTTCATTGTATTTCCACTTGGACTAGTCGTAGCTTTGTCATGTATAGTTTAGCCCAAAGTGAGGTGTATGATGTTGTTCCTAATTTTATGCTATTCGTGATGGTGATAAAAAGGTAAAGTAAGTAAACTAATGGAAAATGGAAAGAAAAATATAACTAGCCTATGTGTGATGAGTATTTTCCCTTAATCATCTGTATACATCTTGGACTTCATGAAACTACTTCTAGGATGGATAGGTGTATGTCACTAGGTGTATCAAATAATACACTTCTGGGTTATCGAGTACTTCCACTTTAACACTCATGACTAAGGTGTACACATTCTGCTTAACAACAAGAATAGTAAATAACAATAAATGGAAATGTTTAACTATAGAAACCATTAAACAATTAAAACAACAATATTAATCTAAGTGGATGCTGAAATGATGGAAGTAATCTCGATCTTTATTTCTAGTCATGTAACATGTCCAAGTACGTCACACTTGAACAAAGGTGTCATATGATTACAAACATCACATTGTGGGCATGCATTGGAAATGACAGACTTTAAAGAAAAGAAACTAAAATGTAACTTGAAAACTAAAACCTAATTATCTTCTAAGATGTCTCACCTGGAACCCCAAGTGTAGTATTTATAGGCAGGGTCTAGATGAGCTAATGTTGGGTATTTGACATTGCTTATTAGCCCCAATGTTGGAACTTTGACATTGCATATCTGACATTAGGGCCTATCAAATCACAACTCATCAGAAAGGTACATGAAAATTGCTCATTATTGCCTAAACGATAGTTTTAGCCAAAGGAATTAGTTAATGCACATCGTAGAAGGACTAAGGTAGGAAGTAAGAGAGCATATGGACATGTACATGATGGGATAGTTGTAGAAAAATTCTATGACCCAAATTAAAGTAATCTTAAACATCATTGCTAGCATGGAAGTTAAATGGAAGAAGTGATAATTAGCCAAGAATCATAATTGTGATCCCTTACATAGATAGAAGATAAAAATTGTTAAAGGTATTACCAAACCTTCTACTGCATTCAAGGCATTGACACAAGATCAAATTAGAATGAACAAAGCCTTGATAGGATTGCTCCATCATGTTAACCAATTTTAGGATGTGATGGATGAAAGGATGACCACTGCTCTCAAGGATATTAAGTGTAAGGTGGTTGAAGTTGCAACCAAAGTAGTTGCACCATAAGAATGAAAAAAGAGGTATGCTGAAAAGGGTAAAAGAAATCCCTCTTACTCTAAAAGTATTTAAGAAGATCCAAATGGGGCTTCCTTATCCTCCTTCAATGATGAGGGTCCCTATGAATACTACGTAGAGTCATGCTTCTCAGTACTACCTAGTCATGGCTTACATGATTGATGAGATGAGATGAGATGATCTGGGGCATCTTTGCATCCTAAATTGATGAGGAGAAATATGAGAAGGACCTCATACCCTAGTCATTCATACTATCCTAGTGGTGCTTATCCACAGCCCATGTAGCAATACCAACAGTGGTAAACTCTAAATCTTTGGTGTGTTGCTCCATGGAATTTTCCAATTCTAATGCACCAATAGATGGTGTCTATGTTCAATCCTTATTTTTATGGTGCATAGGTAGGTACTTATAAAACCCTAATGATGATACCTTAATAATACCTTCCTAATTTTAATAGTCCTATCAACCAAACTTCCCAACAATAATAATAGTAGCTTCTACTTTTTTGGTCTCATGCAAGGTGGGATACCTAGTCATCTACAACCAAGGTAGACTAAAACATGTAATATTACCTATGTTAATGACCCTACTTCTATCTATGCATCTATTCCATATTACAAATCATCTATTAATTTGGTTGTAGGGGAAAGTTTGAGGTAACATGGTAGGAAATTTTACCACAAGTGCAGATGTGAGAATTGTAGGACTGGGCCTATATTCTCATATCCACTATGTGGAGAGGAAAATCATTCAAGCTAAATAAAATTCCACACTCATGAGATCTCAATGAACATCCCTCATAGTAATTCAAATGTAATATCTACTTCAGTAATGAGTTCCATTGTTATGTCTAGTAAAGATAGCACAATGGCACCTGATGGTAATGTTGTTACCATCCCTATGTCTATAGTGGAAACACAAGTAATTAAGGAACAATGTTTACCTAAGAAGTAACCCAATTATAGTAGTCCCATGGTGGAGATAAAAATTAGTGAAAATCGTAATTGTCTAGCTCTTTGTAACTTTAGTTCAAGAGTCAATCTCATCTCATTATAGCAGTATCTTGATTGGGGGCTTCCTCCTCTGAAGCATACGAACATTCTATTAGAGATAATAGACCGATCATACACATACCCTGTGGGATAGGTATGTAATGTAATCACTTCTATTATAGGTTGGTTGTCTCCCATTGATTTTTGGTGCTTAGATCAAAAGATAAGAAAGAAAAGGATCTTCTTATTATAATGGAAAGAGCTTGGTAGAGCACTACAAATGGCATGTTGACATTCCAAAACCTCCACCTCAAGATTAGTAGAAGAGATTCAAGTAGAAGGATGAACTACAAGAGAATACCCTATGATCCTTCCTAATCTTGCTGCACCATGGCTATAAGCCACTTAAATAAGCTAGAGAAAGCACTTGTTGGGAAACACTTGGTGTACAATAATGAACGTATTTCACCTCTAAGAATTCTTAAAGCTTAAGTTACCCCTTAGAGACTTCCTAGGTGATAGACATGGAGCAGTCATGTGGGAGAAATCCTTCATACCATGTTAAAATATTTTTTGCTATTTTTGTTTGAGAAATTAATAAAGATTAGTATGTTTAGTTAGAATATTTAAATTTTTATGCTTAATGGATAATCCATCATGATATTTTCTTTTCTTTTGAAGTGTGTTTGTTGGTGTGTGGAAAAACCAGTTTAGGTGCTTTATGATTGCTCATATAATAAGCTAATGATGATTGATGAGTTATAGATGTAATTATGATGCAAGAGCACCAAATGAGTTCAACTTGGAGCTTTGATGAATAGAATTCTCATGCAAAAATATTCATCCCTTCATTTCTTTTCACTCATCATCAGTAAACCAATCTCACATTCAGTGGGGAGCTCAAGCTCACACTACAAGCTTTTGAAGCTAATGCTACTAGAACTATAGGTAGGTAGTGGATCCACATCTTAGGGTGTGAGATCTCAAATCTTAGATGAATTTCTAGTCATTGGTATGTAAATGATATGTCATCAAGGATCCTTATGAGCACTAGATGGGTCTAACTAGTGTGATTGGACTAAAGTGCATATGGCATCTAACTTAGTCATCCTAATCAAAAGAGGCTTTTCATTTCATAAACCTATGCATACCATGTGCTGGATGATGAACTCTCATGTTTGTACAAGTCAAAGACCCTAGGTGGTAATCTTGCTTCATCAAAAATCCTCTTCCTCTAAAAGAAATAAAAAGAAAACAATATATAATAAAAAAATGATGAAAATGAAAAGAAAATAAAATTTGAAAGGAAAAGAAAAGATTGAGAAAGGAGAGAAGAGGTGATGCAAATAGTGATGTACTTTAAAGCTTAACAATTATACAAACTGGTATGCATACCGTTCAAATCAAACCAATGATTGAACATATGCCTATGCAAAATTTTCTCATGTTCAACTCATTGCTCAAATCACTTGACTTCCCATGATGTTGTAGTAAAAGATAATCTCTTACTCAATCCTACCACTAGTCATACAGGCCTAGAAGTTTTTTTTATGAACATTGGCAATATCAATTGATAATTTTACCCACATCCCTAATCATTTGTTATATGGGTTAACAATCTTCATCCTTGATCCAAGCTAATAAGCGATAGAAAATTCCAACACTTAACCATACAAGTCAGAAGTGTTGACATGCAACAAGATCTTAATCCACGGATGGACAATGTAAGTATAGTAGTGAGTTGATAATAAGTTCATTATCATTGTGTTTCCACTTAGCTTTAGAGAGGTGAAAAATGCAAGGTTTAACTCTAAGTGAGGTATATGATAAAATGATGTTGTTGGCTCTTAAGTATGCTAACTTTAGACGTAGTGAAAATGAATGGAAATTCTATCTCTACGTACAATGAAAATATATAGCTATTCTATCCTATGATGATAAGTGTCCATTCCTAATTTTTCATACATGTTCTAGGCTAATGTAATTATTACTAGGGATTACCATGTAACTTTACTACTAAGAAAATCTAGCAAATTCATTACTAGATTACCAAACAATTACACTTTATGCTCAAAAATATTCATACTCATTTTTCCTTACTAATAAAAATCAAAATTAAAAATGACTTGGAAAATGTAAATGACATAGTAAAAAAAAATCTATTCTATGTGAAATGCTACAATAATGAAGAGTAATCTTAATCTTTATTTTTGTTCATAGATTGTATCTAGGAATAATCCACTCAAATAAAGATATCATACAACTATAATTCACCATACTATAGGCATTCATAACTAACTCTAACTTTATAGAAACAAAATACATGAATTTCGCTAAGTGTTGGGAAAAAAACTTATTTTTGACATGATGGTGACCTTGTTTTTATAGGCATGGCCATGACCCACTACATTATATCTACAACAATCTATGTTAATCTATGATATCACACCTACAATATCATAGATATAATGTCATACTCCTATACTTAAAAGTATTTCATCATTGATGAGCAGTGAGGTATCCCTACACTCAACCATATCAATACGAGCGTACATGCATGATCTGATCAAATTCCAAGGACTAAATGCTTATGTGCCTTTACAGAACCTAGACGGGTTAGTCAATCATTGTTTTCCCAAGGTTACTTATATAGCATGATTTTATGATTAAGAAAAGTTGAGGAATATGATTTTTATATATTTTTTGATGTTTATGTCCTAGTGCTACAAAGGGATAAGTGACCTAATTCAATTTAACTAATCTACTATGCTCTAACTAGTCCTAACACTAGCATCTATTCCCACTTGCCATACACATCTTGAACTAGTGCAACACGACTAGGATTACCAAACGCTAATCGTTACTCGGTTACCAAGTGTTCCAAGCATGCTCTAAGTGGTTGTACTGAGTGTGCTTACTTGGGGAAGTTAATGAGGAGAGAGAGAGAGAGAGAGAGAGAGAGAGAGAGCATTAATTAACTAAGAAAAGCATTAAAGAACTATAAATGAAATTAAATAAGAAATTCTAAATGTTGCAAGGTTTATCACAAAGTTCATCTTTATTTCTGGCAACAAGGTGTGCTCAAGTACACAATGCTTGAATAGAGATCTGTTCACTTTATGACTCCTACTATGGGCACTTAGAAATAATTCTAACTCTAAGAAGGGAAAAAGGCAAGAGTTCAGGTAAGGGATTAAGACTAATTAACTAATTGTTGCCAAACCAAGTGCACCTGCCTCTTATTTATAGGCGATAAGACAAGCCTTGATATTAGATGTTTGATATCACTTTGAAGGCTTCGATATTGCATACCCAATATCCCAGCCATGATGTCATGGCTCATCAATCATACCCCCACAAAAAATTGAAAAATCATCCTTAAGTTGAAATGAAAGGAGGATAGATTTTCTTACAAAATTGTGGGATTACATGGACTCAACATCATGAAACATATATACATGACTGATTCTACTATAAATGTTGCATTTTTGTTCAAGTTGTATTATGAAATCATCATGCAATGTGTGATTGACACATATGAAAAAAATAATAATAAAAAACTTGATGTAGTACCTTCATGTTCCTAGTCGTGGTGGCTTCTCCATCAACATCATCCCTTTGTCATCTAGTTTATAAACGTAGTACCTATTTAGTAATGCTCTTAACTTTTCCTCTTCAATTCTATGATCATGCATCATCCATGTTAATTTAATGATGTTTGCTAGTGATGGTGCTTATCAGGGATGTGGTAGTTGTAGAAACATTTTTTTGGCCTTGATATACCATATTGTAAATTGTACTCTTTCTACCTCAAACGTTTTGACTATCTTCTATAGTTCCTAGTAATTAATCATGCTCCTAGCTAGATTTTTTGCAACATCTTTTTAATCTAGGTAGCTGAATTTAACTACTTTGAGTATAAAGCTTGCAATGTAAAGATTTTCCTATGCATCTTTCCTATATGAAAACTTTTTCTCATACATGGAATATACTATAGTCACTTCCTATTCTAATTTGGCCCTTAGCCTACCTACTGTGAAGATGGCTACATTAATGTGCCATAGTTTTGCTAATTCCATGTATTCCTTTAAATCTTCTATATATAGGTCTTTATTCTTTAGCTCAACCTCATAAACAAGGGCAATACTATCCAAGATGGGTTACCAATCAGGTGTTTTCTATGTGATGAAATTGATTTTAGCTTTAGCCATTTGGATTCTTTCTCATTATTTTACTTGTAGATGCCTACTTGTTCTCTAAAATATTATTTGAGCCTCTCATGTTTCTTAGCCTCAATTTACCATATGTTGATTTCAATGGAAAATTTCTATCTTATTATGGGTACTTCTTCCATTGATAGGGTTTTGGTATCATGGGTTAATTATCTTATGTCAAGGTTAACTCTAGCATATTGTTCTTTTAGTTAATGGATGCTTTCTTCAAGTATATTCTTGTAGCTTTAAATGTCTATCAACCTTAAATTTTTTGCAATAATTCTTTTATTTTCTTCTTTCAATGTAATAATGGCTTTAGCATCGACATATGTATGGGCATTTACAATTAAATCATTTCACACTATATTTTCTTTTTCTATCTTCTTTTCTTCTATTTGGCCATGAATTAATTTACTTGCTCATTTTTGAACTATGTAAGTTGGTCTAGTACAATGTGTTCTACAAGATCTTGTCTTTTATCTCTTAGTGTAACTAATTCTTCTTGGTGTCTCTTCACTTCACTCTTTGCATGTTGCATCTTGGTTTTTCCCATGAATAGCTTTTCCTTAGTGGATATTAGTTCTAACTATGCTACAGTTATATCACTGGGAAAATTAAAAGCTTTTGCATGCCCTATCCTATCTATAGTAATCTTTCTAAAACATCTTCATGTTCAATACGGAACATTATTTCCTTTCCTAATATTTTGGCCAATGTTTCTACATCTTTAGCTTTAGAAATGTTTGCTAGTGGTACAATGGGAATATTAAATGACTCCTTAATATGATCTATTATACTTCTACTACTCTAGTTGTATCTTGGTATTGCATCACCATTATAGTGCCTTCTTTGCTAGTTTCCAACATTATGTGGAATGATGTAACACTCCCTAATATTTTTTGTTCCTAATCATCATTTTCTCTTTCCTACAAAGATATTTGACCATTGGTGGATCCTATAGATACTGTAGGTTTTCTTAGATTATCCCTTACTCTATACATACCTAAAACTTCCCTACTACCCCAATTGATTATTTTTACTATTTCTTATAGGTGGCTCATGGAAGGCCTATAGTCTTGTTGTGTTGGTGGAGCACTCTATCCTACTCATTCTACATTTAGGGTTGACCCACTGGGTCCTACCTATTCTATGTTTATGACTAGAATATTTGCCATTAGTGTTAACCTTGTTGTTGCCTTAGTGCCTACTAGTTTCTTCACTTGATCTTTCTTAGGTGATACTAGCTTGAATATTTCTACATATGAAACATTTTGAGATTTGAGAAGAATATCATTGGTATAGCCCAAAATTCCAACTTATTTGCAAAAATGTTTAATGAGATATGTAAATGGAAGAATGGGTTTTCCTATCTTCTTCTCTTTGAACCTTCAAGATAACACTTCCTTTAATAGCATATGTGAAAATTCTATTAAGTCTTTTAATTGGAAAGATATGGTATGTTCTAATCTTAAAGTAAATCTTCCTTGTAGTCTAAAATCCAATGTACTCTTTCTCTATAGTTTCATATGCCCTCTGCAACCATAAATTCCTTACATCTATGTTGGACCTTGTGAATATTTTAGTGATGTTGGCCCTAACATTTGGTATATTCAATGCCCTTGTGATTGCTTCTTTTGAATATGAAACTATCACCTCTCAATCTTCATTTTGGTATCATCTTGTTTGTTTTTCTAGAATTGATGAAGTTTCCTGAAATACCATTCACAATTTCTTCAAATGATTTATCAAAGTGATGAGGCTTGGAGTTTTTGGTTAACCTCTATAGGTGTAATCTCCATGAACAGTCCAAAGTTAAGTTCCACTATCATAGTGGACATGATTGATTTTTTCTATGTTGCCTATAAGCATTGATTGGAGAGTATGAAGCATTGTTCTTATCTTAAATTTGGTGGTTCATTAGCTTCCACCTGTGCAAATTGTCTTGTTGTAGGTATGGATTGATGGATTAAGTATGATTATGCCTCTTTCTCTGTAGGAGAAGTTTGATCTACATCTTATCCTTTTACTCTTTCTTTGGGTCTCTTTTCCTGTGGTTGTGATGGTTCTTTGGCTTCAAGTATTTTCTTTGGCAACATCTACAACCATAAGAAACTTCAAAATTACCCAAAAATTCTTAATGGTTGCTAATGCTTTATTTTTTTTTTGGGTTTCAATCAAAAGTATTATATATAATTAATTTTATTGTTAATTTGGATTGTAGAGTTTGGAAAATTTGTTAATTTAGAAAAATCCTTATTTAGAAAAACCTTTAATGAAATAGTAGAATAATTAATCAATCAGTTGAAAATAATCTTTATTTGATGATTCATCACTATGATTTATTACTTAAAATGTTTTCAAATGGTGAATTGGAAAGGAAAATTAAGTTTATTGGATTATATTATATCAAATTGTTATTATCTTTTATGGTTCTTACCCTTAATTATTCTTAGATTTGCACATATATAAATATTTTTATTGGAGTGGCATCATTGACGCAATATCATAGGGCCTTATATATCATATCTACAATATCATCTTTGAAATTTTCAATTTTTTTAAAAAATTTAATGGAAAAAATTAATGGAATGGTTAGTCTTGAAGGTGTAAATATGATCCAAAGGGTTTCTAATCATAGATGATGCTTAGAATTTGAGAATTTAATGTCAAAAATAGGTTAAAGAAGGATTTTATTTAAGGTAAATCAATGAAGGTTTAGGAGAGGATTTGATCAAAATTGTTGAACTAATGACTAAGTATGAATATGCACAAAAATCATGATGTTTACTAAAGTATCAATGAGGAATAAGATGATTGGAAATTGATCATTATGTATGAAACACAAGAGTTATGCAAGTGGATCCTCCCTAAAGCAAGCTCATACCCTTAATGCCCTTATATAATCACATATACAAGTGTTCATGGACACTCAAGGAGTTGAATGTAAATCATACCTATCTTCCAAAATACATATGTTAGTATTGTTCCAATAATAAAATAACATTGTCTTACAAAACCATTAAATTAGAATTATATATAAAAATGAGGTAGAATTGTAGTAGTTAGGATTGCAAAAAATAGGATGTGAGGTATCTTACCATAAGCATAATGAATTCTATGTGTGATGCATGATTAATATCATCATTAGCCTATCCATCCAAGATCCAAATCAAGTTTATGCCATGTACCAGTGACATCACATTGTATCATCCCAAAATTGACAACCATAAGACTATCACAACTATAGGAAATAGCATTACTTAGCAATGAAGTACAATTAAATAATTCATTAACTACATAGTTTTTTTGAAGGAGACTTGGCCATTAATAGAGAAGTACCCTCAAGCATGGGTAACATGTCTTTCTAGTGACATGGCAAGGAAACACTTATTTTAGAACATGCATCCATTTTTCATTAAATGTTAAGTAAATAATACAACTTGATAGAATAATAAGACATAAAGTAGTAGCTTTAGAGAATCCATAAATCCCCTTGATGTCACACCCTTTTCATTTCCTTTTAGTTCTTCACCTTTCCATCCAAGCATAATGATTATAGATTAATTTAAATTTTATTATGAAAAAATGTCATTATGTACATGGTAAGAACCTCTTATTATTGGAAATGAGTGGATGGATGATGTGGTCTCACTATATATACAAGTAGTCCTTTAATGATTTGATAACATCTGGTAAAATTCTTATTGTTTAGAATAAATCTTGCTTATTCCTTTATCCTTTAGAAGAAAGATCAACAAAAATATGTACATGAAAAATAATAAAGTTGTAAAAATAATGAAAGATATGTAGGAATAAGAAAATGTATAAAGAATTTGAAAGATATTAGAGAATGAAGAAACAATAAGAAAGATATTAAAGAATAAATAAAATATCAAAAACTTAGAAAAAGGATGTAAAAAATTGTAACTCAAAAAATTATGAAACAAAAAAGGTAAATGAACTTATGAATTCCTAATTCAAGATAGGACACCTCTCTCATGACTAAACGCATGGGAAAGTGTTTGAAAAATGGATTGCACATCCCCAAGATCATACACTCTAGGTTTCTTGTTTATCATCCTTATTGATTTATATTTTCATTTATTATCCCATGTAACATTGATGATAATCAAGTTTTAATCATTTGAAATACATATATTATTGGACAAGATGGTTTTTCCATTTTAGAATGTCCAAATATGTTTTCTTATTTATTCTTAATTTAGGTTTTGAGTCTCCATTGAAACACCATAAAATTTCAGGATCTTGGTGCTTTAGCAGAGTCTTGAAATTTGGGCAAGGACTTCCACAAGTGCAGCATCACAATAGGCCATCAGGATAGTCTAGGAACTGAGTGTAGATTGTATAGTCTAGCAAGTTTTCTATCTCTAGGGTTGATAGGTCTACTGGACTCTCTAGCCTGCTTAACTAGACAATTGACTCGGTTGATGGTATACCCAAGGACCATGTTAGGAGTTGTCAAAAGTAGACCAATCAGACATCCAACATGCAAATTGATAACAAGATAGTATTCTAGAGTATCTACCCTATTTCATCCCTGAAGTGTGAGTGACATGCCATAATAGAATGTGGCAAATTTTGTCAAGAATTATCTCAATCTAAGTGCTATGATATGCTATGCTACGTAGCGTAGCGTAGCATAGCAGGGATATACTTTGACACCACTCCTACTCAAGTAGCTCTGACAAAGTAAAAGCACTTACCCCTGCTTCAACCATCAAAAAATCCTACTCTGCTGACACACCAAGACATGACAAACATCCTATGACAAAATTCTTGAAAAAATGAGTTAGGATTCACCCAACACTGGGTGCTATGCTATGCTATGCTATGCAGCGTAGCATAACATAACAAGGATAGAATGCACAAAGGCCCCTCTACCAAGTGACTCCAGCAAGAGAATCACACTTGGTAATGCTTCAGCCTCCAAAATTGCCTGTCCCACTTAGCCCTCACCCCTCAAGCAAAGTTTCCTGATAAAACATTTTAGGTTAAACAAGGATGCATGTCACATTGGCTGCTACACTGTGCTACACTACATAGCGTAGCATAGTGTAGCGAGGATGCAAAACAACAGAATGCCCCAAAGATGAACTTAGCAAGTTCGAAGGCTTTCTAGCATGGAAGATAAAGTTGTAGGTTCTTACTTGACCAAGCCTTACATAGATGCTCTCGGCTTCTAGGTAAGACTCCTTTCAAGACTAGCAACTATGCTATGCTATGCTACGTAGCGTAGTATAGCATAGTGTGCAGTTGCTTATGCTACACCAACATGATGGACATCGTAAGTAATGTAACACTTACATGGATACATCAAGACATTTTTCGTTAGCTCTAAAATTTGTTGGCAATGATCATTCTCACTCTAGCATCTCTTCGATGGACAATATCAGCAAGCTTGCTTCATTTTGCATACCCTTGGTCAATCCCCAAAATTGTCCCTACGCTTGACCTTGCTCACAAGAGTAGGAAAGACGTAGTTGGTGAGCAGATTGGCATTTTGGAGAGCATAGTTGGCATTTTTAGCATTCTAGTTAGCTTTTAGCATTCTGGTTGACTCTAGACATCCTTTTGTGGGTCTAGCATTTTGGCACTTTGGTGAGCAGATTGGCAAGCACAAGAATCCCAAGTAGCGAGCTATTAGCTATAGTTCAGGGAGCTATGACCATACTACTCTATTGTAAGTTGTGCCATTCTAGTATTGCATATTCAATTGTAGGCTTTTGAACAAAGAAAATATCAGATCTACCATCTTGGGGTGGTGCATTTTCTCACCCACATCTCTTTTATTCTTTGTTTACTATCATTGTGTTTTGTGCTACTTTTATCATCTTGCATTTGTTGATCATCACTTAACCTGCATACGTCACTTTTAAAACAAACATTTATGAAAGGTTAAGTTACACCTATTAAGTCCCTATCTAATCGACCAGACCGTTTAGGGCTCCCCATTTCCATTTTTGTCTAGCACAGCCCTCACATGGATCCGGGGTTAAACTGTATGCCTGAAAACCTCTCGATGTTCCAGCCACCAACGTTTCCATTCACTACATCCATGTTCACTACTTGTTACTGGTGTATGATCATGGCTTAGGATATCCTCCTATAAGTTTTCAATTTGGATTGTTTTCTTGGGGTAGGAGTTGATAAGTGGATTGGATGTTTCCATGCATGTTTTGAACAATTTTATGTTCTCATTTCTTAATCGTTTGATTTCTTTTTATTTAGTGACCATTATTTATTTTTACATACATACTTGGTTTTCAAATTCATTATGAGTTGGTTTATGAATCATTTTGACTTTTTGAACTTTTAGTCCACAACTGCATCCATCATTATCATAAGTAATACATGGGATTATTTGCATCTATATAACTCCTTTTCACATCTTCCTTAGAAATTTCCATGGAAAAGTATCTTACTCCTATCTTAACATTAATTATGCTAAGCCATGATTTCTCCATAATGATAAAAAAGTCCTCATTATTCTTTACATCAATCATAAGAAAATTTGCTAGATAAGAACACTTATTAATAGTGGGGCATCACATCTTATACCTATTCCAAAGGAATGGTGACTAATTGATCTACAAGCTCTAGTATTATGTTGCACTTCTTTTATGATGGTAGGTTCCATGCCTTGTATGTTTCTTAAGATATCAAATTGACTCCAGAACTTGAGTCTAGTAGAGCTTTACAAAGTGAATTTTCAAATAAATCAAAGGATTTATAGGTTCTATTATTTTCCTAGGAAAAATTCTTCCTTTTATTGAATCGGATACTATATTAACTAACATAATAATTATAAGCTTTTGATTTTATTATTGTAGAAGCATGGTCATTGTAGGAGGATCTATCATAGGAGGAACATGGTTGAATGAAGTTCCTTCTCTATGAGCTTTCTCTAGACTTGTTTTTGAAGAAATGAAATTTCCTATATTTGCATGTAGTATTGCTACTATGATTCTCTCTTTGTATACTAATAACCCTAGTAGTACTTTTCTATTGAGGTTATGTTGGTACTTCTCCTTACATTGCTAGTGGTGTTACTCATGGAAAAGAATCAGGAGTTTAGTAAGATGGACTTGTTGCTGGTTGAGACATGTAAGGTTGTGACTTCATGTATGGGACTGTATTCATATGGTATTTTGTTAGATAGTAGAAAATGAAGAATGAACATGAGTGCTTCCTAGAGATATAGGACATTATACATAGTGTCCATAAGAATTTGGTTGTCAATATGAATACTGTTGCCTCAATGATGGCATCCCCCATGACTATGGTTGTTGCCATTGCTAATGGTATTACTTTGTGGTTGAGGATAAGCCCTACTTGGATAATGTGGTTCTTGATAGGATTGTATGTAATTACCTTATAGGTAAGATAATTATTTGGTCATTTTTTTGACAAACTTTGGATTTAGCACATATTTCCTAGACTCTTGTAAGTGGACCATAACAAGATAATATCCCTCAAGATGTTCATACTAGCATACTTTGCAACCGGTGTCATCTTTAGAACTTGAGTCCATAACATCCTCTCCTCTAGCACCTTTCCTTTGTTTTTATAGCTTTCACATCCATTATATTTTTTCTTCTTCTTGTTCTTATTTTTATTAAAGGCTTATTGAATTTTTCTTCTACTATCTTTAGTGTTGTGGAAACTTTTTCATTAGCATAGTTCCACATTTTTTTTACCTTTATTGTAATATCATGTACCAATTTTTAAATAGGTAGAGTCTTTTGTTGGATAAAATATTCTAAGGTTTCTTCTTCTTGTATTTTACATATCCTTACATTTCTTTCCTTGATCGTTTGGTCCCTATTATGCTCTTTAGCAGATTCCCTTTTATGTAGCTCTCCTTCTTCTTTCACTACTTGGTCTAGTGACCTTTGAATTTGATGAGTTATCATGTTTGATAGTATACCTTGGGCATATGCTCCAAGGATCTTTTTGGTTTTGTTCCTTAACCCATTGATGATGTGTCATAGTTGTTTCCTTTGAGAAAAGTTTTAGTCTAGGCATCTATGTAATAGTGGATAGCATCTACCCATTACTACATCAAGGGATTCATGTATACCTTGTTTTCTTAATTTTGACACTTTGGAATAAGTTTGGTGTTTATCATTGAAGAGCTCTAGCATGATGCTCCATGTTCTAATTGATTTTGATTCTAAGGATCTGTGCCAAATTTTTACTTTCTTAATAAGTGTCCTAAAAAATACCTTTAATTTTTTCCAATAATGTTTGATGTTTTATAGGATGCATACATCATTAAAGGCTTGGAAATGATGTTATGGATTTGTTTTTTAATCTCCTTCAAAGGTTGAAATATTGTTCATATCAAGTTTCTTGGTATGACTATCCCTTAAATGTCTAGTAGGTATGCATACTTCATCCCTAATATTAATAATACTATGAATGGTTAGTAGGAGTTCTTCATATTGTTCAGGTTTATAACATCTATTGTAGTGATGGCTCATTCGATGCTCATGATTTATCTTCTCTCATGCATGATTTATCTTTCTCTATATTCTTGTTCATCTTCCACCTTCTCATGATGTCTTCTTCTTCTATTAGAATATCACTCATGATCTCTTCTCCTTTCCTTATCATGATCACTTATTCTTCATTCTCTTTTTCAAAGCCTATTAATAAGTATGATGAAAAGAATGGGGGAGTTGGAGAATGGTGCCAATTGGTTATCCTTCTATGAATCCTAGATTCATCCCTTCAAGATTTATTGGAGTTTTAGACCTTAAATTTTCCCTAAGTCTAGAGTCTACCTCATCTCGTCCTAGAATTTCTACAAGAGCTAAACATAACTTTGTCTTCACAAGTGTTGGTGACCGTTTGGGATGCAACTGCCAACGAGTGTCCTCGAATAGGATTTAGGTTCCTGCTAGTCTCTAGCAACACCAAGGCCTAGATACCTCCAAATAAACTCAATAGTTAATGTGAGTATCTGTGTGTGCTGTTGTGGCGTGCGGTTGTGTGAAATGTAATGATTGCGTTGTGTGTAAACTACAAATGACTTACTTTAAAGAGATTCAACCAACTTTGCCAGGTACTGTGAGTTGTTGAGAGTTCCCATTTTGTTCAATTGCCTAGTCTATGCAGTCCTTATAATACCTACTTGTAACAAATAAAATTTTGTAAAAACATTTGAGTACAACTCAGAAAATCTACTACTAATTTTCCCTAGAGAAAGAGATAGTTCCACAAGAAAACTAGAAATAGAGCAAGATTCGATGGAAATAGACAGAAAAGAAAAGAAAGCAGATTTGTGTAGACCTCAAATATTTCAACAAAGTAAAATGAAATGAGTAAACACTTCGCAATAAAGCTATCCCAAATTCAATATCTATGAATTGTTCAAACTTCCAAGGCTCAAATAAGCAATTTCTTCAAGACAATCCTACTATGCTACCAAAAATTGCTGCGTAAACTACCACGTACGAGACTTCATTTTGACTAGATAATAGATGTCAACGATTGCATTCAATAGAACCTTGGAAAGACTTGACAATTTCTGATTGAAATACCACAGAAATTCACTTTAAAGATAAAAAGGAGCTATTCTGGTCCCATCAAATTACCAAAGATTTTCTGAACCCTCTTGACTACTGAATTGTTCAATGACATGACTATAAGCAGAGGCTCTCTTACGAAAATCCCAATAGCAGTTCCTATACGTTGCACAATAACAAAATTTACTACTAAAATGCTCTAAGGCTTTTAAACACAAGCGCTTCTATGGCAAAATTTTAACATAAATTTTCTATCGGGCAACAAGAACAATAAGAGCAATCTAAAAATCCCAAAATTATTTGCCAAGGATGATACTATCTAAACCACTAGCTAAACAATTTAAACAAAATAAAAAAAAAATAATAATTCACAGGACTATGACAAAGAGGCTGAAATCTTTCCTTTAGCAAGCCATCTTACAAGCAATCTTCTTTACAAATATTCCAAGACCCCAAGTGTGATCTCAAAAGTGATGATGATATGAGACCCCAAGTGCTAGCTAGTAGCCTTCCCAAAGTGTCTTCTCCAAAAGTGTGATGTATCAAGTGTCATTTCCAAAAGTTCTCTTTCTTGGCCCACCCCCCCTTGAAGCCTTTTTATAGGGTTCAAAGGTGGTTACATATTCAAAAATATCTTACCAAACTTCTCTCCCAAGTAACTTGTCCAACAAGTTAGGGAGTATTAACTTAGGAAGTTAGGAAGTTAGGAGATATATAAATATTTCTTTTGAAAAATAACTCCAATAGTTCCATATAATTGTTTACAATTATAGCTCTAATAGCTTTTCATTTTTACTTGTTTAAAATTTTTAAGAATATTATTGAAGCCCTTAGTGATTTTATGAACAAGGTGATAATATAATATCTACCTTGGTATAAATGTTGATGGTAACTAATCTAAAATAATTTATGTGCACTTGCACCCATATGAAAATGGCTGAAAAAATTTAAATCCAAAACATTAGGCCCAAATGTGAAGGTGCCAGGCCTGGAACTGCCATCGAATACTTCCGAAATATCCCACCCTTGCCAAAAATCATTATCAACTGCCACCACAGAAGAAGGCTCTGCCGCTACATCCGACATCGTTGCTATGTGATGTTTGGTTGCTAGAGGAGAAAGATCTAGAAAAAAATGATGTATTGAACATATGGCCCTGGATATAGGGTTTCGGTTGTCTGGAACTATTTTTTTTGTCCCAAATTCGCTTAGGGCTTCCTGCGTTTTTTTTGTTCCTATAGATCATCTTTAAAATTCCTACCATTGATTGCAGAGTCAAGGGCAAACGTATCGTAGATCTGAGCATCAGTGAATAATGGTGTCTGGTGTGGTAGGTTAAGAATGGCCCTACAATGGCTAGAAAAATCTTCACACAGTGCGCACATTGTAGAACATAGTGAACGTCATTAAAGGTGGGCGGATCGGTTGCATTTTTATGGAAAAAATTTTAAAACTGAAATGGTTTCTTTCTTGAAAGTGGCAACGTCTATGTGAGTTCTTCCTCCACCACCTTTGAATCCATGTCCTTGTAAGGTTTTGTCACAACATGCCCAGTAGAGGTGCCGCTGATTTGGGGCCAAAGAGAACAATTGGTTTTACATCAAAAATAGAAGTCATTACAGGTCGATAAACCTTAGCACTTTCCTATGTAAACTACCAATGCGATTCCTTGTGAAAGAACGGGCATTCTTCTGGACTATTTTTCCATCAGTTGCAGCAATTTCATTCATTTTTTTTAAACCGCGTACAGTGGCTGGAACTATTCTTTACTGTAAAAACATTATTCAAATCTTGCAATGGTGACTTCCATAAGGTTGATTTTAATTTCTCATTGATGCATTCATGAACGAGGTCAGCTCTTTTTAATCGATAAAGCTTTTCAACTCTTTTTCAACCTTCCCTTCACACAGGAGCATGATAAATTTTCATTTCCTTGGTATCATTATTTGAAAGTGAAAACACTATATCTTCATTCAACAAATTTCCACATGAAACCTTTGGTATTAAAATATCAATAGAACACAACCATCACATATATATATTTTTGAATATCTTCTATGACTTATTCATATTTTATCACCTTTGCTGTTCCATGAAATGGCTAAATGTGCCAACATTTCTACCCCCTTTTAAAGCTTAAATAAAGTTGTGCAACCACATTTCAAAACTCAAATATCCTGAAATTTTGATTGAATTTTTACATTCAGAAAGAAATATTTTTTGAGGAAAATTCCCATTTAACATAAGGTGTGATGGGACAAAAACCTCATTCCTAAGAAAAATCAAACTGTACATTATCAAATCCTTCATGAACTATTCTTGGGATGGAAACTGAATTGTGAGGGTTACCCTAGTGGGAATCCTCATTTCTCTAACTGTTTCATAGGAAATATTTGATGTGATGAAGGCGGTCCCATTGCTTTCGGGCTTGGTAGAGCTCTCACCTTGATCTACAGGAGCTTTCTCTTTGGAACTTTTCTCATTTTCCTTTTCAGATGAGCTCTTCTATTTTTCTCCATTAGGTCCTTCATTTTCTTCTTGGGAGACAGAAGCTTCTCCCCATCCCCATGATGACTCCTCATGGGTTGGTTGCTCTTCTCCTTTTTCTTCTTCTTTGGAACAATCTTGATATTCCCCCAAACATTGGACTCCATATCCAAACCTCTAGTGAGAAAAGAAAATTCATCGGATAACCAAGCCATAAAAGGACACTCCTTTGGAGCTCCACAAGATCTAGCCTTTAGATAAGCTTTCAATACATGCTCAGGGCAACATCCCATGACATATGGAATAAAAGGCTTTCTCATTGCTCTCTCAAACTCCATTAGCTCTCTCTAACCTTCACTACCAAACTTGAATTGAAAGATGATGAAATCTTAAGCAATCTAACCCTCTTTTTATAGGTGCTAAAAATTTGAACTCCCACCCAAGTGTCTTCAACCAAGCTTCCTTCTTTTTAGGCATTTAAACCATTTTTCACAATCCTCACTAAGTGGTGGATGAATTACCTTCGCGACTTGTCAAACTTGTAGAATTCCACTTGTTTCACTTGTAGGCTTCCACTTGCCTCATTTGAAGGAAAAATTATGTTCTAATTTAAATAAAGCATAATTAAACATATTAATTGATACTATATTCCTAGTAATATTTACATAATACTATATACATATATTTTGTGTAATGACATCTTCAAGTTGTATGCAATTGTCCCAAATAATGTTTTATATGCAAAACATTATAAGGAAATTGCAATTCCATACCATCCAAGGTTGATAAATTGTAAGTATCCTTTGACAATTGCTTTGTAACTTGAAAGGGACCAATCCATGTCAGGGTGAACTTATTTGGTTTCTTCATATTCCATAATAGGACAAGGTCTCCTATCTTGAAAGTTCTTTTCAGAGCTTTCCTATCAAACCATCTTTTAACTTGAGAGGTATTCTGTAACAAATTATCCCTCGCTTTATCTACTTTAGCTTCTCTTTTAATAAGTAAAGTCATGAAACTTCTATCTTTATCAGTCTTTTCACTATATCTTTGTACAAATTCAGAAGCTGAGCTTATAATCTTGTTTGTAATTCTTGTGGCAAACCATAGACTAAGTTATATGGTGATTTCCCAATAGCTTTCTTGAATCTAATTCGATCTGACCATAATGCGGATTATAGATAATCAATCCAATTTCTTGGATTCCCATCCATTGATTTATTGATATAAGCAATAAGCTTTTTATTGGTGGATTCTATTAGGACATTTCCTTGAGGATAATAATTTGATGAGGAAAATAAGAAAATGGATCTTTCCGATGCCCATCTGATAAACTCTTCAGATTTGAAGGTGGGTCCATTGTCTGACACTAACACTTCAAGTAGATCAAATCTACTTAGAATGTGGTCTTCTAGAAACTTAATCACATCTGATGTCGAACTTCCTCTTAGAGCCTTTACTTCAGACCATTTAGTGAAATAATCAGTAGCTGTGAGAATAAACTTGTGTCAAGCTCTTGAAGGAGTAATTGTACTAATAAAATCCAAACCCCATTACTAAAATGGTTTATCTGCAACTACTAGCTTTAAAGGGGCTCTAGCCCTTTTAATCTTGGACCCATGAGTTTGACATTTATAGCATTTTTGAATCTTTGAACTAATGTCTTGATACATGGAAGGCTAGTAATATCCATATCGAAGTATATGTTGCATAGTCAACTTAGGGGATTCATAAAATAGATTCAAATAATCATGAAATTATTCCAAAATGAAACTAATTTGATCATTATGAACACATTCCAATAAAACTTCCTGAAAATCCTTTCGATATAATATACCATCTTTAACAACAAATCTTCGTGCTCTTTTGAAGAAAGCTCTCTTTTGACTTGCAGTTAAATTATTTGGAATTTTCCTTGTACTAAGAAATTTGAGAATTTCATCATACCAATTCTCTTCATGGGTGTCAAGTGTACACACTTCATTTTCTCTAGTTATTAACTTAGCTAGTCCCATTCCCTTAATTTTCTTGCATATTTCCAATGAAAATCTGAAACTTTGCAACTTAATAAGCCATTTTTCTCTTTTCAATTCAATCTCATTTTGGGATAGGAATCGCTTGACTGTAGGTTTGATTAGCATAATATGAACTAATAAACTTTCCAAATAATATTTAAAATGCTGAAGTTCTTTGATGATTGCGAAAACTTGTTTCTCTAAGTCTGAATAATTTGACTCTGAACCCTTTAATTGATACCCAAAAAATCCAATTGGTTTATCCTGACCAAATATGGAGCCTCTTGTATAGCCTTTTTGATTTCTGATAAAGCTCTCTCTAATTCTGGTGTTTTCTCTACTTGGACATCTTGTGGGATGCTCAATGTTCTGTACCACTTGAATTCAAGAGTTGTCTATGACAATTTCTTCTTGACATATCACATGGCCTAATAGGCTTCTAGATTTAACCCTGAAAATACACTTCTTAGGATTTAATGAAATACCAAACTCATGACATCTATCGAAAACTTGCTGGAGATGATTAATATGATCTTATTTTTTCTTTGAGAATATTGTAATATCATCCAAATAAACCACCACGAATTTGCCTAATAAATCCTTAAATGCTAAATCCATTGCTCTTTGAAAGATAGCTCTAGCGTTTGACAATCCAAATAGCATTCTTTGGTAAGCAAAAGTTCCCCATTTGGTGATAAATGATGTTTTGTATCTATCAATCTTATCTACCACGATTTGATTATACCTTGAGAAACCATCTAAGAAAGAGTATACTTGACAACCTGAGACTTTAATCAGCATCTCATCAATTCTTGGAAGTGGATATTTATCTTTCTTTGAGGCATCATTTAGATTTCTAAAGTCTACACAAAGCCTTATATCACCATTTTTCTTTCTCATTAGAACAAGGTTAGCAAGCCAGGTCGAATATCGTACTAGATATATGATTTGTGTTTGCAACCACTTCTTGATTTCGGCTTCCATAGCTGATTCAAATGATGGATTAAATTTTCTTTATTTTGCTTGACTATTTTGCAATCTTCTGTTAAAGGGATCTTATGTGTCATCACATCTTGTCTAAAAGCTTTAAGATCATCATAGGACCAAGCAAAATTGTCCAAATTCTTTCTTAGACATGTTAACAAGTTTTTCTTGAAATTTGAATCTCTTTCCTTTGTAACATTCAACATCTTTGGCATTTTGTCTAATCCAAAATTTACTACCTTGAAAGCTTGAATATCTGAGTCTTTTAAATCCTTTCCGGTGTGTAAATTTTTCTTGAGCTCATGTTCCAAGTCGATCATCCTTTTTGGAATGAAATTAGCTTTGGAGTTTAATGACATTTCGGGTATCACTAGACCATCAAATTCTTGCTTATTTTTCATAAATCTTAGTACTTGATCGTCATCTTCAAATACTTGTAAATGTCTTATATTATCTGGTACTCATGGTTGATGTTCTTCTTCAATCATGACATCTTTGTAACTTTCTATTATTTGCATATCCAACGTTGAAGCTGCCTTTGCTAAATCATCTGCTATAAGATTCTCTGCTCTATTTATATGCTCTATTTGGAAATGTTGAAATTGATCTAACATCTTACAAGAAAGTTGCTTATAAGGTCTTAAGAATGAACTCTTTATGACACAGTTACCCTTTACTTGTTCACAGACTAATCTTGAGTCTCCTTTNTCAACCATTTTACTTTTTCCATTTGAAGTAATATTATCTATCATCAAAGGTTCTCTATAGATGTAGATTTGATTTGGTTCGTCCTTCCAAGGTAACCACATGTGAGAATAATCTGTTGATATGTAACCTAAGAAATTCTTACTCCAACTTCTACTCAATAAGAGACTATGTGAATCTGGTATATCTGCCACTTGAATAGTTACTCTACTTCTGATGCGGGGTTCAAAAGCAATTTCCAATAGAACATTTGGTAATTGACCCACAATCTTCATTGTACTTTTATCCACTTGAACAATCTTTCTAATTGATTTTTCAGGAATCAAACCAATTTTCTTACATATAGACAATGGCATTATAGTAGACGTAGCTCCAGAATCAACCAAACAATTGTGTAAGTACTTATCTTTTAATTTCATTGTCAAAAGAAAAGGAGGAGCTTCCTTATCATACGAAGTCTTTAATTTCTCATCATTGTTAGACACATAACTTAACTCTGATTCTCTAACTCTCCTTTTTTCTTTAATGAACTCTAAAGCCTTTCTTTGCTGATCTCCTATTTGAAGTAACTGATAAAAACTAATATTGGCCTTAACATGTTTAAGGTCTTCAATCAAATCATACTCTCCATCGCCAATAAAACTTGATCTCTTTATCCATTTATTGAAAGACTAATTTAGAGTGCTTTGCTCCACTTGATTGTCTTTACCTTTATTCCTATCTCTTCTATTTGGCTCAAAATATTTTCTCTTAGTAGATGGATCTATAATAACATTTGGGGGTCTAAAAGTAGTTAATCTTTCATTTTATCGAAGATTATATCCATTTTCATCATTGTTATTACATTCCCCATCTAAGGACATTTCTTCAGAACTTGATAGAGAAGAAGTATCGCTAGATCCATTGGTAGAAGATTTACTTGCATAATAAACACTAGATAACTCATTATCAGATTCAATATCAAGAAAGTTGGAAATAATAAGATCACTTTCATCATCATCTTCTACTAACTTAGTGTCTTGATGTTTATGCTTTATATTTTTCCCTTCTTCTTTGATATTCCTTTCTTCCTTGATATTAACTCTTGCCAAAGGTTTTTCAAGCTTTACTATTTTGTTAGACATATCTCTCATTAATTGACCTTTTTCAGATTCTACTCTTTCATGTTCTTGCTCTATCTTAACATGAGATGGACTTGGTAAAGCTTTAAATTGAGCAAAATATTGCATAGGAATCATAACTCTTCTCTTTTTTGAATCACGATATTTTCTTCAGGATTCAAGTTCAGCTATTTTTCTAACTGTATAGCTTCACTAAAGTAGTCATTCAGTGTAGTTAAGTTTGGAGTTCTCCTTAACCAAACTGAAATGTTGGGGTTGACAACCATAAGATAAGTTTCCTTAAGCATTTCTTCTGATGGTCTATATTGTCTTTGAAAGAGTCCACAAATTTGTTGAAACTCGATGTTAAAATCTCTAATTGACTCTTTAACTCCTTGCTTAGCTTGTATCAGCCCACAGTATAGTTGTTGTTGATCTAATTGATTACCAAACTGGGCTAAGAAAAGATTCTTCATGTCATCCCAACTTGTAATACTATTACTTGGTAAGTTCGAATACCAAATCTGAGCCATATCCTTTAGATTTGATACAAACAACCTACAAGCTTGATCTTGATGTTGAATATTTGCATGAGCTAAAGCTAACTCAAACATGTGAATATATTCTTCAGCTAAATAAGCTTTTCCAGGAATGAAAGGCTCAGGCAAATATTTGTAAACTACCTTAGGAATATCATTGTAATTTTGAAATCCTAATGGTGTAACTCCTTGCCAAGGATTTGCCATCCTATTCCTTTGAAATGTTGAACTCTTAGACTTTCTAGATCTTCTCTTATAGATTAATAAACCAGATATAATGGGTGATCTTCTTGATCTTCTAGTTTTCACTCCACTACTTGTTCCCAATTCAGAAACTTTCTTTTATTCTTCTTCTGATGAAGAATCAGTCTTAGAATCTAGAATATCTTTTGAAACTCTTAAATTTTCCAAACTATCAATCTTCTTGGTCATGAACTGAAAATAGTATTTCTTAAGAATTTATAGTAACAAAGAATTGTTGATATGCTTATAAGGCTTATGAAACTAGAGGCTGAATTTTCAGCCCTTCTTCTAGCGCCAAAAGAACTATTGGCGACCGTTTGGGACGCGACTGCCAATGAGTGTCCTCGAACAGGATTTAGGTGCCTGCTAGTCTCTAGCAACACCAAGGCCCAGATACCTCCAAATAAACTTAGTAGTTAATGTGAGTATGTGTGTGTGCTGTTGCGCTATGCGGTTATGTGAAATGTAATGATTGCATTGTGTGTAAACTACAAATGACTTACTTTAAAGAGATTCAGTCAACTTTGCCAAGTACTATGAGTTGTTGAGAGTTCCTATTTTGTTCAATTGCCTAGTCTATGTGGTCCTTATAATACCTACTTGTAACAAATAAAATTTTGTAAAAACATTTGAGCACAACTCTGCAAATTTACTCCTAATTTTTCCCAGAGAAAGAGATAGTTCCACAAGAAAACTAGAAATAGAGCAAGATTCGATGGAGATAGACAGAAGAGAAAAGAAAGAAGATTTGTGTAGACCTCAAATATTTCAACAAGGTAAAATGACATGAGTAAACATTTCATAATAAAGCTATCCCAAATTCAATATCTATGAATTGTTCAAACTTCCAAGGCTCAAATAAGTAATTTCTTCAAGAAAATCCTACTATGCTACCAAAAATTGCTGCGTAAACTACCACGTACGAGACTTCTTTTTCACTAGATAATAGATCTCAACGATTGCATTCAACAAAACCTTCGAAAGACTTGACAATTTCTAATTGAAATACCATGGAAATTCACTTTAAAGATAAAAAGGAGCTATTCTAGTCCCATCAAATTACCAAAGATTTTCTGAACCCTCTTGACTACTGAATTGTTCAACGACATGACTACAAGCAAAGGCTCTCTTACGAAAATCCTAATAGCAGTTCCTATACGTTGCACAATAAAAAAATTTACTACTAAAATGCTCTTAAGGCTTTTAAACACAAGTGCTTCTATGGAAAAATTTTAACAGAAATTTTCTATCGGGCAACAAGAACAATAAGAGCAATCTAAAAATCCCAAAATTACTTGCCAAGGATGATACTATCTAAACCACTAGCTAAACAATTTATAAAAAATAAAAAATAAAAAACATAACTCACAGGACTATGACAAAGAGGCTGAAATCTTTCCTTTAGCAAGCCATCTTACAAGCAATCTTCTTTACAAATCTTCCAAGACCCCAAGTATGATCTCAAAAGTGATGATGATATGAGACCCCAAGTGCTAGCTAGTAGCCTTCCCAAAGTGTCTTCTTCAAAAGTGTGATGTATCAAGTGTCTTTTCCAAAATTCCTCTGCTTTCTTGCCCCCCCCCCCCTTGAAGCCTTTTTATAGGGTTCAAAGGTGGTTACATATTCAAAAATATCTTACCAAACTTCTCTCCCAAGTAACTTGTCCAACAAGTTAGGGAGTATTAACTTAGGAAGTTAGGAATTTAGGAGATATATAAATATTTCTTTTGAAAAATAATTCCAATAGTTCCATATAATTGTTTACAATTATAGCTCTAATAGCTTTTCATTTTTACTTGTTTAAAATCTTTAAGAATATTATTGAAGCCCTTAGTGATTTTATGAATAAGGTGATAATATAATATCTACCTTGGTATAAATGTTGATGGTAACTAATCTAAAATAATTTATGTGCACTTGCACTTTTATGAAAATGGCTGGAAAAATTTAAATCCAAAACATCAGGCCTGAATGTGAAGGCCCCAGGCCTGGAGCTACCATCGAATACTTTTGAAATATCCAGCCCTTGCCAAAAATCGTTATCAACCGCCACTGTAGAAGAAGTCTCTGCCGCTGCATCTAGCATCGTTGCTATGTGATGTTTGGTTGCTGGAGGAGAAAGATCTGGAAAAAAAATGATGTATTGAAGATATGGCCCTGGACATAGGGTTTCGGTTGCTTGGAACTATTTTGTTTTGCCCCAAATTCTCTTAGGGCTTCCTGCATTTTTTGTGTTCCTGCAGATCATCTTTCAAATTCCTACCATTGATTGCAGAGTCAAGGGCAAATGTATCATAGATCTGAGCATCAGTGAATAATGGTGTCTGGTGTGGTAGGTTAAGAACGGCCCTACAACGGCCAAAAAAATCTTCACATAGTGCATGCATTGCAAAACACAATGAATGTTATTGAGGGTGGGCGGATCGGTTGCATTTTTATGAAAAAAATTTTAAAACTGAAACTGTTTCTATCTTGAAAGTGGCAATGTCCATGCGAGTTCTTCCTCCACCACCTTTGAATCCATGTCCCTACAAGGTTTTGTCACAACGTGCCCAGTAGAGGTGTCGCTAATTTGGGGCCAAAGAGGACAATTGGTTTTGCATCAAAAATAGAAGCCATTATAGGTCGATAAACCTTAGCACTTTCCTACGTAAACTACCAACGCTATTCCTTGTGAAAGAACATGCATTCTTCTGGACTATTTTGCTATTGGTTGCAGCAATTTCATTCATTTTTTTTAGACCACATACAGTGGCTGGAACTGTTCTTTACCGTAAAAACATTATTCAAATCTTGCAATGGTGACTTCCATAAGGTTGATTTTAATTTCTCATTGATGCATTCATGAATGGGGTGGGCTCTTTTTAATCGATAAAGATTTTCAACTCTTTTTCAACCTTCTCTTCACACAAGAGCATGATAAATTTTCCTTTCCTTGGTATCATTATTTGAAAGTGGAAACACTATATCTTCATTCAACAAATTTCCACATGAAACCTCTGGTATTAAAATATCAATAGGGCACAACCATCATAAATATATATATATTTGAATATATTCTATGGCTTATTCATATTTTATCACCTTTGCTGTTCCATGAAATGGCTAAATGTGCTAACAAGATCTTCAATGCATATTACTAGTGTTTGAGAATTGGATCTATGAGTCCAGTGAGATTTTTTAGCTTTATATGATTCGTCTTCCTTCTCATTAAGGATGATCATCTATGATGTTTTCTTTCCTTTTTTTTCTCATATCTTACTACCATAATAGCATTTTTATTTGCATGAGCCTCTATTTGTTGATATGACCTTGTCATATTCTTAATAACTTGATAAAACATCTTGTACATGACTAAGATTTGATCTCAAGAGGTTTGCTTAAAGCATTGATGATGTTGAACATTCTGGTGATAAGGCAATATTTCCTTATAAGTCTTTCCATCTAAATTTTTTTTCTTGGTGAAAAATGAAAGTGAAATTAGGATAATAAGGATTAGTATGAGTATATGAGATTCTTTTTTACATTATTGCACTCCGATCTTCTTCATTATAACCTCTATCATTACTTTGATTAAGATTAATAGCAGGTGGAGATTTGACTTTGGATATGGAAGCCATTTTAATGTGGTTGATTATTAAATTTCTATGTTTTGAAAAATTATTCTAAGTATGAAAGATATTCTTAATGGTACCTGATACAATAAACTATGTAAGATTAACTAACTAGCTATTGGTGTCTATTTTGGAGTACATTGCTTTGTTAATTCTTCCTCAGTTGCAAGAAATTGATAGTGGGTAAAAGTTGTATTTAGCACCAACATTGTCCTCTTCCTTCTAATGGAAATCATAAGGATGAGGGTTCTTTCAAACTCGTGTTTAGGTGTTTGCTAGTCTATGAAAACATGAAGGCCCACATATCTTCAAATAAACTCAATGGTTTGCGAGAAAAATATGTATCTTCAGCTATCATTAAGCAATAATTTCATAATATTTCATATGGAGGGTTAAAAATAATAAAAGCACCTTTATTAGAAGAATCAACCATCTTTACTCTATTTCATAACTAAACAAAATTTCATGCTATACGAAAGCTTCTAAGTCTATGTAGTCTAGACTATATGTTGCTTGTGCAAACTAACCTTTCATCTAATGCTTAAGCACAATTCCAAAAAATCTATTGCCAAGCTTCCTTAGAGAGAAAATTCCACAAGAAAACTAGAAATAAAGCAAGATTCAATGGATTTTGAAAAAGTAAAATAGTAAAATCACATCGAATCTGAAACATTGAAATAAGGTATCATTGACATAGGTAAACACTTTGTAAACTAAAGTTATTTTGAATCAATCAACAATACCAAAAATTGTTAAATCCTTTTGCTTAAACAAGCAATTCAAAACAGGATTTTTTTGACACAAATAACCATTTTGAAAACTAAAGCTATTTCAAATTAGTTGATAAATGCCAAAATTTATAATCCTAGAGCTATTCAAGTAATTTAAATAATTTCAAAAATGAGATTATAGGCACAATACAATCTTCACTGCTAGCTAAGCAACTATGATAAAGTAGAAAAACAAAAATTAACTCATAGGATAGAAGTAATTAGTTGAATGAAATTTGAAGTTAGAATGTCATTGTATAGAAAATTGCACTTATCCTTTCTAGTATTCTTTCTCCTAGCATTCTTGAATTCTAAAAAATTTGCTCTAGGCTTTATATAGTAGCCTTTGGCAGTTACAACCATTCAAAAATTAAAATTTATAATTACCTCACATACTATTCATATAATTGTAGGAAATTGGATAACCATTCTATTATTAAATTTCTCTCATTCTTCAAATTTGCAACTCCACAACTGGTAACTATCATGAGTTAAGAGATCTTTTATCAATCTAATTTATTAGTTTTGCTTCTAAGCCATTAAGCTTCTTTCTAAGGCTTATTTCAACATTCTTTTCTCTCATAACTAATTTAGTTATATAATTCGATATTTCTATTGAAGTAAGTATTTCACTACTTTGAATTTTATTTCAAGCTTTCTCTTAGCGATGTTAGCTATGATTCCAATAACTATCATTAGCAAATTTAAATGAACTTATTTGTATTGGAGGAATGGATTTCTGTTAGCTCTTAACTAAATCAACAATTCCCATCCCTCTCCACTCTTTTTGCATAGATGTAGCTTGTTTTCTTTTATAGTGGCTTCATGCTTTCTACTTTGAGCTTTGATGGTGGTTCCACACTATTCTTGTCTTTGTTTTGGTTTTTAGCTCTATTTGTTAATGTAGTCTTTATTTTCTTCATGCTAACATCAGCGATAAAGCTCTTTCTTGAATATTTCCATAGAGCTATTTTGATTTCTTATATTGAAGATTTGATTTAGATAAACAATTTTAGGACTTCTTCATATAGCTAATATTATGTTCTAAATGATGCATCTCACCCCTCACTTGGCTAGATTAAAAAACGAAATCCATGTGTGCATGAAAAGTAACCTTTCATGGGCTTGAGATGAGCTCTAATGTGGCTTGTAGAATTTTTTCTACTCTTATGTACAATCATTTCTTGGCTCTACAAACCAATAGTATATTACTCTTCAAAGTTGCTTATGTGGAAAGGCTAAGAACATGCTTGTTCTTAAGCCAAATTTTGGTTGTACAATCCTGTTCTATAGCTGATGTGGTAGAGAGTGCTCATAAAACTAAAATTTGATTCTAAGAACTGGCTCTAAGAGTGAACTGATGTGGCAAATGTGATACAGCTCATTTGTAGAGCAATTTTTGAGCTCTATGAATCTCCTCTTTGAGTTAACATGATGCAACACTAACATGGTAGAGCTTCTTTGTAGAACCACTTTTAAGATCTATGAACTTCCTCTATAAGTTGATGGAGATGAAATGGTAGAGCTATTTCATAGAGCCATCTTTTAATTTTATGAAGCTCCTTTACAAGATGACATGACAAAGCTATTTCTATGCTTCACAACGAATACTTTAGCTTTTTCCAATGCTAACGTGGTAGAACTAAAAAGTGAACTTGTTGGTAGAGTCAAATTCTAGTCCTACAAAACCACTTTATGAAGAAGCTAATGCAACAAGAGTGACTTTATAGCTTTATGACTTGGATTACAACTTAGCTTGGAATAACCATTTTGTAGAGTCATTTTTTAGTTCTATGAGCTTCCTCTAAAAGCTAATGGGACATAGCCATTTTGTAGAGAGATGTTTCAACTTTATAAACTAGTTCTACAAGTTGATATGTTAGGATGTTGATGTGGTAAAGCTGATGTAATGGATGCTAACATGGTAGAGCATGTTTGTAGAATGGAAATTTGGTTCTACAAACTAGCTCTATGAGTAAGCTAACATGGTAGAGCTTCTTTGTTGAACCAAATTGAAGTTCTACGAACCTCCTTTGTAAGCTAACATGGGAAAATGATGACATTGCTATTGATGTCAACACTTCCATGCTCTCATGGGGCCATGATTATCAATGTCTCTATCTCTCTCTCTTAATAACCATAATAAAAATCATGTGAGTAATGGGCATTTAAACTATTGGGTGGTGGTCATTAATAGTGGTAGTTATGGTCATTAGCGGTATATGTTTCAGAAGTTATAGTAGTTACGAAAATTAGTGGTAGACATTTCAAAAGTTACAGTGGTTATGAACATTAGTGGTAGATGTTTCAGAAGTTACAGTGGTTATGAACATTAGTGGTAGACATTTTAGAAGTTACGAACATAAGTGGGCACTTAACTGGAAAACGTGGATGTTATTACACAGGAAGTGGTGGAGGTTTCTATAGTGTTTACATGAAACGTAGGCATCATTATAGATGGCTATAGTGGCTTTAAAATGATGGAGAAAAGGAGGGCTCTATCTATCAATGGAGAGAGTCCCAAATATGCTCTATCTATTGGTCTTGAAGGGGCATCTTCCTCTCCACTAAGCAGTAGTTGCCTATTTTCTTTTCTTTTCTTTATAGGTTTCCAGCTGATCTTTGAGGAAGGTCCAAAGCAGGAGCTAATAGCTTAAAATCATATCCTTGTGGGTGTTCTTGATGATGATAGGAGAGTTCTTTCTCTCTTCTTTCTATCTACAACAACGTAGACAACACAACCCATGCGCAAGATGTGAGACGTGCGATTTTCTTTGGGCTGGCAGCTTGTCTCGGTGGTGCATACGTGGGTGGACAATCTTCCTCTCTTCGATGGTGCACAAAAGATGATAGATAGTGGAAGGCTTTGAATATTGTAGTTTCTACCTTGTGTGGATTGTGGTGGGTAGTCTCTCTTTCTCTCTTTCTCTCTCTCATGCTCTCTCATTACAATTGTAGTCTTCCTACCTAGTAAGGGATGCCATTGGCAATCATAGATCGGCAGTGTTAGCGGGACCAGGGAAAATTCATTTATTTTAATTACTTATTGTATTGAAGATAATTATTTAATTTAAATTCCAAATTTCTTTCTAGTTTATTATTTGCAAAAGGCCATGTATCCCTCTCCAGCTAAGACTATTCCCAGGTTTCCATACCCATACAGGAGGCACCCTAGGCAATAGTCTCCTAAAATGAGTTTTCTTTCCTGGTGTTGGTGTGACCAAAATTTATGCATCAATAATTGCTTATAGATATTCTTCATAGAACTAGATTTTTCTTCTATGATCCTGCTCTTCAAAAGAGTTAACATGGTAGAGCTTGTTCCAATTTGCTTTGTAGAGTTAAATTTTGGTTCTACTAGCAACATCCTCTTTCTAGCGTTGATGTGGTAGAGCTTTTGTAGCTTTGTAGAGCCAAATGTTAGCTCTATGAGTAATGTTCTTCCTCTAACATTAACATGGTAGAACCAAAAAATAGCTTATTAGCAAGGTTTCCGTTCTATGTACATTGGTTCTTTTCCCTAAAGCTGATATAGTAGAGATAATTTCTTTTTGCATCCTCCATAGAACCAATCCTTGGCTCTACTGACCATATTATGCAATAGCTTATGTGGTAGAGTTAGAATAAAGCTTTATTATAGAGTTAAATCTTAGCTTTATAAACTAGCTCTTCATGCCAATGTGATAGATGAGAAGAATGCAAACAACTTTTTCCTTCATTTGGATAAAAGATTAATGCTCTAACCGACTAGAAAGTTGATGTGTTAGATGAAGCTTTTAGATACGGTTTCATCATCTAGATGAAAATGATCCTATCTTAAAATTCCACTAAATTGAAACATTGATTTGCCATGCACATTTTGAAGTAAAACATTTTTTATAAGCTCACTAACCCAATAGCTGACATGGAAGATAAGAAAAACACGAATAGCTTTTTCCTTTTTTCATGTATATGGAAAATCGCTATTGCAAGTAAAGGTTAAAAAGTGAACCCCACCATTTTAAATATATTTTAATATAGCTTAAATGACTTTGAAAATAACTTCATTGCATAAGTGATTGTGAGTCTTTAGAATTATGTAGAGAAGTAATCCACTAATTCCAACTTTGTTATTATTCCATGAGCTTCACCACAAAAACCTAAAAATCATTTATCAACTTCCAACTCATGGGCTCTTAATTTCATTTTTGAGCTTAGTTTCTAAAGCTTCTTTCATATTATAGCTCTTACAAAAACTTGGCTTTGAATCTTGTAACTAAAAATTGTGATTAGGGCCTAAGCTTTCTAATTCTTTAACTATAAGTCCTAAACTATTCTAAAATACATAGCTGCCTGTTATGAAATGTTAAGTTAATATAAACCACTAAAAATCCAATACTAGCAACACTAATGTAACAAAATTAATGACCAAAATGTAACAAGACTAGCAAACATTGATACATCCCTAGTAATAATGCAAATGATGAATGGTAGAGAATTCCAGCACTCAACCCTACAAGTTACAAGTGTTCATGCACAAGTAAGTCATAATCCATGGATAGATAATGTAAGTATAGTAGTGAGTTAATAATAAGTTTGTGATCATTTTCTTATTAGTTAGAGTTAGCGAGGTATAAAACATATGGATTAATTCTTAGTAAGGTATATGATAAAATAATGTTGGATCTTAAGTATGCTAAATGTAGATATAGTAAAAATGAATGTAAATTCTATCTCTAAGTATAATGAAAGTGTAAAGTTATTCTATCCTATGAAAATAAGTATCCATTCTTAGTTTTCCATGCACATCCTAGGTTGATGTAACTGTTACTAGGATTACCAAGTAACTCTACTACTAAGCGAATTAAGCAAAGTCACTACTAGATTTTCAAATAATTACACTTTATGTTTAAAACCAATCGTACTCATTCTACCTTACTAATGAACATAAAAATAGTAAATGACATAGAAAATGTAAATGATATAGTAAACATAAAAAACATGGAAAAATTAAATCTATTCTATGTGAGATGCTATAATAATTAAGAACAATCTTGATCTTTATTTCTATTAATGAATTGTATCCAACAACAGTCTACTTGAATAAAGATGTCATAAAACTATAATTCACTACATTGTAAGCATTCATAGCTAACTCTAACTTTACTAAAACAAACTACAAGAATTTTACTAAGTTTTGAGAAAAAATTATTTTCAACATAATGGTGTGCTCATATTTATAGGCATGACCATAGTCTACTACATCATATCTACAATGATGTATGTTGAACTATGATATCAAATCTACACTATCATAGTCCTACACTTAAAAGTGTTTTATCATAAGCCCTAATGAGATTTAAACCTAGAAAATTTTCTCTTCATGGTCATGGTATTATGCTTTTTGTTAGGATGAAGAACTAGTTTGCATAATTAAAGGGATCAATGAGAGGTCTTTGAGAGAGCAAAATTCAAGGATCCTATCATGCGTATGTGCATGAATTGAGAAAAACTAAACTAGAATCTTGACCTCTAGATACTCAGTGGAACATTACCTTGGTTTGATTCACACCAATGCTTATACTATAGAAAAATCAAGACTAGATGACATTAGATATTCATTGTAACCTTGTGCTTGGAATGGAGACTTTGAGGTCAACCCCTATTGTATGGACAAGTGGTAGCAAATGGATGTATTAGAGGATATCTTGAGGAATGTAGGACATGCTTACATGCTCCATGAGCTAATTGAATTATTGGCTAGGAATCTAGTGATGTTTCACTCTCTCCATTTCTCTTTCTCATCCATTAGTCATTCTCCTTTCCTCCTATTACATTCTTCTTCATGGTTGTATGTGGTAGAAGGATGATCAAGAAAAGAACGGGATGAGATCTGGCCCTCTAAGGGAATGGACTCACATTTGATGCTACTATATGACTAGTTGTTAAGAATCCATAGGTCTCTCATCAATAGGTTTCATAAGGGTAATAAAGGTAAGTGCCTACTCTAGAAAGGATCCACTTGTAAATCCTTCCTAGGTTAGCATCATATGTGAGTGAGATATAGTTTATCTCCTAGTGATTATGTAGGGTCCATTGCATACTACACTTGATTGATCTTCCACTTATGTGAGTTTCAACTCTTCATGATTCAAGTTTTAACCATGATAAACTCTATCAATTCATCTCAATTATGCATTTATTTCATTATTTTTGGTGATATACTAATTCTCTTTTTATTCTAACCCCTCTTTTCTAGTTTTGGATTCATGGGAATGCATATAATGATCAATCGACTTATTTCCAATGACCAGTGATGTCATTCAAGGTAAGTATATAAAGCTCTTCTAATCTTAATTATTATATATCTTGTAAGATTAATTCATGGTGATTTTGGCAAGGGATGAACCTTGTGTAGTACTTCAATAATCATAAAAGGTAAGTTAGAGGAATTGTGGACAAAGTTTGGAATTTCTCACTTGTTTGGAAGAATGTTGACACACCCCTATGCCAACATCCCACTCTATAACATGGGAGGGCTTCCAAATTCTTCTCCTAATTTATCATTTTGTTTCTTCTTGTTTTTCTTGGTTAGTCCAAATAAGTAAAACTGTATTGGATTTCTCATCCTATGGATGGATTGGTAACATTTTTACATACATTCTTCTCACACCTTTATGTCATTGGCTTTCTAGTTATGATTCAAGCCTGGAGTCTTGTAACTTATTTGTAGGGGAGAAAAAAAAATTTGGGTATGCATTTAATGTATTTGATAGTTCCTTAAATATTTCTATCTTATTCATACCTATCCATGTACATCATAGTTCAATAGTTGTGATGATGTTTTTTCAAGTATTTCTCAAGGGATTTATTTATTATTGGTCTTGCACATAACTTCTCTAATGATAGTATGACACCTAAGGAAACTCACTTTATTTTTAGTAGATTTCATAGGTAATCATGTTGGGGCAATTGCAACCTAAGCTCCATAGATCAAGAAAGGCTGAGATTAAACAATATTAGGCCTATATCTATAGACCTTTACATGAACCATCGATTCTGAAGGAGGAAGAGAGGAAAGAAATTAAATCTCCCAATTCAAAGCACACAGGTCTTGCCCTAAAAAGGCCTTCACCTGGAAGTAGATTAGGAGGAAGGCATTCATTCTCTTTATTTTTGAATCAAGCACATGTGCAGTACTAAGAAATTGAATAAGTGCTTGGGGAGCGAATAGAAAATGAAGAAGAGGAAGCTAACTGATGAGTCTCGATATTGGACCCTCGATATTGGGCCCTTAATATCAGATATGTGATATCATAGATGCCAAAGTGATATTGGACATTTGATGTTAGAACCTATCTTTTTGCCTATAAATAAGAGACAGGGGCACTTAATTTTGCATTAGTTTTTAGTCCCTTAGCAAAATTCTTACAGTTTTTCTATTCTAGAGCTAGAATTATTTCTGAGTACCCACAGTAGGAGTCATAAAGTGAACGAATCTTTATTCAAGCATTGTGTACCTAAGCACACCTTGTGTCCAAAATAAAGACGAAGTTTGTGATAAACCTTGCAACATTCAGAATAGCTTAATTATTTCATTTAATGTTATTTACTGTTATTTGATACTCTCATTAGTTGATCAATGTTATTTCTATTGAATTGTTAATTATCAATGAATTAGCACACTTAGCATGACCACTTCAAACATACATGGAACAGTTAGTAACCAGTAATGAGTAGCATTTGGTAATCCCAATAGTGTTACATTGGTTTAGGATGTGTCTGGAGAGTGGGAACAGATGCTAGTGTTAGGATTGGTTAGAGAATAGTTAATTAGTTAAATTAATTTAGTTATTAATTTACTTCATTTATCTCTTTTAAGTATCAAGAACATAAAACATAAAATAATAAAAATCACATACCTGGAGTTTACTTAACCATATAATTATGCCTTACAAGTAAGCTTGGGAAGACAATGATCACATAACTCATCCTTGTTCTGTGTAAGTGTATAGGCACTTAATCCTTGGAATTTGACTAGATCATGGGTGAATGCTCATATTCATATTGTTGTATGAAGGGGTACCTCATCGCTCATCATTGGTGCAATTGCTGAGGATTTTGTTGTTTGTGTATTGATTAGAACTTAGGAAATCTTTCCATTGTTGGAACAAACCCTTAGCGGTAGTTATCCTACAATCGTCAAAAAAGAGTATTGCACACTGAATAATCAATCATGTCTCCTTCTTCTTATGAGAGTGCATCACCGATTAGGCCCAACACCATGAACAATCTGAGGTGGAGTGCATATGATGATTTGCTATTGCCCCAACAATTTTGCATTGTATATGCTCATCCTGATGATTATATACTAAAATTTACCTTTATCCTCCACCAGGATGAGAAACTATGATGATGTGATTTAGAAGGTAACACAGTGTTACCTCCCAATTGCTCAATCCTAGGCATGCTTCTTTGTGCTCTCACACAAATTGGTATGAAGCACTTAAAATCAAAGTACATTGTGCATGAACAAGATTCAATAGATTATCGACCCATGGAAGCACAATGCTAGAGGGATTTGCAATAGGCAAGACATTACAAATCCATGAATGAAAAGTGGTCTTAGGATGTCTTGTATGTCCTAAGTGAAAATGAGGGTGGTGAACCTACCTCAGGAGGTTTCCCACAAAATGATGTTCCTCTCATTGACTTCAATCAAGGAGTTGTGTATTAGAATCTTCACTCAACTATTCATAACCTACATTCAGGTACCAATGGATATAAAAGGTCTAAAAATGAAACATGAACACATAATAATGATAGACATTCTAATTGTAATCATGATCGAGATTATGACCACCAAAGAGAGCGTGACAAGCACCATCATGGTGCCAATCTTCCTTCCTCTTCACCTTCATCATCTTCTTCCCCCTCTCCTTCGAGATCTAAGTGCAGTTGCAGAGGGAAAGACCATGAGGATAAGGGTAAGCAAAGTAAAAATCATAGAGAAAATAGTGAAGAAAGGGGATGAGGGCATTCCAAAGAGACACATCACAAAAGAAGGGAGAGTAAGGAACAACATAGGCATCATAAACACCATAGACAGTATGATCACGATGAACCCCTACTCACCACCTGAAGTATGTTAGATATAACAAAGGCCATTAGGATTCCAACAAGGCACTCGAAGGATAGTAGGATCAAAAGAGAAGACATGAATAAAATTCCATGATTTGAAAGGAGATACAATGCTGATCATCAAAAGCATCTACAAGCATTCCATGATGCATGTGCCTTGAAAAATATAGAAAATGAGTGGCAAAAGCTAAAGTTGTTTCCACATACATTGATCAAGAAAGCATAAAGCTGGTACTAGTCCTTAGAACTAGAATCCATTCATTGGTGGAGTACCATGTTAGAACTATTCAAAAATAAGTATCAAATGTACTCCTGAGTGTCCAACTTACATAAGCAAATCCAAGGATGGAAATAAGGAGGACATGAACCCGTGGATGTTTCCATGGGCCAATATTATACATTATTACATCATTGTCCTAGCCATGGTTAATTGTAAAAAGAACAACTACGCCATCTCATGGATGGGCTTAGGTACGAAATGCAAGGAACCCCTGGGAATTATGTCCAAGGAAGGCTATATGAGCTTAGAGACCATCAAATACAAAGATTGTTGGAGCAAGTTGCCAAAGAGGAAGGTGAGTTTGGGAAAAGAGAAAGTGTGAAGGAGTATAATAGAGATCCTTCCCTTCAAAAGAAGGAAGTTAGGTTTTTCGAAGATGAAGAAGAGTCACCACTCAAAGAGATGATGAATAGAAAAACTTTTCCCATTCAAAAATTTGCATCAGAAGTATTAGAAAAGGTGGATTAAATGTGGAACTCCCTAGACAAGAAATTTCAAACTATCGTAAAAATAGTAGAAGAGTCTAGAGAAAAAAGTAGTGACAAGGGGAGAAGGAAAAAGAAAGAGGCTAAGTATGCACGTAACAAGGGTAAGGGAAAGGTTTCCATTCTTGAAGAGGTTGTGGATTCAGATTCAGACAATGATGGCAGATGTGAGATTTTCCAATCTAACCATCCTAGGGGATGTTGTCTAGTAGTGTCACATCTACAAGAGTCTGGGGTGTATGCACTAAAACCATGATTAGGCAGATGAAAAACACCCTGAAGGTTACCTTATCCTTAAGGTAACCCATGGTAGTTCCACCAACCCTTGACATATTATCTGAGTGGAGCTCCATCACAACTGAATGAATAGTATCAATAGTGGCAACACCCAAAATCATGGACAATGCCACTACCATGTCAATAGTACCTTTATCATCAACCTGACCCATATGGGTATCATGTTTAGTAGCTAATATCTTTATGTGACTCTACCAGTGTGCACAAGTAAATAACATACAAAGATGCCTATATGTAGCAACCATAAGACAGGAAGACACCCAATGGCTGACAACTGACCAAGAGTGTAATTCAACTATATGCATGGAACCAACTAACAGCTTAACTTGTGCCTATATTAATAGCATAGATGCATTAGGGTAAGTCCATTTCCAATTCCCATGTGTTGACATCGAAAATATCAACTAGGGGAAGTTGGAAATCCCTGATGAGTTTAAGCAAGCCCCTCGAGTTAAAATCGTTGCCCACCAGTATGGAGTATACATTTCTCAAGAATGGAAAACTGGTAATCATTAATGCTAAGCTCACTTCTCAAAAAAAAGAAAAATTGCTAAATATGGTAAATAAATGGTAAAAAGCCTTTACTTTATCATATCCCAAATTAACCAGAATAGATCCTAGGATATGCCAACATAGAATTTACATTGACCCCTCTATGAAGCCTCGATGATAACCACAAAGACAACTAAACCTAAAGCTTAAGCAAGTAGTTAAATAAGAAATTGAACAACTTTTGAAGGCCAAATTCATCTACCCCATTGCTAATAGTAAATGGGTTAGCTTACTAGTTATTGTGCCTAAAAAGGGAGGTAAATGGAGGATGTGTATTGACTGTAGGCTGCTAAACATGGCAACATTTAAAGACCATTTCTCATTGCCATTCATTGACCAAGTTTTAGATACCGTTATAGGGCATTGTTATTATAGTTTTCTAGATGGTTATAATGGGTACAATCAAATTCAAATAATACTAGAAGACCAAGCCAAGACTACATTCACAAGTCCTTAGGGAACATTTTCATATAAGCAGATGCCGTTTGGCTTGTGCAATGCCCCACCAACATTTCAACATCTAGGTCTCAGTATATTTTAGTAGAAAATAGGAAATGATGTGGAGGTTTTTATGGACGATTTCTCCACCTACAAAGTGGACTTTGAACAAGCATTGGACTGATTAGAGTAGGTACTAAAATGATGTGTTGAAACTAGCCTAAGGCTCAATTGGTAGAAAAACCATTTAATGGTCTAAGAGGGCATAAAATTTCACAAATAGGGATGGAGGTAGATCCTAAAAATATTAGATTCATCCAAGGAATCACTCATCAACCTAAAACCATAAAATATGTATGATCATTCCTTGGACATACTGGCTATTATAGATGCTTCATTGAGAACTTTTTGAAGATCGTAGAACTATTGGTAGAACTAATGAAAAAGGAAATACCCTTTGAATGGACCTAGGAATGTGAACTAGCTTTCCAAACCTTAAAGTAGAAGCTCATAGAAACACCCATTCTAAAAGCTCCTGACTTGTCCAAACCATTCCATATAATCACTGACATGTCCAATTTTTCTTTAGGAGTCATACTTACACAGTTAGATGACCAAAAATTCCCCTATTACATTCACTATGCAAGTCAAAGTATTGGTGGTGCACAACTCAATTATACTATAATAAAAAATGAGTTAATGGCTATAGTGTTTGCACTAGAGAAATTTAGGTACTATGTATTAGGCTATAAGGTATTTGTACACACAAATCATAGTGTGACTCAATTCCTTATGAATAAACCAACGGTGAGCCCTTATGTTATACGATGGTTGGTGATCTTACAAGAGTTCAATATCACAATAGTAGATCATAAAGGCATTAAGAATGTTATTGCTAATCATTTATCTCAGTTGCAATGGGACAACAAAGAGGATGAACACTGAATTTATAATCATTTCCCAAATGAAATCCTCTTTGTAGGTGTAATAAATAATCAATCACCCATAGATATAAATTATTTTAGTATCATTCTTACTTATCTTCTCATGCAATAAACACCACAATCACTAGATGTTAAAAAGAAATAATAGTTTCTCCACTAAGTCAAACATTTCATGGAAATCAATGGGCATTTTTACAAGGTATGTCCTAATGGCTTGGTCGGATGGTGTGTTCTTGATGTAGATCAATTGTGAGTTCTCTAAGATGCTCATGAGGGCCCTTTTGGGGGTCATTATGGAGGGAGACAAACAACCATTAAAATCTTTCTTGCAGGATACTATTGGCCTACATTATTTTGAGATGCTCATCATTTTTTCCAATCTTGTGAGCATTCCCAATGTGATGTGGGAATGACTACTAGAATGGAGGGTCCATAACAATGGATTCAATGATTAGAACCCTTTAACATATGGGGTATTGATTTTATGGGTCCTATTACACCGATGTTCAATGGAAAAGCATACATTGTCATTATTGTTGAATATTTTACAAAGTGGGTAGAAGCAATCATTGTTACAAACTATACATCATCTACCACTACATGATTTTTTCAACAACAAATTGTAAATAGGTTTGGCATGCCTTATGCACTTATTTATGATAATGATACACATTTTATAGGTGTGACTTTTTGGAAGTTGATGGAACACTTAGGATTTGAGCATAAACTAACTATACCATATCATCCTCAAGTGAATGATCAAGCCACAGTCACCAATAGGGAAATCACAAAAATATTGATACAAATCATTAGCAAATATAGGTGATATTGGAGCACTAAACTAAACAATACTCTTTGGGTTGACCACTCGACATGGAAACTCCCTATAGGCTATTCTCCCTACGAGTTAGTGTATAGTAAACTTCCAACACTTCCTATCCAAGCTGAGCTTCATACACTATCTACAACCTGTGACCTCAACCTTGACCTCAATCTAGCATAGAAAGAATGGTTAATAAACCTTAACTTGCTAGATGAAAACCAATTAGCTACCTTGTTATCCAACAAACTATAGAAGGCCTTCAATAAACAACATCATAACCCAAGAATTAGAAAAGTCAAATACCAACCAAGAGATAGGGTTCTTTATTGTAATCTCGCACACATGCTACAATAAACTAAATTTCAAATGCTATGGAAAGGACCTTATATCATTCATGAAACTTTTCCTTTAGGGGCCCATGATGATCTATAAACTTGAAAGCCCAAGTAAGAAATTATTGGTCTACATCCAACAAACTAAACCTTTCCATGAGCCTAAAACTACTAGTACTAGCACTACCTCTATTGATGGAAAAACCTACTCATTACTTTGGATCTCCTCCTTTCAACTCAGTTGTGGGGGAGATGGCCAATAATGCTAGTCATTCTAAGCCCTTAGTTTCTTTTGTCCATTTCGTACACATTTTTATTTTACATGTTTTTCATATTTACTTATTTTTGTTTTATACCATTGTTAACATTTTTACTATTTCTTTCTCTATTTTATTTTTTCTGATTAACTCATTATATAATAAGTGCTCATGATGGTGGATTGTACTATAATAGTGTTGATTGCTAATGTTTGGTTTTTACCTTTAACTTTCAATGTTGATGCTAAAATATGATTTCTTTTGATAAAACAGGAAACGAGTCCACATCATCCATTCATCCATTCAACTCTACGATCTCCCTTTATTTTGGAACTATACTATCCCTTTTTCTAAACAAACCTATTAATGAATTGGTGGCTTGTTATTCTTCAAACCAAGGAAAAATTCAAATGAATTGAACAGGGTGTGACTTCAAGGGGATTCAATGCAATTGTGCTGACTATTCTCTTAGGTACCTAGATGTTTTTCATAGGATTTTCACCATTCCTCTATTGACCAATATCAGGAAGTTAACTAAACCAAATAAGTCTTATCATGGTGTGGTTCTCACTTAAAAAAAAAACTGGTGGGAATTCAAAGCATAGCCCTTAGATGTAATAAAGGAATATGAGCTACAAGCATTGGTTATGGCACTAGAAAGACATGTTACCCATGCCTGAAGGTTCCCTCTAACTAATGCCCTTTCTCACTTCCTGCTTCTCTATTCTTCTCTTTTTGAAATGGTGGTTTCTTGGTAAAAGCATTCTTGTTGCTTTAGGAGTATGGGTTGGTCAAGTGTGTTGATGCAAGGTCACTAGATATTGTTAGTTTTAATCTAGATTTAGGTTGAATTTCAGTAAGTCACCTTAATCACATACTACAAAAGGGACTTTACACAACTTTGATTTTGGGATTCCATTCCATTCTATCTTCTTTTTTCGTATTGCTTTCCATATTCCACCTCATTGCTGGTTTTATGATTAGTCTATATCTTTTTTGATGCATTGTTATTCTTGGATAAATTCTTAACTATTATGTCCATCTGTCATTCCTGGAGCCTATGGACTCTTTGGTTTGTAGGTTTGTTAGGGCATAAAGGGCATGAGCCTACTTTGGGGAGGACCCATTGGCATTTCTTTTTGATGAAATTGTTAAGTTCTTTCCCTTAGAAATTTCTTGCAATCAACTATTTCTCATTTCACCCCATTTATGACATCCATTTTTCTTTGTCCTTCTATGCATTTTTATTGGCTTCATAGTTGTTATTTCTCTTATTTTCCTTTTTCTTTCCTTTTCCATCCTATTGCTACTGGAGGTTCGCTCTTAGTCATGGGGGTCCCTATCACAAATTTTTCCATTCCATTACTTATCTCATCCCTACACCCTGGGTAGTTATCACTTACAAACCTCTAACCCAGTATCTTCCATACCCAAAACCTAGCTAATGTGCTTCATATCGAGGCAAGGTATCAATTACATTATATCTTATCTATCCTCGCTAATTCATGATTGTGTTGTGTGTGTAGATGGCGATCACATGAACAATGAATTGGGATAGGAGGGAGCACTCAGGATGGATTGGAGCAAGAACATTTATGCAAGGAACAAGATTGGTCATGTGGCCATGGATGAATAATGATGTGCACATTTTTGACATTGGAAGCAATGCATCTCATTTTATTTTCTCTCTCTCTCTCTCTCTTCAAGCTATTAAATAAGGGTCTAGATGTCATCCATGTATAGTGTTCACTATAATGGCTATGAACACCAATGCTGTAATATGTTTGTCGATCTGTTCACTAGGCACTTTGAGTCTATTGTCCCATGTCACCATCAGTTGTCATTCAGTTAATAATCCCATACCTTCCTAGTATTTTGTAAGGAAGTCAAGGATGAGTTTTCATTTAGTTGTGGGGGTATGATGAGTCCTAATATCGGACCCTCGATATCAGGCCCTCAATATCAGATATGCAATATCTTAGATACCGAAGTGATATCAGACATGTGATGTTAGAACCTATCTTGTTGCCTATATGGTTTCACATTAGTTTTTAGTCCTTTAGCCAAATTCTTATAGTTTTTCTAATCCAGAGTTAGAATTATTTCTAAGTTCCTGTAGTAGGAGTCATAAAGTGAACGGATCTTTATTTTAGCATTGTGTACCTAAGCACACCTTGTGTTTGGAAATAAAGATGAAGTTTGTAATAAACTTTGCAACATTCAGAATAGCTTAATTATTTCATTTAATGTTATTTACTAATATTTGATACTCTCATTAGTTAATCAATGTTATTTTTATTGAATTGTTAATTACCAACGAATTAGCACACTTAACATGATCACTTCAAGGATATGTGAAACACTTAGTACCCTGTAATGACTAGCATTTGGTAATCCCAGTAGTGTTACACTGGTTCAGGATATCTCTGGAGACTGGGAATGGATGTTGGTGTTAGGATTAGTTAGAGAATAGTTAATTAGTTAAATCAATTTAGTTATTAATTTACTTCATTTCTCTCTTATAAGCATCAAGAACATAAAACATAAAATAATAAAACTCACATACCTCGAGTTTACTTAACCATACAATTATGCCTTATAAGTAAGCTTTGGAAGACAATGATCGCATAACTCATCCTTGTTCTATGTAAGTGTATATGCACCTAATCCTTGGAGTTCAATCGGATCATGTGTGAATGCTCATATTCATATGGTTTGGCATAGGGGTACCTTGCTGCTCATCACTAACAACATCCAAGAAGGTGTGGGTGCTCATGATGTCTGATAGTAACCCATCCATGAAGAGAAAAATTATAATCGATTCCTTGAGCTTCGTCCTCTTGAGCTTAAGGATTCACTACAATGAAAATGATTCTACAACTATATCACCCAACCCTTCACATGATACCACTAAGAGGTAGAGGAATTCTACTAGAACCTTATTTTTAATGGTGCCATGACTTTTGTTGGTGGAGTTCCTATACGTATTTCCACATGGAACAACTTATAGGATTTCCAAATGAACTAGTAAACATTTGGTGGCCACAAACCAAAAATACTAAGCCCAAGATTAGTTCAAAGATCATACATGAGGTATTTATTATGGAAAATGCTAAGTTAAAGAGGTCTAAGATGTCCTTGGTCCAAAATGCTACATACAAAATCATGATCCATAAATTTATGTCCACCAAATGACCATCAAGTATCTTTCCTTGGGAGGTTAAGGTTGTGGTTATGATGAGGGGGAAGTGTGCCATTAATATCACATATTTTCTCTACAAGATCATGATCTTGAGAATTGAATATGTGGCTGAAGATAAGATGGAGGTTTATCCCTTTTTAGGGTTAATCTAAGAGAATTTTACTCCTTTCTAGAGTTAATCCAAAAACTCTACAAACTGGGAGGCATAGTCAATGATGTGGAAAGACATCCCACAATAACAAGAGAACATGATGATGGTTACTTGAAGATGATATCTTGAGGTCATTGGAGTTGTACCCAACTTGGAAGAAAAGATGCCTTTCATAGAGGTATCCTATATCCAAACTTTAAATTAGCTTCACTAGCATCAATCGAAAGGACCAACTACACCTTAAGCATCTCAATGAATGTAAGTGCAATGGCCTAGAACATGTGTTTCCTAATATTTTTGTTGCAACATCAAGCAGAGCTAGGAACTTATTCCTAGTGGTAGTTCTTGGTCTATAATGCATATCAAAGCCAAGAGGAAGTTTGCCACAATTCATGTTGAAGGTTCATAAGATCTTTGTAGTAATTTCTTGCAAATGATGCAAGTCATTATGGGTGGTAAGGTAATAAATGAGGATCTCTTCCAGTTCTATTATCTATTATTGAATGATTCACACATGGCTCATTTTAATATCCTTATTCAATATCACATGATGATCCTTCATGGAGTATTTCCTCATCAAATCGATCAGGACGTAGCATGTATAATGTCTAGCATGTGGCTAAAATCCTCTAGGTACTCATTAATCAACCTAGGATTAGTCACTGGGTGGAGGAGGAATAGACTATTGATCCTAATGCCAATTTCATGTTGAGGAATATTAACAATACAATGAATACTAAACTTGTTAAGGTATGAGCTTAGTTGAAAACCACCCATGCTGATAGAAAATTCTATCTATAGGATTTGTAGAGAAGCTAAGTTGAGGTATGATAGTTGCATGAATAAATGGAACATATCATATTGTTAATACTTGTACCTTTCATAATCACTATGGAGATGAAAATTGAGCACATGTAGACTGAACTATTCTAGGTACATTAGGTTGATGAAGAAGTTGTATTTATGAAAGACAACTTAGACAAACAAATCAAAATGTTACGGAATTAGTCCTAAGAATGGAAAAGAATGAGGTAAGAAAAGGAGAAGAAGGTACTTTCCCAAGGAGAATGCAATTTCAAGATGAGAAGATGAAAGTCAAATCATAACTCAATTTCAAAACAAGTATCTTCACACAAAAAAGGATCATAGAAATTGTAGCAAGAGTTGGTAAACAAGGCTACCAAGGAAACTAATGAGCTTAGAAAGATTCATTTAATCAAGCAAGTAGCCTAAGATGTTGAGGTACATAGACTACAAAAACTTATAGCTTTGTTGAATGAACAAGTAATTCAAAAAAGGCATGAGGTGAAGGAGAAATTTGACACCTTGCACACAAAATCTAAAAAATGACTACATGTAAACCAACACTACAAGAGATAATGGACCTTTTGAAAAACATGTATATTCTCAACCATAAAGAAAATAACATTTTCCTTAAGAAGAAACTCAAGGAAGATAAAAAAGATGTGTTGGTAGAATGATGAAAGTGTCTCTATGTCATCAACACTTTTGTAGGTCGACCATGCACATAGCTAGAAGAGAAACTTCATCAAGTAACATTTGAACTAGATGTAGCCCAATGCAAGCTCTTAAAGTCAAAAAGGAGTCATGAGTAGTTCTAGGATTATGTTAAGGAATAATGGCAAGCACTTCTGAGGAGTTGTTGTTGGTTGGCTGCGTCGACAAGGCCTTGTTCACATAGCCGATTGCATTGATGAGGCCTTGTCAATGTAGTGTTTGTCCATAGCCTATGAATATGTGCCTACTAACCACATTTATGGGAAGTCTAAATTTCAGTAGTAGTGAAGCTCTTGCATTTTTTCCATTCAAGAGTTAGAATTTTTCCCTGAGTGCGCATAATAGGAGTCATTGAGTGTATGGATCTTTATTCGAGCATTGTTGTACCTGAGCACAATAGTGTGTGTGGCAATAAAGATGAGCTTTCTAATAAACCTTGTAGAAATTTGGATAGATTAGCTATTTTATGTATGTATTTAATGTTTTTAATTATTTATTAAATGCTTTCCAATAGTTATCAAATATTTTCCAGTTATTACATTAATGAGATAATTAAGCAAGATAGATTACACACATAAGTACAATCGCTTTGAGTGTAACACGTATTCACTTGGTAATCCCAACAATGTTATTGCTTGATACACCTAGTAGCATAGCGTTTGGTCACCTAGTAGTGGATACATGGGTTCAATATGTGTACAGAAAGTCGGAATAGATACTTATGTTAGGATTAGTTAAATAATTAGTTAATTAGTAATTTATATTAGTTAATTAAACTTCTTTTATCTACATTTCAAGCACCAAAATATAAAATACAAAATGATAAAAATTAGATGCCTCTGTTACACTTAACCATACCAATGTACATCACATGTGTAATTGGGAGGACAACAATTGATCTTAAGGGTAGATTCACTTCCTAAAGGGCTAGTTCACTGAAACGATGAAGTCCATAGAATTCTAACAAATCATGTATGAATGCTTGTGATTTGTATGTTTGGGCATAGGGGTACCTCCTTGCTCATCATTGTCACCATTGCTAGGGACTTTGTTTGTGAAACATGCACTATTTAAGTCTAAGTGAATACCACTAATATTGTTGTACAAACTTAAAGGTTAAGAATGTACTGTCCGAAATCGTTGGTCTCTGGCTGGAAGGAAACAGAAACCGGGGGATCACCGGACACGCACAAAAGACCCTACCTTTGCTTGAGGGCAAGCTGGAATTAACGAAGGCAGAGTACCTTGAGTGGTCTGCACACAGATCAGGCAAGGATTTCCCCAAATGTACACTGAGGTGTTATACACTAGGTTATATGTGAACGGCGTAACAGGCGTAAAACAAAGAGTAAACAACGTAACTGATGTGAGCGGAGCGTAAACGTAAAAGAGCATAAATAGAATACATGCAACAATTAATGCAAACTATAACAAATTTTAGGAAGAAAATGTAACAATGGTATTTCAAAATGAGAGTTACAATGCACTTGTCTAAGGTAGTTGTGGCTTTGACACAAGGCGGATGAAAAGCCCCGGTGAATGCAAGGATGACTGTGGGCTGGTTTACACTATAGGCATAGCATAGAGGCTATATGCTCAGTGTACAGGGTTTTCTAGTGTACAAGGTTCTTTGCTCTGTTTCTCAGCGTCTCTGCTCTCTAGTTTGCTCAAAATTTTTGCCAGCCGACCTTGATCCAGTGAAAAATTGGGGCTTTTATACAAGTTTTGACATTAGACTCGGGTTGGACGACATGTGGCAAGTTGACCAGGTGTAAAAGCATAAAATTTACAAGTGTACAACATGTTACATCTGCTGGGCGTATACGCTATATTTGGTGGGCGTAGACTCTAGGCATATATGTTGGGCGTATATGCTGGGCGTATACGCTGTGGATGTTGAGCGTATACTCCGGGCGTATACGCTGATGGCTGCTAGGTGTGTACCAAGTATTGATCTACAATGCTATTTCCATGCCATCTTCGAGGATTGCATGCCGGGCATATACATTGACCGTAAAAACTGAACACACTTGTGAGGCGTGTATGCTGGTTGTGTACGCTGGTTGTGTACGCTGGGCATGTACGGTGGGAATGTCGAGCGTATACGCTGGGCGTATGCGCTGTGGATATGAACTTGAGTGTATACACTAAGAATACAAACTTGGGAGTATACACTGAAAATGCATACTTAGTGAAAATTAAGTATCTTGATCTCCAAAGTTTCCATGTTTGGAAAATACTAAACTTAAAATTTTGTGGTGTTTCATTGGTCCCTCTTTGTTGACGCTTGGAGGAATTGACCCGAGAAGCATTGACAAAGAAGTGCAAAACACCACAAGCAACTCGATAAAGACATTGTCCTTTGCCACTTGACTAGACATCATCGCACCGTGTTCCGTAGTACATAGGATTGGGAAAGTGAAATTTGTAGCTGATAGGAAAATGGAGATTGTGGGGACTAGTAACTGACCAAGGGATTGTGCTTGGTAAAGGGGATGAGCTAGTGTTTATCACGTTGATCCTTGTCCATAGCCATTATTTAGCAGACTCAAAATCAAAAGATGCGATGTGTGTCTTTTGGTTGAACAAGACTCTCGATTAGTGTCCAAGAGGACTTGTTTGCGAGGCCAAAGCCACGTGATGATGTGTTGCATTATTTGGAGGAACAACACCCTTGTTTGGTGTTTAGGGGGAGCCTGTTGGCGGAGAGCCAAAGCTATGCAATGAGATGTTTCTTGATGAGCACTTGGTTCCAAGACAACTGCCTTCCCACCTGGGGCTTTTATGGCAAGTGCCAAGGGTCTTCCTTCTTTTTTTTTCCAAGAAGCTTTGTTTTGATCTTGTATTCATGCTCAAGTGCTATGTTGTGTGTTGCAACTACTTAAAGATGTTACAGTGTGCAATGGTATGCTCAAAGTTTTGAGTGTACTGGGTGTATCAAAGGTGTGGCTGAGTAGAGTTTGTCGGTGAATAGATAGGGAACGTACCGGGAAATGGGGATGTACTAGTGAATGGCTTGATTTAGTCTTGCCACATGTGCTATGAACATTACCTCACCTTGCTGCTTATGATGAAGTACATTCTTGTACAAGCACCTCTGAGTGGCATCCTGCAAACACAACTCCAAAAGAACAAGAAAACCATGAGTGAATAAGAAATCTTAGACTTAAACAGCTACGTATGGAACAAAGGCACTGGAAGAGATTTCAAGCACTGTATATGGGTGTCAACGATGCTTTTAGGATCAGCCAATGGTGGGCGATGCAGTGATTATGATGAAGTTTGAATGTAGCCACAGATTTAGGAACCAGAGATGAACTTGCCAGTTTATAGTCTTAGAGGACTATCATGGGTTAGTTTTATGTTATGACCCATTGGACATTGCCCATTTAGTGTCGTGGAAGATGGTACATTGCCAGTTTCTAGTCTTGGTGGACCATGAAGAGGCAAACCAGTTTATAGTCTTAGCAGACTCCAACAAGTGAGATTATGGTAGTTTACTATCATACTAGACATGTGCTAGTTTATTGTCATTGCAGACGCTGTGTGGTATCAGTTTATCGTCATGATGCCAGGATGAGCTATGGTATCAGTTTTAAGTCATGATTCCAGGACTGCTCTATGGTATCATTTTACTATCATGATGCCAGGACGAGCTGTGGTATTAGTTTATAGTCGTGACTCCAGGACTTGCACGTACTTGAGCTTGTATTCAAGTATAGAACGGTTTCAGGAACAAGTGATTGGTTAGATTTGCAAACTCATTTTCTTCCATATTAGCTAACTTGAATGCTCCATTGTCATATGCTTTGGTGACCAAGTAAGGCCTTTCCCAGTTGGCTGAGAATTTGTCTAGGTGTTCCCAAATAGCTTTGAGTACAAGGTCACCTTCTTTGATGGGGCACTTATGAATGTCATGCCGATGGCACTACCATTGTTGCTTTTGGTACCATTCAATCTGATCTAGTGCATGTACGCGTTTCTCCTCCACCGAGTCTAGGTCAATGATGCGCAGGTCATTGTTTTTTCCTTTGCCAAGGAGTTTGGAAAGTGTGATCCTTAAAGATGGTACATGAAATTCCAAGGGTAAAACAGCATCTGAACCATAAACAAGACTATATGGTGTTTTACCTATTGAAGTCGGATGTATAGTATGATATGCCCACAATGCGTATAGCAATTGTTCGTGCCATCTTTTCTTGCTTTGGGTAAGCATCTTTTTAAGTATAGTAATGATGGTTTTGTTGGTGGCCTCTACTTGCCCATTGCTCTGAGGGTAGTAAGGGGATGAGAATGAGTTTTTGATCCCCAGACTTTCACAAAAGGTTTTTGTTTCAGCACTGCTAAATTGTGGCCCGTTATCTGTGATGATGGTGATAGGGATGCCAAAGTGGGTTACAATGTTTTCGAGAATGAAATTGCATACGTGTTTAGATGTAGTCTTTCGAAGGGGAACAGCTTCTACCCACTTCGTGAAGTATTCTATTGTGGTTATGATGAAACTATACCCTGCAGAAGATGAGAGTGTTATTGGTCTGATAAGATCCAACACCCACTTTTGAAAGGGCCATGTGATTTGCACTGTATGCAACTCATTTGGTGGGACATGGATTAGATTACCATGTCTTTGACAGGTACTGCATGTTTTAGCTTTGGAGAGACAATCATAATCCATGTGTAGCCAATAATAACCTAAGCGTATAATCTTTGTTTCCATTGCTTTTGGTGCTATATGTCCTCCACATAGTCCGTCATGCACTTGCTCAACAATGGTTTGGGCATCAGTGCTACTAACACATGTTAGCAATATGTCTTCGTAGGATCGGTGACACAATGCCAGTATGTACTGCCTAGAACATTTTTGTACTGCGTCTTTTTGTGCGTTCGTTAATCTTGCAGTGTTTCACCACGTAGAAGGTACTCTTTTATGTCATCATACCATTCTATCGCATGTGTTGTACTAATAGATGCTATTGGCAATGTATCAAGGGCATCAGTTATTGGTTTGGCACAACTGGTTATGGAGCTTGGCAGTGTCTGGAACATGTCAAGTGATATGTTTAATGCTGATGTGGCTAGTGCATCTATGATGGTATTGTCGTTTCTAGAGATGTGTTGCACATCGATGTTTTCAAATCGCCTCATTAAGTGTTTTGCCAAGTCGCAGTATGGTTGTAAATGTTGCACCTTGCATGTATAAATATCTGTGACTTGGTTCAAAACCAGTTGTGAATCTCCTCTGACCACAAGTCGTGTGATGTCTAAAGCTAGTGCTGCCGCGAGACCTCTGAGGAGACCTTCGTACTCTACTACATTGTTGGTATAGTGAAAGTTGAAACGATAAGCAAAGGGTCTGATCTCCCTGGAGGGATAGATGATGATAGCGACAACAATTCCCCCTCAAGAGGTGGATGATCCATCAAAGTTTAGAATGGTGTCGTAGTCATTGGGCACTATGTCTATTGCGCTTATATTCTCATCTGGGAATTTTGGCTCTATTGTTACTCGATCGTGCATTGGTGACATGGCCATTTGATTTGCTATGGCTTGACCCTTTACTGATGATTGCGCTATGTAATGTAGGTCAAACTCAGCTATCATGGCTTTCTAATGAGCTATTCGACTTGTCTCATAAATGTTTCTTGTGATGGCTCTAAGCACATTATCCTTGCAGATTATGTTGACTTGATTTTGGAAGAGGTAATGTCGCTATTTCCTTAGAGAAAAGACTAAGGCTAAACATGACCTCTCTACGTCATTGTATTTCTTCTCATGGCCTACTAATGCATGGATCAAGTAGTAGATAGGGACTTCAGTTCCATTATCTTGTTTCTGGCAAAGCATAGATGCGATTGATAAAATTCGAAGTTGCGAGGTAGATGTAAAATGGTTTATCATTTTGAGGTGGATAAATAGTGGGCAGTTGGGTAAGTGCTGCTTTAATATTATCAAACGCTTCTTGGCACTATGGAGTCCATTCAAAATGGACATTCTTGCACAATAAGTGATTCATAGGTTTTAATTTGTCTGTTAGTTTTTCTATGAAACGTTTGATGAACTGTAATCTACCTTGTAGACCTCGAAGTTCAGTAATGTTGCTAGGTGGTTTTAAGTTTGTTATGACCTTAACTTTATCGGGGTCTACTCATATCCCTACTTCTAAGGCTATGAATCCAAGAATTTTTCCTATTTTGATGCTAAAGACACATTTCATTGGGTTAAGTCTCAGCTCATATTTTAAACAAAGTTTTAACACCAAGTCAAGATCATGTACATGTTTTTGTGATGTTTTTGATTTAACCACGATATCATTGACATAATCATTGAGCGAGTGCAGCATGTAGTAGCTAAAAATGAATGTCATCACCCTTTGATATGTGGCCCCAGCATTCTTGAGGCTGAAGGGCATCATTGTATAACAAAAGGTTCCCCATGGCATCATGAAGGTAGTCTGGAGCTAATGCTCCCGGTTAATACGTATCTGGTTGTATCCTAAAAAACCATCCATAAAAGATAATAGGGCATGCCTAGTGGTCGAATCAAAAAGTTGATCGATGCTAGCTAGGGGAAAATCATCTTTTATGGTTGCAACGTTGAAATCCTGGAAGTCAATGCACAAGCGAATGCTTCCGTTCTTCTTTGGGACAATGACCATGTTGGATAACCAATCGGCATAATTGACAGACCGGATGAAACTAGCTTGATAAAGCTTGGTGATCTCATTGTGAATTGCCAATGCCACCTCAGGTTTAACCTTTCGTGCTTTTTGCTTCATTGGCCTCAATTTTGGATCAAGGATAATATTATGCTAGATGATTTGAGGGTCCAACCTAGGCATGTCTGTGTATGACCAAGAAAATGCCTTTATGTTGTCTGTAAGCACATTCTCTAAGTCTTTGGCCAGTTGAGGTTGTAGTAATGTACTTAGTTTTAATATTTTAATTTCTCCATCGGGCACGGTGATGGGGGTTTCGGTCAACGGGTCTTCAGTAATGTTTTCAGCCTATGTCGAGGGGCTTTGTCATACCTTTGTAGTTGTCTAGTGTTTGCTGTGTTGAGGCTATGACTACGTCATCCGTTGATAAATTTAAGTGGATGAGATTTATGTCGATGTCCCTTGCGATCTTTTTGTGTAGCCCATTGATGATTAATGGTGTGGATAAATGTTGATAATCCATCGAGCTTTCTCCTGCCAATGAACAAAGAGCAAAATGAGCTAATAGGTATTATTCCATGTTCCCTAGCAGTGTAAGTCATGTGTACATGTATGATGGTGGTTTATCATCACATTGGGATGCATGGTAGTTTAAGGCCATACTGGGCCACAGGGGATTTGTGTGTGGCAGTTTAAGGCCTTACCGGGCTAACATGGTAGTTTAAGGCCATATCGGGCCATATAATGTTTGCGCTAGAATGTTCGGTGTGAACACGTGAAGTTGGGTTTACAGGAGAACCGTGATGTAGTAATATTCATTTATATATATATATATATATTTGAGAAAATTTTAATAAAAATGAGTAAAATAGTAAAAAGTGACAAACCAGAAGGTAGCAGCGGCGGCAGTGGTGGAGTGTTATATAAAGGCCAGGGACGTCATTTGTTACCACGTTGAATTTCCAGCGAGAGTAGACATCAAGCATAAATCGTAAGCGTAGATGACCCAACATAAGCATAAACCACTAAACCCTAGTGTAAGCGTAAGCGATGCAACCCTGAGCATAAGCGTAAATGGCCAAACCCTGGTGTAAACACAGAGCGTAGAGGTCAAAGCATCAGCGTAGACATCCCAACTCAACATGAGCATTGGGATCTCAACTTGGCGTAGAGGATTAGCGTGAGCATAGAGACTCAGACCTTGAGTGTAAACCTGTCAATCCCAGCGTAGAGGGCGTCGAGATGGACAAAGGCAAGGAGGTGGAAGGCCAAGGGAGAAAGGGACCTAACCTGACTTTCGCGGAGGAGAGCGAGACCATGTTGCAGTGTCTGCCCAGGCTGAGGATTCCATCGTGGCTTGGATCGTCACACAGGTAGGCTCTGATCCTGTCTCTATTAGTTATTTTCATCTGTACCAATTTCTTAGCATAAATAGTTAGCGTAGAGGGTTTCAGCATATATGCCCCGCGTAGATAGATAGCTTAGACAATTTCCTTGGCGTATACGCCCAACGTAGATAGTCAACATAGACAGATAGCGTAGAGGATTTCTATATGCTAAGAATAAGTTCACAGCGTGGAGGGTTTCTAGAGCATAGAGCATATACTGCACGTAGCCTAAGTTGTTTGTAGCGTAATTCGTTTTCTTCAATGGACAGCGTAAACAAATTTTACTGGCATGAAGCGTAGACAATTTTATCAGCGTATACGTTGACTGTTCGTAGATCGTTTACAGTGTCTGGCGTAGACTGTTTACATAGCGTATACGCTGAAGGCTTCTACGGCGTATATGCTGAGGGTTTCTACAGCATATACACTGAGCGTGAACAGTTAATTGTTTTCAAGTGGGGTTCAGCATAGACCTATTTTCATGGCATATGGTGTGAATTTTTTTCGACGTAAACTTATTTGCACAGTGTTCAGCGTAAACTGTTTGCATGGCGTATACGCTGGTGGTCGTTGACTATTTTCCATAATGTCTACGCTGACTGTTTGCCACAGCGTATACACTGACTGTAAAGGATTTCATAGCGTATATGCTGATGATTTTCTATAGTGTATATGTTGAGCATGAATGGTTTGTAATTTTTTCTAAGTGTTGGTCTACAACATGGAAGTTTGTTGTTTCATCTGCTTTTCATGTATGGCTGATCTACCATGGCATTTCGGTTGCTTGCAGGGACACTGAACCTTTTCTCCTGGTGGTTGAGCTAGTAGGGGTACTAACATGGTTTGGCCCCATTGAGGCCGATGAACCTACCTCGGATCTAACCGTTGGCAACAATGGGGTTTGGTTCTTAGAAGGGGTGTATGAATTCCTCGCTTTCATGCTGGATAGGTTCAAACTGGTTATCTGGTTGCACCTAAGTGAACTAGTGGCACAGAGCGTGCTTGAGGCCATGTTGCTGGGAGCCTTGGAGGGTGTCACGGTCTTCATGGAAGACATCGACGAGGGGCCGTTTGTAGCCTCAAATGGTTCTTCCAGTGGGCCTAGGTCTACATGCCCGTTAGCTTGCATGTGCGCTCAATTGCCGCGAGGGCAGGACTATCTCAACAACACCCTATTTTTAGCTGCGCCTACGAACACATTGTTCCAGAACCCTCCTGGCATAGTGTACCGGGTGGATAGGTAGTATCGTTTAAGATTGTTGTCTCTTTTCATCGTTTGGCATTTGCTTCTGTTGTGACATCCGTTCGTTTGTAGGCCTAAAGTTAACCTAGATGGAACATGCGTTGAGGATGATGGGCTTGCTCTAGCTCGTACTACTCTAGAGACCTTTATGGTGGGTCCCACCCTTCATGGGGCTTTATTAGCTCAAACCAAGGGTGATATCATCCACTTCCACAAACGGTTCTCTAGAGCATTCGCTATGTACCAAGCTCATGGATGGTCGCATGAAGATTAGTCGCATAAGGGACCAATCTTTCCTCGTGACTCTGACTTGGGTAGCACATCTAAGTCCACAACTGAAGGTAAATGACAATATTATCTAGATATGTTAATGTGTTTGTTCAACTGTCGGGAGGTTATACTGATATAATGATTTCGAATTATATCTATAGTTGATGTTCCTCCTAGTGGAGATCCTATCGCAACTGGACGAACTGAGACTACCCTATCAATGAAGTTCGGGGAGGTCAACAAGGCTCAAAAATGGTTGTGCACTCATGCCTTGCCATCCATTGTTCATTGTTTAGACGATGCTAGCCTTATGGAGGTCTTTACGACCACAAGACCTGATGTGTCAATAGCATAAATGATCAGGATCGTGGATTCCTTCAATGAGTCTATCTCTTACTACAGCATCCGGATTAAGGGTGTTAAGATAGTTTTCCATCTATCACCTAAATTCTTTTCAAACCTTTTTGGTGTATCGGAGGATGGTATAAATTTAGTTTTAGACAAGGCTCATAAAGAGCTCCATACGGTTCATGAATTAGAGGACTAGTTGGGCGTTACCAAGGGTGTAAAGGGATTCCCTATGCAAGGAAAGTTAAAGGTTGAGGAGGTGAATGAATTATATCCTTTGTTTAGGGCATGGGTATTCCCTAAATTCCTTTCCCAAGTGCGGAGTCTTAGGGTCGAAGCTGTATGTATTTTGTGAACTGTCCTAGAAATTGGCATGCATTATAACTAGGCCCAATTTTTGTTGTCGGGCCTTCACAAAGAGATAGTGTGATTGCGCTCAAATGTCAAGGCGTAGTCTCACTTTACCTTTGCATTCTTTTCTAGTTATCTTCACCATTTACTTGAGTTTTTGATGGTTCATGCAGACAACAAGTATGTTCTACAGGATCGCAGTCAACTATCTCGTCCGTGGATCAACCACTTGTTTGAAATTTTCAAGTCCCGAGATGCACCCGAGGGAATTGATGAATCCATATCTATCACGACAGGGGGTCATCTGGTACCTCAATCCACACACATGACAGTTTGGGATTGGAGCTAGACGATGTGCCTTATACTACGAAAAGAGTAGAACGGGTCATCAAAGAGACCATTGGCAAGGCTAAGTCGAAGCTAGTAAAGCTTGAATGTTCAACCGAGGAGGCCTCAAATGTGGATGAGCCATGGGTTAAGCGCATACAATTCAAGATTCCTACCTGAGGTAAGTAAACTTAACACACTTGTTGCTTTATCATTTTCTTCTTATTCATGATTTTTACATTGACCACTTACATGCTATTGATGGCTTCAGACTTGATTCGAGAAGTGAGAAGGTAGGAATTAGAGATGATCATTGAAGAGGAGGAGGCTAACACAGAGCTAAATATTGAGGAGGAAGATGTGGAGAAATATCAGGGGGGAGGAACGGAAAAGCTGAGGGAAGACACCATAGAAACTGAGCTGGTGGATGACCAGAGTGGTGTCGATGAAATGTTTAGTAGCTTCCTTAAGGGAAAGCTGGACTTAGGAGAACCCCCAGAAGGGGACAAAGAACATGGTATGTTTTCTTTTATTTCATTATTGGTGCTTTTTGAGCCATTGTCTCTATGGTGTCTTACTTTTTATTTTTATATTGCTTCCAGACGAAGGTAGTTAAACCAGAACGATGCAGTTGGACGTGCCCATGAAAACGGTTCCCCCTGAAAGGACTGTGGAGGTTAGTCCATCTCGCACTTGTGGGCCATTTACTGGGACAGAGATGCCAAGTAAAATGGATTTTGTGGCTAGTATCAGTAAGGAGGTTGTTGAACGAATTCAGGAAGTGCACCCTGAGATAGGTATATATATTTTGAGATGTTTGCAGCTTTAGAGTTTCACACCCAATTTTTGTTGCTTTAGCGTTTGTTCTTTTCGTGTGCATATGTGCCAAACTGAGGTGGGATCCTTATGAGATATTTAACATAGAGATTTTTCCCACATTATCCCCAGAAGTCGAGCAGGTGCCAAGGCCATTTTATGAGGAGGTGGCAGAGAGTCTCGTACACAATGCAAAATCGATGTGGACCTATAGATGTTCCGTTGAATAGTTGTGGTTACAAATTCAAGAAAAGGAGAAAGAAGTTTCCGAATTATCAGTTGAGCGTGATGATATCAAGGCTCGGTATGACTTCGCCTCTGCGAAACTGAGTGGTGATCACTCTTGGTGAACTTCTGAGGTCACGTATACTAGGTATTGGAATCTGCTCAATCATCATGCATCACTAACCCGAAGACTAGCGGAGCGTAAGGCCCAAATAGATCTACTGAACCTCAAGTGTCAAGATTGGAAAGCTTTCACTTCCAAGGTATGCAAATGGGGTCAAGATGAAAAGAACCACAAACATCATTATAAGAAATCATTGAAAGAAGTGTCCATTGAAAAGTGCCAACTGGAAATGTTTGTGGAGGGTCTGGGTCTGCGCTCTGCTTTTGATACCTTTGCTCAAAACACAACTGTTCAGATGGAATCACCTACAAGGGTAATCATGACCACTTCTAGGGAGGTATCTGTGGGTGAATTCCATCTAAAGCATCCTACCTGGTCAACTATTAACAAGGGGAGGGCCTTGGCAGATGTCGACCTAGGCCTTGATGGGACCGATTGGACTAGTGTCTCAGAAGAGAAAATCCTTTGCCGACAGGAATTCAACTTAGGGGGATCCCCTACGGTAAGCATTTCGTTATCATGAAATTCGTTCTTTGCATAACGTTTGAAAGTTTTTCTTTTATCCTTATGTTGATTGCTCCCTTTACATTTTATAGGATCAAGGCTATGATAATGTTCAGGAAGCTAGCCCCAGTGGAGTGGGGGCTCAGGATGCCGACGGATCTAAAGGGGACAATCCTCCTATCCCGAATGTTTAGTTTCTCTCCCTTATTTTGTTTTCTATGAAATCATTTTGACCCAAATTTATGCGGCAATTGTAAATTGAAAATTTCGAGTTATGTTGAACAGATGGATGAAAACAGTTAACTCTTGTAATTGTACATCATTGCATGTATATATATGAAATTTTTTTTTTGTTAATTTTGAGTTTAATTGTAAACATGACACAATAGTATAAAATGTTTTGGTTTGTTTTTTGTTTTTTGAGAGTAATGCACAAATATAATCATAAGTAGAACTGTAATCACGAGTGAAAGATAATTGCAAAAAGTGAAAACATGGCAATGCAAGCATAAATTCGAATTGTGAACGGGAATCTAAAAAAGAGCAAAGTAGAAGGGGATGATCTAGTTTAAGGCCATTTCGGGCTAGTCATACTAGTTTAATGCCATTTTGGGCCATGTGTAAACAGGAGAAGTTTCAAGTGATCTAGGTTGATTTCTTAAGTGACCGACCATTTCTGATCGTGGCTAGTTTTATGTCATTGTAGACATGATAGTTTAACATCATTCCGGACTTGGAATGCAGTTTTATGTCATTTTGGACTTGTTGTAGTTTAACGTCATCTCGAACAGATTTTTTTTTAATGGTTTAGTAATTTTTTGATTTTTTTTCATTTTAACGTTGGATGATGCGTTAGTGGGCATGATTCTGTATTCAGCATCCCCTTCGCTAATCACATTGAATGGTAATTCAGCCCAAGGGATGTCTGATGGAATTGTTTCCGCGTTAGTATTCTCTTGCGCTTCGGCATGTATCATGGTTTCTGTGTCAATTGTGGTCTCTAAGTGGGGTTGCGTATGTACAATGTCAAGCTCGAGTATTTCTATTTCAGGTAGGTTTTCTTCTATGTTTAAAGGATTACCGCCTACCAATTGTTGTTCATTTACGTCATACTATCTAGGCTCTTCGAGCCTAACCTTTGATCCTTGATATGTGTCTATGTATGATGAGATGATGGGTGTAGCAGCCTCCCCGTGTATGATGATTTCACCACCTTCATAAGGTAGATGAATCTCTTAGTGTATAGGGGAAGAGACTACTTTCATTTGGGCTAACTAGGGCCTTCCTAATATTAGGTTGAATCTTGGCATCTCATCAATTACTACGAAGTCGGCAGATGTGGGGAATTGGTCTCCTGCTATGAAGTCTAAGGTCACCATGCCTTTGACTATCACATGCGATCCCCTGAATGATTTCAAGCATGTGGTAGCGGTTGGTCTGATTAGCTCTGTGAGCCCGAGTTGTTCGATGATGGGATATGGGACTACGTTTGTGGAAGCTCCATCATCTACATGGACCCTATGTATTTTGAATTGGTTTACACATATTGTTATGAACATAGGGGCTGTTGTTACTTCTCCCGTTTTCTCATTCAACTTGATGTTGTTATTGTGGAAACTTAGTGGCTTGGAAGTTGACCCTTGGGGTGACTACATTACCGCATGAATGGAAGGTTCATTTGGAGGCAAGTCCTCGCTCACTGAGATAGATGTTAACATGTGTACTAAAGCTTCGCGGTGAGTTTGTGATGTTAACACTAGGTCGTATAGGCTCAATGAAGTGTTCTTTTGTTTGAGTGCTTGTGTGTCCTATATTAGGGTTGTTGCTAGGTCTTTACTGCTGGGCGTATGTTTATCGATGGTGACTTGGTCCATTGGGCCCAACGGTTTTATTTCATGCATCGTTGGTTTATCATTTTTTTTGGAATTGTTGATTCGGGTGTATCATGTTTTCTGGATGATTCCCCCCCATGACCTATATTTGGTTGATAGTTAGGTTGTGTCATGGGTATTGCATTTAATGGAGTAGGTTTAGGAGGTCCTAAGGCTAGCCGTTGATGCTCCTTTTCCAGGCGTTCGCGTGTAAGCCTATCAACTAAGCGTTCTTATGTGTGACGTAGGAACACAGTTGTTTTTTAGGCCTCAGCTTGTCTTGGGATTTGTACTACGTATGGAGCTGGGTGGGATTGCGGTTGGATAGTCACTTGTGATTGGGTGCCAGACTGGCTATGCACCTTGATGACATAGGGACTGGGTTTACTTTGCGTTTGCGAGGTCGAGGGTTGGTAATCATTAGGACTTTCGAGTGTCCTAATGATGTATGGGGTTGGCCTAGCTGGAGGTTGTACCTCCGTTGTTGCGACCGCGGGTGGTACCCAGACTACGTAAGGGGCAGGCCAAGTAGGAGGTTTTGGTGAGTTTGCGGTAGCAGCAATGGAAGGTACGTGCACCACGTATGGTTTTTTGTGGGTCGGGGTGTTAGAAGTTGCTATGGCGGGGGGTACGCGGACAACATATGGCTGCTACGGGGCATATGATGATTGAGGCATGGATGTTGATGCAGTGGAAGGAATACATACTACAAATGGATTGTTAGGCGTTTGTTGTTCATGGTCAGAGTAGGCGGTGTTAATGCTCGGTGTTTCAGGTTCATTATCTAGGTAAATTGTGTTAATAATGTACGGGGCCTCTTTAGTATTCAGAGGGTCTTTATAAACACCCATAGCCTGGTTCTGCGGTTGGACCAGGTTGGCCTCATCAAAAGTGATTTGGCCTCCATCAATCATTCATTATATGTCTTATTTTAGGGTGAAACAGTAATCCATGTCATGCCCGTTACATTGGTGATAGTCGCAGAAATGGTCCATCCTAAAACCTTTGGGTATTGGGGGTTCATCTGGTGTTGCTAGGCTTGGGTTCTGAACCAGTTGATAGAACCGATCATGTCTTTGGATCGCTGCTAGGGACAACTGTTTATGTTTCATTAATCCAGCCCTTTGGAGTTGATCGAATAGCTGGGATGGCTTCATAGGCAATGGCGTATATTGGGAGGGTTCTTTCCTCTCAAATTTTCTTGTATGGTTCGGTGTTGGGTTTTGTGATGAGGACGATTCTAGTGCAGTCACAGGAGTAGGTTTAGTATAATTAGTAGGGGCCACCGGTGGTTTGTTTTGTTGTGCCACATTTGCTTGTTGCGTTTCTGCTATTGCCGCTATAGTTGTTTTAGCCTTTTCTTTATCTTTCTTACTGTGTTGATTTTTGAAGGATAAATATGCGAGATCATGGCTATTTTGGGCCACCTCCTCTATATTTTTAATCTATACAAAGGCTTCATTAAGGTTACGCACATTGAGATAGTATAACTTGGATTTGAAAAAGTCGTTAACAGCCCCCTTTAGAATGGTGAATAGATATGTCTGTGGGATCGGCTTGTGTAGCTCATTGAGAGCAGCACTCCACCTCTGGATGAATTTTTGTACGAGTTCCTGAGGTGCTTGTTTAACTTGTATAAGGATGTCAAGTGTCGCTTCAGGTTTCAAGTTATACTTGAATCTGGTCACGAATTGATGTAACAACTCTTCCAGGGAAAATATGGAATTTCTCGGTAAGGCCCGGTACCAATCAAGTGCTCTCCCTGTGAGGGACATAGGGAACACTCGCAAAATGGCATGGGGCCATGCCTAGAGTAATGCGCATTCTAGTCTAAATGTTATAAGGTGAGCATTGGGGTCCATCTCCCTGTTATATTTAGTTAGTGTGGGCAATGATACACCTTTGGGTAAGGTTAGGGGCAGAACGGAAGAGGTGATGGGGTCATCGTGGTAAAAGTCCACTACCTTCAACTCTACGTCAGTAGCTATTTTGAGGCGTTTGACCTTGTCAGTTAGTTCTTGCATTAGTTTTTTAGCATCTGCCCAGTCTTGAGCACTAGGTAAGGTGGCAGCTTGGCGATGTGGTACAGTGTATAGATTGGATTGTTGGATAGTAGGTTGGAAGGCTGAAAGCTATGCAGTTGGAGGTTGTACTTGTGGAATATTTATAGCAGATGGTATCAAGGGTGGCATATTGTGAGCAAGGTGTTGTTGTTGCTATGGTTATCCTTGAGGGATATTGACTGGTGGAATTATGTGAGGTGGCATGTTGTAGTGGGAGGGGGGGGGGGTTGATGTGATTGAGCACCCATCGCTGTCTATTTCCTGGTCTTGTTTTGTGTAGCAACCCCATGAACTTGTTGGGTTACAATAGCGGAAGGGGCTCCATGCGTTTGGATGTGGGGAATATAGTGAGTGGACATAGATGCCGGTATCACATGTGGCATCTCGATCACTCAGGGCTGGAAGGTTTCTCCCACGTTATTGTGAGGGGATGGTACTTATGAGGATGGGCCTATAGTTGCAGCGGGAAGAATAAAAAGAGGGAGCATATTGATTTTTGGGTCGCTTGGAGGAGGAACATGAACTAGTGTGGATGTTTCTGGTGGAGGCATTTGCGCTTGGGTGAATCTAAGGGGTTGGAGGGACATGATTTCCCGTGTGCCTGGATGAAACATGGGGTTGACATAGGTTTGTGGACTAAGCGTATGGTAGGAATCTTCATCTTCAGATTGGGTGGAGAACTCATCCTCCTCTTTCAGTTGAGGATTTACTACAGGCTGATCTAGAGACTGGCTCCTTTGCAGGAGAAGTTGTGTGATGAGCTCAAAGTAGAAAAGTTCGTATTGCCTCTTAACTTCTATTTCGGCTCAGTCCACAGCTAGGACGGCTTGTATTTTCATGCATATGAAGTTGTACTGGTCTTGAGTTATGGTGTTGGATGATGGATTCCTCCCTTACAACCTAATAGACTGATGGGGCCCCATTGTGGTTGTGCCACGGGTTGTTGAACAGCCATGGTTCCTACAAGGTTTGTGACCTGGGTGGTTGTAGCGGTGATGTTTGTGGTGTTCATGATGAATAGTTGAGAATGTGACACAGTGTAGGGATGTGAAATTGGTGTACTTAGTGTAGCGTAAATCTACGTTTGTGGTGTACAGTGTATAGAGTGGGTCTCAGCATATAGGCTTCAACGACCAGCGTATAGTGATAGTGTAGACAGCATATAGATATACAACATATAGTGTCAGCATAGAGAAACTATAGCATAAAGCATACAACATATACGGTAAGTAGCATATACATCATCTGTGTACAGCGTAAACAGGATTACAGTGTACAAAGTGTAGCATATACGGACGGCAGCATAAACGAGTTTACGGCGTAGGGTGTTCAGCGTAAACTTAGCGGTGGCGTAGACAGTGTAGACGGAGTCTTGTGTGTAGCATAGGCAAATTCTACAGTGTAAAGTGGGCAGCGTGTGTATTAGCAGCATAAATAGTGTTGTGTGTGCAGCATAGACAACGTCTACAGCATAAAATGTGCAGGGTCAGCATATAGTGTAGACAGGGTCTACAACGTATAGCGGATAGCGTATGTTAAGCAGTGTAAACAGAGTTGTGTGTGCAACATAGATAAAGTCTGTAGCGTAAATCATGCAGTGTATATTTAGTAGCATAGATGCAGGGGGTTTTGCAGGTAGAGTCAGCATATGGTTAACAGCGTAGACACTAGGAGACTTATAGATGGTAAGTTTTAAATGGAGCAACGTAGATGCTCAATAGCGTAGACGCTAGATAGTTTGCAGACTGTGAGTTTTAAACTGAGTAGCGTAAACGTTGGGAGGTTTGCAAAAAGGGTCGATATGTACTCAATAGCGTAGATGCTGAGAGCTCTGAAGCACAACAAGTTTTAGGCAGAGGCCCTCCTTCTAGTGCCAATTTCTGTACTATCTAAAATTGTCGGTCTTTGGTTGGAAGGAAACAGAAACCGGGGGATCACTGGACATGCACAGAAGACCCTACCTTAGCCTGAGGGCATGTTGGAATTAACGAAGGTAGAGTACCTTGAGTGGTCCGCATGTGGATTAGGCAATGATTTCCCCAAATATACATCGAGGTGCTATACACTGGGTTATACGTGAACGGCGTAACAGGCGTAAAACAGAGCATAAATAGTGTAACTGATGCAAGTAGAGCGTAAATGTAAAAGAGCGTAAATAGAATACATGCAACAATTAATGAAAAATGTAACAAATTTTAGGAAGAAAATGTAACAATGGTATTTCAAAATGAGAGTTACAATGCACCGGTCTAACGCAGTTGTGGCTTTGACACAAGGCGGACGAAAAGCCCTGATGAATGCAGGGATGATTGTGGGCTGGTTCACACTGTAGGCACAACGTACAGGCTATATGCTCACTGTACAGGGTTGGCTAGTGTACAAGGTTCTCTGCTCTATTTTTTAGCGTCTCTGCTCACTGGTTTGCTCAAAATTTCTGCCAGCCAACCTTCATCTAGTGAAAAATTGGGGCTTTTATACAGGTTTTGATGTTAGACTCGGGTTGGGCGATACATGGCATGTTGACCAAGTGCAAAAGCATAAAATTTACTAGTGTACATGTTACATCTACTAGGCGTATACGCTATATCTAGTGGGTGTAGACTCTAGGCGTATACATTGGATGTGCTGGGTGTATACGCTGTGGATGCTAAGCATATACACCAGGCGTATATGCTGATGGCTGCTAGGTGTGTACCAAGTCTTGCTCTACAATGCTATTTCCATGCCATCTTTGGGGATTGCATACTAGACATATACATTGGTCGTACAAGCTGAACGCACTTGTGAGGCATGTACGTTGGTTGTGTACGATGGACGCATACGCTAGGCGTATACGCTATGAACATCAAGTGTATATGCTGAGAACATTGGGCATATATGCTGGGTGTATATGCTGAGAATGTCAGGCATATACGCTAGGCGTATACGTTGGGCGTATACGCTGTGGATATGAACTTGAGCATATACACTAAAAATGCAAACTTGGGCGTATAACCTGAAAATGCATACTTAGTGAAAATTAAGTATCTTGATCTCCGAAGTTGCCATGTTTGATACCAGATGTAGCCATGGCCGTCTGTGGGTCGCAGAGACCTTCTTCTTGTTGGAAAAGTACTAAACTCAAAATTTTGTGGTGTTTCAAATAACATTCCCACTATACATAAATTATAAAAGCATACTAATAATTTTTTTTTTTTTTACAAAATGTCTTCTTCTTCTCATAAGCTTGAAGATACTAAACTACCAATCCCATAGGAATGAAATGTGGTATACACTCATCCAAATGAGTTTGTGCTGAATTTCACCTTCATCCTACATCAAGATGAACAGATGTGATGGTATGATATGGATGGCAATGTTGTTCTACCCCCCAATAGATCTATGCTTGGAATGCTATTTAAAACCCTTAAGAAGTTGGGAATAGCATATCTTAATGAAGAGTACGTTGTGAATGGATATGACACTTGGAACTATTGTCAAACTAAAAAACAATGTAAATGAGATAAATGTTAGGAGAGACTCCATGAAGCCACAAAGGAGAAATATTACACTAACCCCTTATTCCTACTAGATCAAGAGGACAATGAGGATCCTCCCTTGGAAGGTTCTTAACATGAAGATTCTCCACCCCATTGTAGTGACCGAAAACGTTGGTGGTTGGAAACATTGAGAGGTCATCAGTCATATAGTCTTAACCCTGGATCTGTGTGAGGGTCGTGCTACATAAAATTTAAATGGGATGCCTTGAACAGTCTGGTCAATTAGACAAGTACTTAATTAGTGTCACTAAACCTTTTGCAAATGTGTAATTTGAAAATAATATTTATAATGTAAAATATTAATTATTATATGCGAGGAAACAAAAACAATGTAAAATGCAATGATAAACAAGAGAATGAAGCAAATTGGAGTTAAAAAATGCACTCCTTCAAGATTATGGCTTTACTTTGTGTTGGCGACCGTTTGGGACATGACCGCCAACGAGTGTCCTCGAACAGGATTTAGGTGCCTGCTAGTCTTTGGCAACACCAAGGCCCAGATACCTCCAAATAAACTCAGTAGTTAAT
>MNCI01023250.1:443341-457762 GCA_015680685.1 Gnetum montanum | reverse complement strand
GGTTTTGTATGTCTTTTCCAGTAAGTAAATTTTTCTTGAACTCATGTTCCAAATCAATCATCCTCTTTGGAATGAAATTAGCTTTTGAATTTGAAGGCATTTCAGATCACTTGACCCTCAAATTCTTGTTTATTTTTCATAAATCTTAGTACTTGATCATCATCTTCAAATACTTGTAAATGTCTTATATTGTTTGGTACTGATGGTTGATGTTCTTCTTCAATAATGACACCTTTGTAACTCTCTAATAATTGCATATCCAAGGTTGAAGCTGCCTTTGCCAAATCATCTGCTATAAGATTCTCTGCTCTATTTACATGCTTTATTTGGCAATGTTGAAATTGCTCTAACAGCTTACAAGCAAGTTACTTATAAGGTCTTAAGAATGAGCTCTTTACAACACAGTTACCCTTTACTTGTTCACAGACTAATCTTAAATCTCCTTTTATAGTGATTTATTTGATCTTTTTATCTAGAGCTATTCTCATACCAATGCATAAAGCTACATACTCGGCCTTGTTGTTAGTATAAGGAAAAGGTAAATGAATTGCCTTGAGAATTTCAGGTGAATCATTCTTGAATATAACTATTCCGACTCCTGCACCTTTTGAATTACATGAACCATCAAAGTATAACTCCCATTTATCTTCTTGCTTTGATTGTTCTTTTTCAGGACTATAACTTTCTTGGAGTGTACAAATTTTGTTTTCAACACCTCCTTTTTCAACCATCTTACTTCTTCCATTTGAAGTAATGTTATCAATCATCATAGGTTCACTATAGATGTATATCTGATTTGGTTCTCCTTTCCAAGGTAACCACATGTGAGAATAATCTGTTGATATGTAACCAGAGAAATTCTTGCTCCAACTTCTACTCAATAAGAGACTATGTGAATCTGGTATGTCTGCCACTTGAATAGTTACTCTACTTCTGATACGGGGTTCAGAAGCAATTTCCAATAGAACATTTGGTAATTGACCCACAATCTTCACTCTACTTTTATCCACTTGAACAATCTTTTTGTTTGATTTTTCAGGAATCAAACCAAGTTTCTTACATATAGACAATGGCATTATAGTAGATGTGGCTCCAGAATCAACCAAACAATTGTGTAAAAATTTATCCTTTAATTTCATTGTCAAAAGGAAAGGAGGAGCTTCCTTGTCATATGAAGTCTTTAATTTCTCATCATTACTAGACACATAACTTAACTCTGATTCTCTAGCTCTCCTTTTACCTTTAATGAATTCTAAAGCCTTTCTTTGCTGATCTCCTATTTGAAGCAACTGATAGAGGCTAATATTGGCTTTGACATGTTTAAGGTCTTCTATCAAATCATATTCTCCATCACCAATGAAGCTTGATCTCTTTATCCATTTATTAAAAGACTGATTTGGAGTGCTTTGCTCCACTTGATTGTCTTTACCTTTATTCTTATCCTTTCTACTTGGCTCAAAAGCTTTTCTCTTAGTAGATGGATCAGTAATAACATTTGGGGGTCTAGAAGTAGTTAGTCTTTCCTTAGATCGAAGACTATATCCATTTTCCTCATTGTTATTACATTCCTCATCTGAAGACATATCTTCTTCAGAACTTGATAGAGAAGAAGTATCACTAGATCATTGCTAGAAGATTTACTCGCATAGTGAACACTAGATAACTCATCATCAGATTCAATATCAAGAAAGTTGGACATAATAAGATCACTTTCATCCTCATCTTCTACTAACTTAGTGTCTGGATGCTTATGCTTTCTATTTTTCCTTTCTTCCTTGATATTAACTCTTGCCAATGCTTTTTCAAGCTTCACTATCTTGTTAGACATATCCCTCATTAATTGTCCTTTTTAAGATCCTACTCTTTCATGCTCTTTCTCTTTCTTAACATGAGATGGATCCGGTAAAGCTTTAAATTGAGCAAAATCTTGCATAGGGATCATAACTCTTTCTTCTCTTTTTTGAATTGCGATATTTTCTTCAGGATTCAACTGTTTTTCTAACTGTATAGCTTCACTGAAGTAGTCATTTAGTATAGTCATGTTTGGAGTTCTCCTTAACCAAATTGAAATGTTGGGGTTGATAGCCTTAAGGTAAGTTTCCTTAAGCATTTCTTCTGATGGCCTATATTGTCTTTTGAAGAGTCCATAAATTCGTTGAAACTTAATATTGAAATCTCTAATTGACTCTTTAGCGCCTTGCTTAGCTTGTATCAACCCGCAGTATAGTTGTTGTTGATCTAATTGATTACCAAACTGGACTAAGAAAAGATTCATCATGTCATCCCAACTTGTAATACTATTACTTGATAAGTTCGAATACCAAATTTGAACCATATCCTTTAGATTTGATACAAACAACCTACAAGCTTGATCTTCATGTTGAATATTTGCATGAGGTAAAGCTAACTCAAACATGTGAATATATTCTTTAGCTAAATAAGCTTTTCTAGGAATAAAAGGCTTAGGAAAATATTTATAAACCACCTTAGGAATATAATTGTAGTTTTGAAATCCTAATGGTATAACTCCTTACTAAGGATTTGCCATCCTATTCCTTTGAAATGTTGAACTCTTAGACTTTCTAGATCTTTTCTTACGAATTAACAAACCAGAGATAATGGGTGATCTTTTTGATCTTCTAGTTCTCACTCCACTACTTGTTCCCAATTCGGAAAATTTCTTTTTTTCTTCTTCTAACGAAGAATTAGTCTTAGAATCTAGAATATCCTTTGAAACTTTGAAACTTTCCAAACTATGAAATTTCTTGGTCATGAACTGAAAATAGTATCTAATTTCGTAAGCCTTTATAGTAACAAAGAATTGTTGATGTACTAAAATTATGAGGCTTATGAACCTGGAGGCTTAATTTTCAGCCCTCCTTCTAGCGCCAAAAGAACACTGTTGCAATTTTCGGCCCTCCTTCTAGCACCAAAAGAACTGTTGGCAACCATTTGGGACACGACCGCCAACGAGTGTCCTCGAACAGGATTTAGGTGCCTACTGGTCTCTGGCAACACCAAGGCCCAGATACCTCCAAATAAACTCAGTAGTTAATGTGAGTATGTGTATGTGCTGTTACGGCGTGTGGTTATGTAAAATGTAGCAATTGCGTTGTGTGTGAACTACAATTGACTTACTTTAATGAGATTCAGCCAACTTTGCCAAGTACTGTGAGTTGTTGAAAATTTCCTATTTTGTTCAACTACCTAGTCTACGCGGTCCTTATAATACCTACTTGTAATAAATAAAATTTTGCAAAAACATTTGAGCACAACTCTGCAATCTACTCCTAATTTTCCCCAGAGAAAGAGATAGTTCCACAAGAAAACTAGAAATAGAGCAAGATTCGATGGAAATAAGCAGAAAAGAAAAGAAAGCAGATTTGTGTAGACCTCAAATATTTAAACAAGGTAAAATGACACGAGTAAACACTTCGCAATAAAGCTCAAACAAGTAATATCTTCAAGAAAATCCTATTATGCTACCAAAAATTGCTACGTAAACAACCACGTACGAGACTCAACTAGATAATAGATGCCAAGGATTGCATTCAAACAGAACCTTTAAAAGACTTGACAATTTTTGATTGAAATACCATGGAAATTCACTTTAAAGATAAAAAGAAGCTATTCTGGTCCCATCAAAATACCAAAGATTTTCTGAACCCTCTCGACTACTGAATTGTTCAACGGCGTGACTACAAACAGAGGCTCTCTTACAACAATCCCAATAGCAGTTCCCACACGTTGCACAATAATGAAATTTACTACTAAAATTCTCTTAAGGCTTTTAAACACAAGCGCTTCTATGGCAAAATTTGAATAGAAATTTCTATCGGGCAACAAGAACAATAAGAGCAATCTAAAAATCCCAAAATTACTTGCCAAGGATGATACTATCTAAACCACTAGCTAAACAATTTAAACAAAACAAAAAATGAAATGCATAACTCACAGGACCATGACAAAGAGGCTGAAATCTTTTCTTTAGCAAGCCATCTTCTTTACAAATCTTCCAAGTGTGATGTGTGAGACCCAATGTTATGATACCCTCCCACCTTCCTTGATCCCTGAAGCCTTTTTATACGGTTCCAAGGTAGGTAGGGAAGTTACATATTTAAAAATATCTCACCTAACTTCTCTCCCAAGTAACTTGGCCAACCAATGAGGAGATTACTTGCCCAACAAGTTAGGTGGTTACTTGCCCAACAAGTTAGGTAAGTTACAACAATTTTGGGTGGTTTCAACCACCAAAGAGATAAAAATGCAATGGTTGACAAGTGCCCATGGTAGTTACAATATCATAGAAAATTAAAATACAATCTCTAAAATACATAGGAATACAAGCTATAGTTGCTACTTACTCCATACATATATATCCTTTTAATTTTGCTTCTCCAAAATGAGATGTCAAGTATTCTAAGTGATGTATAGGACAGTTACAATTTTCAAATATCTCAAAAATATCTCTCCTAACTTCTCTCTCAAGGAATTTGACTAACCAATCAGAAGATTACTTGTCCAATAAGTTAGGAGAAGGTTATGTGGTTAGGGAGTTAGGAAGTTATGCATAAAATGAGGAGCATTTTATGCTAACTTTAATGTAATGTGACATTGAATAGGATAACCAATATTACAAATTTTTAATGTGGTAAATGATGGCAGGTCTCTAAGTCTTCAAACCAAACAAAATGAAAATACAGCCTATTTAATAGAGGTTTCTGAAACCGATTTGAATGTGGAGATCATCAAGGTAGCGAACGTTCCTATTACCGTGGAATTTGAAAAATTTATAATTCATATGGCCCTAATCTTGGTTTAAACCCCTAAAATCTCCAATGGCTGTTATTGTTGCTACTTCATGGTGTTCGGATCCTCCATCGATGTGGCTTGAAGGCGTTCTGTCTTGCCGCAGAGGCTCTCCTTACCGTGTTCACGTCTGCATCGGTGTTGTCGTCCTCCCTGCTGAATTTGTGGACTGTCCAAAATCTAAATGATGATGATCAATGATACTTGCAGAAGATGCAATAAGGCTGAGTTTGAATGCTGTGATGGCCGTGGTTGAAGGCGACTTGTTTGCGAACCAATCACCGCTGCGGTTCAGTATTCTTTCCACATTTACTGATGGATGTGTGTCTCTTAATTTTATTTACTTTCTCCTATTTCTTCCCAGAACCTACAAGAACCAACACATGTTTGAAGCAATATTCATATGCAGCATCATCCGAAGCCACCGATTCAAACTGCCTTCGCACAATAGGGCCCTGTAAAATCGTAACTGACGATCATCGCGGGGGAAGGACCTGCAACTGCAATCTGACTCTACCGAATCGTGCTGGAGAAGAAAGGGGTTTTTTTGACTAACAACCCATCCAAACAGAGGGTTTCAATTCCTGTTTTACCCCCAAAACTGACTTAGGGTTTCCTGCGTTTTTCTGTTTGGCTTTCTTGTATTTTTTCTGTTTGTTTGCCTACGCCCGTTGCTGACCTTTCTACGCCCACTGCTGCACACGCCGCTGACCCTTCTGCGCTACCGTTGTTCATCCGTTCTCTGCCGAATCCACGTTGAGATTGCCTCCAGCATTTTGTTCTTGATTTTTTGAAAAAGGAAATCAGCAATGTCAACGGCTGCGGCGGTGCAAAGTGACGACGACGGAGACATTTGATGGGTTGGCCATGTATTTTCCAANAGTTGACAAAATCAAAGAGTTAGCCTTCCTGTTTGGCATATTGTTAGCTCCTTTCTATTTCTTTTGAAGCATTGTGCATTGTTAGCTCTTGAATCTGCGTTCAAGCATACGGTTGGCTTTCTTTTGAATGTCTTGGTTACTTTTGGGATCTCTGTGCTTCCTAGTGTCGTGCAACCACTTGTATCCATCTTGACNTTGTCAAGATGGATACAAGTGGTTGCACGACACTAGGAAGCACAGAGATCCCAAAAGTAACCAAGACATTCAAAAGAAAGCCAACCGTATGCTTGAACGCAGATTCAAGAGCTAACAATGCACAATGCTTCAAAAGAAATAGAAAGGAGCTAACAATATGCCAAACAGGAAGGCTAACTCTTTGATTTTGTCAACTTGTGAATGTTACAATGCTCAAGATTGCCAATTTGATTCTTACCAAGCCAAATTGTTTCCAAACTTTCCAACTTGTAAATTTGCCAACTTGAAAATTTTTTGCCAACCCTTTGAGCATTGCTCATTGGGGCATTTATTGGGCTAGGAGCATGAAAAAGATGCAGTTTGGATACCATGTGTCCTAGATCCACAAGGTGTCAACGTGTCCATGCTGCATGGACATGCAAAGCTGATTGATTGACAAGCTTGCCATGCTACAATCACATTATCAAAACTGAGATGTTGGGATCAGGTGTGCCAACAATGCAAACAAGGAGTGAAGCACACTAATGTAGCATAGATGCTTGCTACATTGTGCTATGCTATGGAACATAGCTTGTTAGTGTAGTGTGATTGCTTGCTACGCTATGCTACGCCCAACTACTTGGTACACTGTGTTACACTATGGAGTGTAGCATGTTAGCATAGCGTAGCTACTTTCTACACTGTGCCATGTTGTGTAGCATAGCATGTTAGAATAATGTAGATGCTTGCTACGCTATGCTACACTGTGTAGCATAGCATATTGTAGCTACCAGTTCAAGGAAGAAATCTACTGTGGAGTTAATTGCAAGTGATGGAAGCCTTTGAAGTGTGCTGGCCAGTGTACTATCTGAAATCGTCAGCATAAGGCTAGAAGGAAATGAACGCTAAAAGATCTTTGGAGAGATAGAGATAACCCTACCTTCATGTGAGGGTAAGCTGGAAAAATGAAGGTAGAGTGCGTTGGATGGTCTGCATGCAGATCAACCACGGACTTCCCCGAGCGTATGCTATTGCCTGCACTGGGCTTATCATCACAAGTGTAAAATAGAGAAAATAATAGAGCGTAATGAATGTAACAGAGTGTAATGAATGTAATAGAGTGTAATGAACATAACAGAGCATAATGAATGTAACAGAGTGTACTGAATGTAACAGAGCATAATGAACATAACATAGCGTAATGAATATAACAGAGCATAATGAATGCAATAGAGTGTAATGAACATAATAGGACGTAAACGTAAATAGAATGTACGTAGGAAGATGAAATGGAATGGAAAATGTAGAAAAATAAATTAGAATAGGAAAATGCATGGAAAAATAATGAACAATGTTGTATTAATCAATGAAATGTGCACCGATCAAAACATAGTTGCTTTTCAAGTCAGATGTTAAGCCCCGATGCGAGGTGTTTATAGGAGCTGGGAATCATGTGCTTTTGGGCTTAGGATTACTTATTTTCTTGCTCCAAATTTTTTCCAACTGAACCCTTGTTTATGTCAATGAATAGGATATTTATCTACTTGTCCTGGGTGTAGGAATGAATGAGATCGGCGGCTGTGAGATGCAAGAAAAATAGATCGCGTGATAGGTGTACAAGGGCAATTACATTCTAGACTGGGTGCACAATATCTTACAATGCAAGATAGCTTACGCTCATGGACATAGCATCAGAACTTCACAAGCTCACACATGGTGTAAAATAAAAATTTACAATGAATTTGCAATTAAAATTTGATTCCAGCTCACTTGGATCAACTACTGCAGGACGTCAACTTGAGTTGATCTTGTCCTGGCATGTTTTTGGCATGCGTCTGAAATGTTCTGGGCCAATTTTGGCAGCTCAAGTTGGGCTCACACTATCAGTGTGAGCTAGGCGTGACCTAGGCATGAGCGTGACCTAAATGTGAGTGTGAATTGGGCATGAGCATGAACTGGGCGTGACCTAGGTTTGAGTAGTGAAAATAGTGTATTTTTGAGCCCTAAATCAAGATTCTGAGGGTTGGGAACCTGGGGCAACCATTAGTGAAGGTCATAGGGGGTCCTTGTGCTCAATTTTGGCCTATTTTGGCTCAGTTTTCGGGCTCCAAAAGTTGGTGACGCTGAGCCTTACTCTTTGCAGCATAAGAAAATGTAACCAAAGTGTACCTAGTGAAGACCAAGTATTTTGAGCCCAAAACATTTGATTCTAGATGCTGAAAGCTAGTGTAGTTTCCTATGGGCCCCGGGGGGAGCCTTTCCTACTCCATTGAATGTCATTTCATACTATTTTGGAGACTCTCATGTTTGGTCATGCCGTACTCATGTTGCGCAACAACATGACTTAGCTTGAATTTTGTTTGAAAGTGCTAGGCCAAAATTTTGTGGTGTTTCATTGGCCCCTCTTTGTTGACGTCTAGAGGAGTCTACCCGAGAGGCATTGACAAAGAAGTACAAAACACCATGATGGACCAAGTACCAAGCATTGTCCATTGGCCCCTGGCTAGATGTTATCGCACCATGCTCAAAAGTACATTGGGTTGAGGGAAGGGTAGTTCAGGGAAAGAAGGGAATTGGTTGTGACTAGAGAAATCGAAAGATGATCGAGGATTATAAGTGTTTCCAGAATTGTGGGAGAGGAGTGCTCTAGAGTGAGCAAATCATGTCATTGGTCTTTGTCAATAGCTAAGTTTTCAGCAGACTTGATACCAAGACATTGGAGGTGCATTCTTTGAAGAAACGGAACCCTTGTGTTATGTTGAAGGGGGCCCATTGTAAATAGCCAAAGCCATGTGATGATGTGCAACATGATCATTAGCAGCATGAGTGTTTTCCCAAGACAATTGTCTTCTCGCCTGGGCCTTGTATGAGAAGAGTCAATGATCTTTGGTCTATGATGTCCATGGGGACATGGAGACCTTTTCTGTATACCTTGTTCTTTGACCCCTTTTGTTCTTTTTTCCTTTCATTTTTCCTTATTTTTTCTTGCTCATGCACTTTGCGTTTGTATCATGTGCTGTGCATTGTATTTTTTGTTGCAACTACTTCGAGAATCATAGTGTGCAATAGTGCATCAAGAGTTCTGGGATGGATTTTGTATCAAGGGACTATAATTGTGTAGGGTAAAAGGATCATGATGAGGAATGGGGAACACGTCAGGAGTTGGAAATGTACTTATGAATGGATTGATTAACCGAGTTGGGAGTGTCTGGAAGAATGTGATACTTTATCATCATGATGGAATGTATCTATGCATGAGCGTCTCACGTGTGTTATCCTACAAACACCACTCCAAGCAAGCAAGAAAAACACAAATGATTCAGTTACCTTAGCACTTTAAACATAGTCAAGGTAATGGAGCCATCATGAGGAGTTTTGAGGCAAACACAATTTTGACCAGCATTAGTTTCATCCTGATCTATGTGAAAAATCAAGTGGCAGGTTCTTGGTGATCATGTACAGTCGATTACAGTAGCATGCCTTTCAAATGATGCCAGGTTATTGATGATGTCACCAGTTTATAGTCTTAGTGGACTGTTGTGGGTTAGTTTCATGTCATAACCCTTTGGACGGTGCTAGTTTATCATTGTAATGGATAGTGCAATGCTAGTTTATAGTCGTGGTAAACTATGAATAGGATAGCTAGTTTATAGTCTTAGCGGATTCTAATGAATGAGTGTGGCAGTTTAGTGTCATGTCGGATAGATCTCTGTGATGTCAGTTTACCATCATGATGCTAGGATGTTCTGCGATGCTATTTTTAAGTCATAGCTCTGGGACTTTTCTATGGTATCAATTTTAGGTTGTGATGCCAGGACTGTGATGTACCTCGGGATCATTAGACGTAGAATGGTTTTAGGTTCATGTGATTCATAGGATTGGCCAATTTGTTTCCATCCATGTTAGCGAGCTTGAATGCCCTATTGTCATAGGCTTTAGTGACTAAGTAAGGTCCTTCCCAGTTGGCTGAGAATTTATCTGAGTGTTCATGGACCACCTTGAGAACTAGGTCACCTTCCTTGATCGGTTTCTTATATGGATTATGTTGATGACATCACCGTTGCTATCTTTGGTACCATTCAATTTGATCAAGTGCTCGTACCCTTTCTTCATCCACCGAGTCAAGGTCAACGATGCATAGTTCGTTGTTCTGGCTTTTATCAATGATACTAGAGAGTGTTATCAATAGTGGGGAAACCTGTAACTCTAAAGGTAACATAGCTTCAGATCCCTATACTAGGCTATATGGTGTTTTACCTGTGGACGTTCGATGCGTTTTTTGATATGCCCATAGTGCATAGATTAACTACTCATGCCATCATCTCTTGCTTTGATTTGGCATTTTCTTGAGCACCATGATGATCATTTTATTAGTAGATTCCACATGGCCATTGCTTTGTGGGTAATAAGGTGATGAAAACAAGTATTTAATACAAAGGCTTTCGCAGAATCTTTTAGTATCTGTACTACTAAACTATGGCCCCTTATCGGTAACTATGGTCATTGGGATATCAAAGTGGGTTACAATGTTTTCTAATATGATGTTGCAGAAATGTTTAGATGTGGTTTTCCTAAGGGAAATAGCTTCTACCCATTTTGTGAAGTATTCGGTAGCAGTGATGATGAAGCTATGTCCTATCAAAGATGGTGGTGTTATCGGGCCAATGATGTCTAATCCCCATTTTTGGAATGGCCATGTGATTTGTGTAGTATGCAACTCATTAGGTGGTACGTGTATTAGGTTACTGTGCCTTTGGAAAATGTTACATTTCTTGACCCTGGAGAAGCAATTGTACTCCATGTGTGGCCAGTAATAGCTTAAACGTCTGATTTTTGTCACCATTGCTTTGGGTGATATATTCCCTCCGCACAGTCCTTCGTGAACCTTTTCTATGATTGTTTGGCCATCAATGCTACTAACGCATGTCAACAGGATGCCTTCATATGACTTGCGAAACAAGGTGTCCCTTATCAATGCATATTTCCTAGAGCGTTTTCGCACTGCATCTTTTTGATTACTCGTCAGATGTTGTGGAGGTTCGCCTTGTAGAAGCTACTCTTTTATGTTGTCATACCAATCTATTGCTTATGTAGTGCTGATAGATGCTATGGCTATTTCATCGAGGGCGTTGGTCATGGGTTTGCCACAATTTGTTATGGAACTAGGCAACACATGGAGCATCTCAGGTGTCATGTTTAGGGCTAGTGTGGGAAATGCATCGGCAATGGTATTTTCGTTCCTAGGAATATGTTGCATGTCTACGTTGATCAGTCATTTTAACAAGTGTTTAGTCAAGTCATAGTATGATTGCAAATGTAGAGCTTTGCATGCGTAGATCTCTATGACTTGATTAACTACCAACTATGAGTCACCTCGAACTACAAGACGTGTGATTGCCAAAGTTAGTGCCATTATAAGACCTCTAAGAAGACCTTCGTACTCCACCACATTGTTGGTGCAAGGGAAGTTTAGTCGATAGGAAAAGGGGTGAATTTCTTTTGAGGGATATGTTATAATGGCTGCAGCACTTCCCCCTTGGGAGGTGGATGCTCTGTTGAAGTACAAGATGACATCATAATTATTGAGCACTATGTCTATGCTGTTAATGTCTTCGTCAGGGAATTCAAGGTTGATTGTCACTTGATCTTGTGTAGGTGATGTGGTTAGCTGATTAGCTATTGCTTGACCCTTAGTGGAGGATTGAGCAACATAACACAGGTCAAACTCTACAATCATCACCTTCCATCTAGCTAACCTACTTGATTCGTAGATGTTGTTGGTGATAGCTCAAAGCACGTTATCTTTGCAAATGATATTGACTTGGTTGCAGAAGAGGTAATGCCATCATTTTTTCAAGGAAAAGACAAGGGCGAAGCATGATCTCTCCACATCATTATATCATTGTTCATGGGCAACCATGCCATGGCTTAAATAGTAAACGGGGATCTTGGCTTCATCTTCTCATTTTTGGCAAAGCATGAATGCAATAGATGTATCGGATGTCATCAGGTAGATGTAAAAAGGTTTATCTCTTTGTGGGGGATGAACTATTGGCAGTTGAGCCAATTCCATCTTTATGCTTTCAAAGGCTTCTTGGCATTGTTGAGTCCATTGAAAATGGACATTCTTTCTTAGCAAGTGCTGCATGGGTTTTAGCTTATTTGTTAGTTTTGCGATAAAGCATCTGATGAATTATAGTCTACCTTGTAGACCATGTAATTTAGTGATGCTCCTATGTGGTTGCATATCAGTTATTACTTTAAACTTATCGGGGTCTACTCGTATTCCTGTTTCGGAGACTATGAAGCCAAGCATTTTTCCCTTCTTAACCCCAAAGATGCATTTCTTTGGGTTAAGGCTAAGGTCGTATTTGAGACAACGTTTGAGTACCAAATCTAAGTTCTTTGCATCTTCTTCGGTTGTTTTGGACTTGACCATGATGTCTTCTACATAATCATTGAGCAAATCAAGCATGTAATCGCTAAATATATATGTCATTGCCCGTTGATAGGTGGCACCCACGTTTTTGAGACCGAATGGCATCATTGTATAACAGAACGTGCTCCAAGGTGTCATTAAGATCATCCTGAGTTGGTGTTCTAGGTTGATCCTGATTTGGTTGTATCCCGAGAATCCATCCATAAAGGATAATAATGCATGCCCAGCGGTTGAGTCAACGAGTTGGTCAATACTGGGTAGTGGGAAGTCATCCTGTATAGTGGCTATGTTGAGGTCACAAAAGTCAATACATATGTGAATGCTACCATTCTTTTTAGGGACTACAACAATGTTGGATACCCAATCGGCGTAGTGAACAACTCAGATGAAACTGGCCTGATAGAGCTTCATGATTTCGTATCGGTCTAAGTTTTTCATCAAGGATGATGTTATGCTAGATGATGCAAGGGTCCAGCCCTGGCATATAGGTATACAACCAAGAAAATGTTTTGATATTATTCTTCAGCACTTGTGTAATGTCATTGGTAATTTGTAGATTTAGTAGAGTGCTTAGTTTTAATGTTTTAACCTCGCCATTAGTCATGGTGATGGGGACTTTGAGGAGGGGATCCTCAGTGATGCTGTCAGCTTCTAAGTCCAAAGTTTTAGTCATATGCTTAAGGTAGTCTGATGTTCCTTGAGTGGATGCCACAAAATTGTCATAAATTGATGATGGATCTAGATCAATGGATTCTAGACTGACTTCTCGTTGAATGGCCTCATGTGGTCCATTGATAGACAACGGTGAAAAAAGGTGCTTACTATCCATGCATTTTCCCTTGCCAATCAAATGGGGAGCCATGTGAGCAAGAGTGAGTTGTTATCTCTTGTAAAGTTAATTTCTACATCTCAATGCAATAGAGGCATGTGGCGAATAGTTTGTCATCCTATACAGATGTTTGGCAATTTTAAGCCTTGCTCAAGCCAAATGTGGCAGTTTAAGGCCATATCGGGCTATAGTGTGGTAGTTTAAGGCTGTACCGGGCCATAGTGTGGTAGTTTAAGGCCATACCATGCCAAAACGTAATTTGAGCTTTGTGCACATAGATTTATTGGATTTAAAATGTCTGAATTACTTTGGGAGAATGAATAAATGTATGCAAGAAATAAAAGAAATGGCTACCTTAGAGCACAAGGATAGAATAAAATAAGTAAGACGTAAATGAGGTAAAATGTGCCACATGTAAACAACTGGTGTAAAGGAAAGAAAGCGGGACCAAGTGGGATGCGAGCATGAATAACTAATGTAGCATGAGTTAGTGAAGGCAACGAGTAGCATGAGTGTTTGGGAACAGAAGGAAGTGTGAGTTGGAGGGTTTTCCATCAGCATGAGCGACTATAAACTTTTGCTCAGCATGACTTCTAAGTAGCGTGAGTGACTTGAAGACTTGTAGCATGAGCAAGAGGGACCGGTAGCGTGAGTAACAGGGTAGGACAACGTGAGTACAGAGCAGGACAGTGTGAGTAACAAATTTTTGGGAGCTATAGATTTTTGGTGTCTGTGAGTGATTTTTGAGAGTGATTGCATTTTTCTTCTTATGTTCCAGGGTATTTGTGTTTATTGCAGTGTGGGTTTTCTTGAGATCATAGCGTGAGTGGCTCTAGAACAATCATGTTTTAGTGTGTTTTTTTCTAGTTTTGGTGTGTTTTGATGTGTTTTTGTTGTGATTCCAAATTTGGGGCTACTGTTTTGATTCCTATTGGATGATTTTGGCTAGCGTGTGTTGCAAGAACTGCCCTGTTTTGCGTATCTTTGGTCATGCTCTAGTTGGGAGAAACAAGGTTTCACATTGCTGCCCATTGTTACTGTTGGCACATTTTTACCATTTCATGGAACAGGTGGACTTATTTGCAAATGATGAGGTATAGAATCCTAATGAACTAAAACTGTTCAAGGAGGATTATGTTCTTTCTTGTAAAGAATTCTACAACAGTTAATTAACCATGAAGTTGGAATAGAAATGAAAATGTTGCTGAATTGAATGTTTTGAAAATCAAGGGATAATGACATTGCAATTGGGAATGTTGGCATGAGGGTTTATCTAGAGTCAAAAGAAA
>MNCI01023250.1:233153-432949 GCA_015680685.1 Gnetum montanum | reverse complement strand
ACAACCGCACGCCGCAACAGCACACACACATACTCACATTAACTACTGAGTTATTTGGAGGTATCTGGGCCTTGGTGTTGCCAGAGACCAGCGGGCACCTAAATCCTGTTCGAGGACACTCATTGGTGGTCGCGTCCCAAACGGTCTCCAACAGTTACATAAATCATAGGGTCGCCTCTCCAGTGTTAGGGTTGTTTATTTTATTTTTTGCATGAATTTCAGGGCTATATTTTTTTAGTGTAAATTGCTGGCCTTTAAGCTAGGATGTGAGCACGTGCATTGCTAATTTTCAGCGTGATTACTCAGTGTTTTCCCCCTTTTCATCGTGGGTTATTGTATCTGATCTTTGGCATAAATGAATTGATTGTGAACAACGGAAAGGGCAACATGAGGGTTTGTTTGGGTGCAGTGAACTTCTGTGAGCAGCGTGAGTATCCCTCTGCATCGTGAGCAACCTTCTACAACCTGAGTAAATTGGACAAGGGTAGCATGAGCAACTGTCCTTGTTATAGTGTGACTAGCGTGAATAATGCCTTAGCCAAAAATCGCTCTTGTTGATCCACTACCAATGCTTGCACTAAAAAAAACATTTTTTTGGTGTTTATGGGTTACCTTGTAAACTAATGCTCAAATTTCAGATGTCATCATCCCAAATCAGCAGGTTACACCCATGATTGCGAAGGTCAGTTTGCATATGGAGTAGCTCCGATAGCTATTTTATTAAGTACTAGCTATAACTAACTTGCGACAGTAGCTAGTATGATAATAGTTATGTATGATAATAGGCATGAAAATGGCCTTACTCCAAGGAATGATGTTTGAAATAATATTATGTATTAAGTGTGTGAAAGAAAGTTAGGCACATGATAGCTATTTTATTGCTTACATGGTGATAATAGTGTAACTATTAAAATTAACCTATAGCACGATAATTAGACCTGTGTAACTTGTGCTCAAGATGGGTGGTTGATCAACCAAAATCAACGTAACTTAGACCTGCGAGATGAGCGTGAGTTAGCCGCCATTTTGTAACATGAGCATGAGTCAGTCGCCATTTGCTTCGTGAGCGTGAGTCAGCCACCATTTGCAGCGTGAGCATGAGTTAGCCAGTTTGGGTTAGTTAGGTGTTTAATTTGGAGTTCATTTATTATTATTATTATTATCTTTTGTTGGTTTTGGAATATGTGAAGACAAATGTAACATGATTATGATGTAATATGCATTTACTCTATTTTTGTGCTAACATTCCGTATTACATACATTTGTATATTTATGTTTTATTTTTCGAGTTTCCTTGTAAATGTAAACTGTAACTATGTCAAGAAAAATGTAAATGATAATAACGTAGTGAAATTTCAGTAGATTGGTGGCATGCTATGCTCTAGTTTAAAGCCATTTCGGGCTAGGCACGTCAGTTTAAAGTCATGAGGGACTATCGTATCTTTGTCAAAGAAAGAAGAGAAGAGACTATAGTTGTTCTTGGTGAAAGTTTATTATTATTATTTTATTATTATTTTTATTATATTTTTTTGTTGTTTTATTGTTTTAATTATTTATAAATATAAGTGTGATTGTAACTGAAATGATAACAGTGTAGAAGAAATGTAGGGGGAATAATAATTCGTAGAGCAGGGATGTAACTATGCATGCAAACAAAGAATGTAATTTTAAAGGAATGGAAATGTAACTTGTTCTAGTTTAAGGCCATTTCGGGCCATGCATGCAACAGCGTTCTAGTTTAAGGCCATTTTGGGCCACAAGAAAACAAGAGAGATTTAAACTGTTTTAGTGGGTTTTAAAATGAACCAGCCATTCCTCATTGTGGCTACTTTTATGTCATTGTGGACGTGTGGTATTTTAACGTCATTCCGGATGCATAGTAGTTTAACGTCATTTTGGACGAGTAGTAGTTTAGCATCATTTCAGACGAGTAGTAGTTTAATGGCATATTAGATGAGTAGTAGTTTAACGTCATTTCAGAAGAGTAGTAGTTTAACATCATTTCAGACGAGTAGTAGTTTAATGTCATTTTAGACGAGTAGTAGTTTAACATCATTTTGGATGAGTAGTAGTTTAACGTTATTTCGGACAAGTAGCAGTTTAACATCATTTTGGACGAGTAGTAGTTTAATGTCATTTCGGACGAGTAGTAGTTTAACATCATTTCGAACGAGTAGTATTTTAACATCATTTCAGACGAGTAGTAGTTTTAACGTCATTTCGGATGATTGTAGTTTAACGTCATTTCAGACGATTGTAGTTTAACAATTGAGTAACTTCTTTAATTTTTGTAGATTGACATGGCGTGTTGGGAATGTCGGTGTAATCGTATATTCAACATCTCCTTTGCTAATTATGTTAAATGGAAATTCAAACCATGAGACATTTGGAGAAATAACTCCTATGTGAGCATGCTTTGATGTTTCCATGTTCTGTATTGTTTTTGTATCTTCTGGGGGATCACAGTTTTGGGATTGGTTATCACTTTGGTTTTCAATGGGTGTGGTGTCTTGTTTAAGCTCAAGAGTAATGTCATCTTGTTTAGTCTCAACGATTTTGACCTCTGAGCCTTGGTTTGTGCCTATGTGTACCGACGTGTTGAGTGTAGTCACATCACCATGTATAATGATTTCACCACCTTCATAGGGTAAGTGAATCTCTTGGTCGATGGATGAGGATACTGCTTTTAGTTGGGCTAACCATGGTTGTCCCAATATCAAGTTAAATCCAGGAATCTCATCTATGACTACAAATTTAGCTAACATGGGGAACCAATCCCCTACTATGAAATCCAAAGTTAATGTTCCTTTGACCACTACACGTGATCCATTGAATGATTTCAGGAATGTCATGGAAGTTGGTGTAATTTGTTTAGTTAGTCCTAACTGTTTGATGATGGGGTATGGTCATACATTCATGGCTGCTCTATTGTCTATGTGCATCCTATGTATTTTAAATTGATTTACTTGTATAGTTATGAACATGGGTGCAGTGGTGACTTCTCCCATTTTTTCATCTATTTTTATATTATCCATGTTGAAGCTTAGTGATGTAGCTCTTGATCCTTGGTGTGGAGACATTACCGCATGAATGGAAGGTTCATTTGCAAGCAACTCTCCACTAACTAGGATTGATGTTAACATACATACTAGGGCTTCATGATGGACTTGAGAAGTCATCATTAGGTCATATAAGCTTAAAGATGTGTTTTTTTGTTTAAGTGCCTGTGTGACCTGAGTTAGGGCATTGGCCAAGTCTTTACTGTTTGGTATACTCTTGCTGGTTGAGACTTGGTCCATTGGACCCAACAACTGTATCTCTTATGGGGTGGTTTTCGTGTGGTCGAATGTGATAGTTGGGTTTGATGTAATTGGCGTTCCCAATTTTTTGTTTTTGTGACTTGTGCTCAACTTTCCGGTTAGCAGAGCCATAAGTACAACGTTTAAGGGAGTGGGTTTTGGTGGCCCCAATTCAAGACTTCGACATTGCTTTTCCAATCGTTCCCTGGTAAGTCTATCAATGAGACGTCCTCACAAAGGTCATGGAGGAACTGTTGGAGCTTGAACATTAGATTGTTTTGAGACACAGATTACGAATGGAGTGGGTCGGGATTGTAGTTGAATTGTTGGAGGTGGTCATGTGTTAGGATGTTTAGGTACCCTGATAACGAATGGGGTTGATTTGGTTTGCAGTTGAGGAGTAGGGGGTTGAAGATCAAGGTGTTTGGATACCCTGATTATGAAGGGAGTTGGTTTCGTTTGCGGTTGAGAAGTAGGGGGTTGAAGATCAGGGTGTTCGGGTACCCTGATTACAAAAGGAGTTGGTTGGTTTCATGTTGGTACCTTCATGGTTGCAACTGCGGGTCACACCTGGATCATGAAGGGTGGGCCAGGTAGGCATTTGCACATTTGCAATTGCGTTGGTAGGGGGTACATGAATGATGAATAGTTTTCTAGGCATAGGCAGATTGTATGTGGGATACGAAGATTGTGGGGACGATGTTGATGTTATAGGAGAAACATGAATCACGAAATGTTTTCTGGGCATTCCTTTCTCATTTCTAATATGGATCGTGTTAATGACGTAAGGAGCTTCCTTAGTATTAATGGGATCTATGTACAAGCCCATAGATTAATTCTGTAGTTTAACAGGGTTGGCATCATCAAATGTTATTTTAGCCCCATCAATCATACGTTGTATGTCTTGTTTGAGAGTGAAACAATAATCAGTACCATTCCTATTATGTTGATGGTACTCGCAAAATTGATCTAATCTAAAGCCTCTTGGAATGGGAGGCTCATTTGGAGTTGCTAAGCTTGGGTTTTGGGACAATTCGTAGAATCAGTCATGCCTCTGGGCTGCTACTGGAGACAGTTGCTTGTGTTTAATGGCTCCAGCCTTCAAATGTTGATCAATAACTAAGAAGGCTTCATGGGGAGTGGTGTGTATTGAGAAGGGTATTTCCTGTCAAAAGTACGTGCATGACCCATTTTAGTAGCTTGCATGGTAGATGATTCAAGTGTGTGTATGGGAGCAGTTATCTCATAGTTAGCGGGGGTAGTAGGTGGTCTACCTTGTTGTCCCATTTTGGTAGGTTGAGTCTCTGCTAATGCTGCTACTATTGCTTTAGCATTTTCTTTATCTTTTTCAGTGTGTTGATTTTTGAAGGCTAAGTAAGCAAGTTCATGGCTATTTTGGGCTGCCTCTTCTATGTTTTTAATCTGTACAAAAGCTTAGCTTAGAGTGCACGCATTTAGGTAGTACAGTTTTGATTTGACGAAATCATTCACGGCTCCCTTAAGAATTGTAAGAAGGTAGGTTTCTGGGATTGGCTCATGAAGTTCATTGAGTATAGCACTCCATCTTTGGATGAATTTTTGTACAGGTTCAAAGGGTACATGTTTCACCTATATCAAAATGTCCAAGGTTGCTTTAGGTTTCAGGTTGTATTTAAACCTGGTAACGAACTGGTGTAAGAGGTCCTCCAAGGAGGATATGGAGTTACAAGGCAAGGCTTGGTACCAGTCTAATGCTATGCCAGTGAGGGACATGGTGAACACATGCAAGATTGCATGGGGCCAAGCCTAAAGAAATAGGCATTCTAGTCTAAATGTGACTAGATTGGCATTGGGGTCTCCTTCCCCATTGTATTTGGTCAATTGAGGAAAAAAACCCCCTTTGGGCAAGGTCAGTGATGGGACCGAAGAGCTAATAGGATCATCTTGGTAAAAGTCTAATACTTTAAGCTCTTAATTGTTAATGATTTTGAGGCGTTTTACCTCTTCGGCTAGTTCCTGCATCATTTTTTTAGCTTCACCCCAATCTTGGGCACTAGGTGAAGCGAGAGGTTAGTTATGTTGCATAGTATGCAAGTTAGATTGTTGTACAGTGGGCCGGAAAGAAGAAAGTTGAGTGGTTAGAGGTTGCACTTGTGGAATATTTACAGTGGGTGCTACTAAGGATGGCATACCATAAGGTGTAGGTTGTTGTTGTTGTTGAGCAACAGAGGTAAGCCATTATCCAATTGTGGGTTGCGAAGGGAGGCTTTGTGTCTGGTGTTGTACTAGAGGAGCTAAAGGTATGGTATGAATCTATACTTGTGGGATGAAGTGTGTAGATGTGGTAGCAGGTATCATAGATGGCATCCCATTTACTTGGGGTGGAAAAGTTGTTCCTATATTAATTTGAGATGGGGGTTGTTGGGGTTATACTTGTAAGAGGGAGGGTAAGGTAGTAATCGGAGGGATAGTGGGGATGGGCATAGTGAATTGGAAGTTTGTCATAGGGAGAGTGGGAATAAGCATGGGCACTTCTTGTTGGCACACATGTGTTTGAGTGGTTTTAAATGAATGGAGGGACATGGTCTCCCCCATGAAAGGGTGAAACAATGGGTTCATGTAAGTATGTGGGCTCAGAGTATGGTACGAATCCCCTTGTTCAGATTGAGCCCCAAAATTTTCTTCCTCATCTTCGTTTTGAGGCTCTATGGTGGGTTGGCATGAAGTCTAGTTCCTTGCCATGAGGAGCTAGGATATAAGTTCATGATGAAATTCAAAAAGGGTAATTACATCGTATGTTGAGGGGATAAATTTATGACCCCCATTATAGATTAGCTCAAAATGTCTTTTTCCTTCTATTTCTGCGTGATCAGTAGGTAGATTGGCTTGGATCTTTAGACAGATGAAATTGTATTGTTCCAGGGTGAAAACTGTATAGGCGGGGTCTTTGCCTTGTAGCCTAAGTGACTAACGAGTTGGTCCTTGAAGGTTCATCTCTCCAACGGAGACTATGGATTTAGTTGCGGTCACAGGATTTGGGACTTCAGCATTAAGGTCAGAGATGGGTAATGTTTCTTTGATCTAGAAAGCTTCCATGTGTATAAATAATTTGACTAGCTGAATTTATGTAAGTAGCATATGTAAGGCTAACTTGAGAGGACTGGGCTTAGCGTAATCAAACTCAGCAAGTGTAACCAAGCTCAGCGTGCGTAACTAGTCTGAGCGTAACTAGGCTCAGCATGAGTAAACTGGCCTGAGCGTAACCAAGCTAAGTGTGAGTAAACTGGTCTGAGCGTAACCAGGCTCAGCGTGAGTAAACTGGTCTAAGTGTAACTAGGCTCAGCATGAGTAAACTGGTTTGAACATAACCAGGCTCAAAGTGAGTAACTGGTCTAAGCGTAACCAAGCTCAGTGTGAGTAAACTGGTTTGAGCGTAACCAGGCTCAGCATGAGTAAACTACTCTGAGCATAACTAGGCTCAACATGAGTAAACTGGTTTGAGCGTAACCAGGCTTAGCATGAGTAAACTAGTCTAAGCATAACTAGGCTCAACATGGGTAAACTGGTCTGAGCGTAACCAGGCTTAGCATGAGTAAATTGGTTTGAGCATAACCAGGCTCAGTGTGAGTAAAACTGGTTTGAGCGTAACCATGCTCAGTGTGAGTAAATCTACAACGTGAGCAAGCTTAGCACGAATAGGCTCAGCGTAAACGAGGGTTTTGGTTTCAACACTTAATTAGCATAACGTTTTGGATCATGGAGTGACTAAGTTTTTTTCAAATGGTAAGCAACGACCCTTCTTCTAGTGCCAATTTTCTATATTGTCCAAAATTGTCGGTGTAAGGCTAGAAGGAAACGAACGCTGAAAGATCTCTAGAGAGATACAGACAACCCTGCCTTAGCATGAGGGCAAGCTGGAAAAACGAAGGTAGAGTGCCTTGGATGGTCCACATGCAAATCAACCAAGGACTTCCCCAAGGATACACTAGTGCCTGCGTTGGGGTTATCGTCACAAGCATAAAATAGAGAAAATAACAGAATGTAACGAGTGTAACGAACGTAATAGAGCGTAATGAATATAACAGAGCATAATGAACATAACAGAGTGTAATGAACATAATAGGACATAAACGTAAATAGAATGTACACATAAAGATGCAATGGAATGGAAAATATAGAAAAATAAATTAGAATAGGATAATGGATGGAAAAATAATGAACAATGTTGTATTAATCAATGAAATGTACACCGGTCAAAACGTAGTTGCGTTGCAAGTCAGACGTTAAACCCCGATGCGAGGTGTTTATAGGCACTCGGAATCACGTGTGTTTGGGCTTAGGATTTCTTGTTTTCTTGCTCCAAAGTTTTGCCAACTGAACCCCTATTTATGTCAATGAACAAGGTATTTATCTACTTGTCCTGGCCATAGGAATGAATGAGATTGGCGACTGTGAGATGCAACAAAAATGGATCGCGTGATAGGTGTACAAGGGAAATTATGTTCTAGACCGGTTGCACCATATATTACAACACAAGCTAGCTTACGCTCATGGACGTAGTGTAAGAACTTCACAAGCTCACACATGGTGTACAATAAAAATTTACAATGAATTTGTAATCAAAATTTGATTCCAGCTCGCTTGGATCAACTACTGAAGGATATCAACTTGAGTTGATCTTGTCCTAGCATGTTTTTGGAGTGCATATGAAATGTTCTAGGCCAATTTTGGCAACTCATGTTGGGCTCACGCTATCAACATGAGCTAGGCGTGAGCTGGGCATGAGCGTGAACAGGGCGTGACCAGTGAAAACAATGTATTTTTTAGCTCAAAATCAGGATTCTAAGGGATGGGAACCTAGGGCAACCATTAGTGAAGGTCATAAGGGGTCCTTGTGCTCAATTTTGGCCTATTTTGGCTCAATTTTGGGGCTCCAAAAGTTGGTGACGCTGAGCCTTACGCTGTGCAACGTAAGAAAATGTAACCAAAGTGTACCCAGTGAAGACCAAGTATTTTGAGCCTGAAACCTTTGATTCTTGATGCTAAAAGCTAGTGCAGTCGCCTGTGGGCCCCAAGGGGCCTTTCCTGCTTGATTGAATATTATTTCATGCCATTTTGGAGACTCTCAAGTTTGGTCATGCCATACTCATGTTGGGCAACAACATGACTTAGCTTGAATTTTTTTTGAAACTGCTAGGCCAAAATTTTGGTGTTCCAGTTGGTTTTGCATGTTTGATATGCTACGCTACACTATGTAGTGTAGCAACTAGTCTTAACTACAATTTGCATTGCAAAAATCTGTTTGGAGATCATGCTGACAATTTGCAACCTCTACTCTTTGCAACATGAAGCTTATGAACTTGCTAATTCTGCATTCTGAGATGCCTTTTGTCATTCTTGCATCACTGCTACATTGTGTAGCGTAGCATAGTGTAGTAGCCAACAAAGCCTACTCTTTTTATTAATCTACTATTTTTCTGGTGAATGGAGCTTTTCCGAAGGACTTGAAGTTGAGTGAAGCAACTAGTTTTGAAAGGCTGGAGGTGCTTGCTAAGTGTAATTGAAATCACTAAGCAAGCTAGGCCTTTCTATCTCACTTTTGCTACGTTGTGCCATGCTACATAGCATAGCATAGCATAGAACTTCATCCTACAACTATCTTCTAAGGCATGCTACACTACATAGCGTAGCGTAGCAAACTTCTTGACTAGAAAACTTGTCAAACTATTTTGTGCAACCTGAGCACCGTCGACAACCTCATGCATCACTTTTGAGTATATTGTTAGCTGGATAAACCACCTAGGTGGGTAGGCTAGGGAGTCTATTGGGCCTATCAAGATTGGATGTAGAAAATTTGCTGAACTGGATAGTCTAAACTTAGAGTTGTACTATCCTAAATCATCGGTGTAAGGCTGGAAGGGAAACAAACACCAAGAGATCATTAGGCAGCCACAGCTGACCTTGCCTTTTCCCGAGGGCAAGCTAGAAAAGTAAATGAAGGCAGAGTGCCTTGGATGATCTACATGCAAATCAACCAAGGACTTCCTCGAGCGTAAGCTACGGCTAGCGCTGGGATTATCGTGAATGATATGTAAACGGAATGCAAACGGCGATACGAAATGTAAACAAACCGTGTTGAATTATAAATAAAGCATAAATAAGGCTATATTTGTAAGGCATAAATAGAACTAAACAATGTAAATGAAAGGCAATAATAAAACTATATTGTATTGTTCAAATAGGAATATGCACCAGTCAAAGCATAGTTGCACAAGTGTGGATGGCAAGTCAAACACCTAGCCCTAGAATGATATGACACGATGATGTGACGATGAAATGGGATGAACATGAAGAAAACTTGGAAGCCAATAATCAGATGTGCCAAGAGCCCAAGGATTGCAAATTATGTTCTCCTTCAGAATTACCAATCTCTCCAATCTTTTCCTCTTCCAATCTTCTTCTTCTTCTTGTTCTTTGCCTCCTCTCTTGCTTGCCCCTTCGTTTGTGTGAATTGATAGGGTATTTATAGGGTTGGGCTAGGGTTTGGCTAGGATTTTCAAGAATGGAATCAATGGTTGGGAGATGAGAGAAAAATAGATCTAGTGACATGTGTCCCATGAATAGTTGGCACGAGTTGGATGTGTGTTGGCAATTTGCCTTCTTTGACCAGATTCAATGTATTTGTGTTGGATAGTTGTGCACGAGTTGGATGTGTGTTGGATATTTACCTTCTTTAACTAGAATTAATGTATTTTACAATTTGTAGGTCATTCAAGCCCATGAAAATACAAATAATTTAGACAAGCCCTCAAATGATAAAAATTTACAAAGAAAATCAAGGAGGATTAACTTCGCCTTACTTGTCTAGCACCTAGCGTGACCTGGCGTGTGACCTCGAAAACTTGCAATTTTCGGCTGAAATATGAAATTTCTGAAGGCTGAGATCTATAGTTATCAATAGTGGACCTTGAGGATGACTTACACCCTTAAAATCAAGTCATTTTGGCTCAGTTTTGGGGCTCTAAAAATTGGTGACGCTGATCCTTATGTTGTGCAGCGTCTGAAAAAGTAACCCCAACGTCACCAAGTCAAAATGGCATATTTGAGGCCCAAATCTTGATTTTCTGGAGGCTAGTAGCTATTGGGAACCTTGGTGAAGGTCATGGGGGGTCCTTGTGCTTGATTTTGACCTATTTTAGCTTAGTTTCAAGGCTCCAAAAGTTGGTGACGCTGATCCTTACGCTATGCAGCGTCTGAAAAAGTAACCAAAGTGTACATAGCCAAAACCAAACATTTTGAACTTGAAACTTTTGATTCTAGATGCTGGAAGTTGGTGCAGTTGCCTGTGGGCCCCGGGGGGACCTTGCCTATTGAATCATGGGCCATCGATGGCTATTTTGGAGGCCTCCAGGTTTGGTCATGTTGTACTCATGTTGGGCAGCAGCATGACTTAGCTTAATTCTTGTCTAAAAGTGCTAGGCCAAAATTAGTGGTGTTTCATTGGCTTCTCTTTGTTGATGTCTAGAGGAATCTACCTGAGAGGAATTGACAAAGAAGTGCAAAACACCATGAGCAACAAAGCATCAAACATTAACCGTCGGCCCTTGGCTAGGTGTCATCGCACCATTTTCAAAAGTACATGGGATTGAGGGAATGTGGTCCAAGATGCAAGGGAATTGGTTGTAACCAGGGAATCTAGGAGGTTAAGGGCGATGATTGCTACTTGGATTTGTGGGAGAGGAATTATCTCTTGTGCATGAGCTATATTTTAGTCCTTGTCCATAGCCAATGTTCAGCAAACTCGGAGCCAAGACATAGGAAGTGCGTTCTTTGGAGAAATGGAACTCCTATAGAGTATTGGTGGCGCCTGTTGTAAATAGCCAAAGCCACGCAGTGATGTGCAACATGGTCTCTTTAAGACACAAATGTAACTGTTTTTCAAGATGATTGCCTTCTCGCCTGGGGCTTGTATGAGAATGGCCAATAGTCTTTTGTTTATGATGTCAACAGGGTCATGAAGACTTTTTCTGTGCTTGCTCTTTGACCTTTTTATTTTTATTTTTTTAGGTCTTTTTGAAAGAGCTTGCTTTTTGTGTCATGCTCATGTTTGAGCACTTGCATTTTGCATCATGTACTGTGTATCATGTTTTGCGTCGCAACTTCTTAGAGAGTTACGGTGTGCAACAGTGTATCAAGAGTTTTGAGGTGAGCAGAATGTATCAGGGGGGTGTAATCGAATAGGATAAGGAAGAATGATGGGGAATAGGGAATGTGTTAGAAGTTAGGAATGTACTTATGAACAGATTGATTAACCCAGTCGCATGTGTCAGGAAAAATATGATACCTTGTCGTCATGATGAAGTGCATCTACGCACGAACACCTCAGAAGTGTCATCTTGCAAACACAACTCTAAGAAGACAAGAAAACCATAGATGAAATAGTAAGCTAAACACTTTAAACAAGAATATGGAGTCACCATGTGCAAATTTCAAAGCAGAAAGAATCATGAACAACATCAGTTTCATTAGGCCCCATGAGATGAATCATGCAACAAGTCTTTGTGGAATAGTCACAACCAACAGTAACAACAGATCTTTTCAAATTTTTCCTGGTCATCGATGATGTCACCAATTTATAGTTTTAGTGGACTGTTGTGGATTAGTTTCATGTCATAACCCCTTGGACGACGCCAGTTTAGCATCGTGGAAGATGGTGCATTGCTAATTTATAATCATAGCAGACTATGAAGAGGCAAACTAGTTTATAGTCTTAGTGGACTCTAGATGCTAGTTTCATGTCATGGCGGATGGACGTAGTAGTTTAGTGTCATACCATACATGTCTCTATGGTATTAATTTTAGGTCATGATCCAGGACTATTCTATGGTATCAGTTTTAAGTCATGATCCAGGACTATTCTATGGTATCAGTTTTAAGTCATGATGCCAGGACTATTCTGTGGTATCAGTTTTAAGTCATGATCCAAGACTATTCTATGGTATCAGTTTTAAGTCATGATCCAGGACTTTTCTGTAGTATCAGTTTTAAGTCATGATGCCAGGACTATTCTATGGTATCAGTTTTAAGTCATGATCCAGGACTTTTTTGTGGTATCAGTTTTAAGTCATGATCCAGGACTGTTCTATGGTATCAGTCTTAAGTCGTGATGCCATAACTATTCTATGGTATCAATTTTAAGTCATGATCTAGGACTGTCTATGCCAGTTTATAGTCATAGTGGACTAATGCTTACCTTGCTTGTGTAAAGTGTGATGTTGTATGCATGGTCATGCTACATGCCTACGATATCCTGCAAAAAAATCAACTAGGAAGAAAACAACATCAAGAGACACCTGTCGTACATAGAGTTAGAATGTATGAATGAAAGAAAAACAATGCAAAAAATGATAGTTTTAGGCTGTTCTAGGCCGTAAGCTAGTTTAAGCCCTTTTTGGGCCATGTATTTTTGTAGTTTTATGTTTTTTTTCTTTGTTTTCTAGAGTATATGTGTGCAACTAAATGTAACATAAATTTCTAAAGTGTAAAGCAAGATGTAAGGTAAATACTTGGAAAAGAAAGCAACGACCATGCAAGAATCTAAATTGTAAGTTGTAACTTGTAAGTGAAAATTCAATGTAAGATAATGGGAGTTTGTAAATCTATAATTTGTTGGCTCTAGTTTAAAGTCATTTCGGGCTTGGTACATCAGTTTAAAGTCCTGATGGACTCTTGCATCTGTTGTTAAAGAAAGGATTACCAATTTTATGCCATGGTGGGCCAAAGATAATAACATTTTTAAGAAGTTTAAAATGGAACTGGCCATTTCTGACCATGGCTAGTTTAATGTCATTGCAGATGTTTGCCGGCAGTTTTAACTTCATTTGGGATAGTTCGTAGTTTAACGTCATTTTGGATAGTTCTTAGTTTAATGTCATTTTAGAAAGTTCGTGGTTTAACGTTATTTCGGATAGTTCGTAGTTTAACATCATTTCGGACAGTTCGTAGTTTAACATCATTTCAAACAGTTCATAGTTTAACGTCATTTCGGACAGTTCATATCATTCGTTCTAGTTGTTGAGTTGCCTCTTGATCTTTTGTAGCTTAATGTGTGGGGCTGGGTGTGTGGGTATGACCTTATATTCACCTTCCCCTTAATCGGTGATGTCAAAGGATAGTTTTGACCAAGAGACATTAGTAGGAATGGCTCCTATGTCTATGTCTCCTAGTGTTTCTTCAGTGCTAATTGGATTATGAGTCAACATTGGGTTCAAGTTTTGATGCATATTCATGGTTTCTTGTTTAGGCTTAATGAACTCAATTTTTGACCCTCGACCTTTCTTAAGGTATGAGGAAGTGATCGATGGTGTTGTATCCCCATGTATGATGATCTCATCACCCTCATAAGGTAGGTGTATCTCCTGATGGATTGGTGAAGATACAGCTTTAAGTTGAGCTAGCCAAGGATGTCCTAAGATTAGATTAAACCTTGGCACTTCATCAACCACTATGAATTCAGCTGATGTAGGGAATTGGTCTCTAGCTATGAAATCTAGGGTAACCATGCCTTACTCCCACATGGGAACCACTGAAAGATCTTAAGAAAGAGGTTGTTGTGGGTTGTACTTGTTCGGTGAGTCCAATTTTTTCGATGATGGAAAAAGGTATGACATTTTTTGCTGCACCATCATCGACATGCATCCTACGTATTTTGAAATGATCAACCTGTATTGTTATGAACATAGGGGCCATGGTGATTTCCCCTATTTTCTCATCTAGCTTAATGTACTTAATGCAAAACTCTAAGGATCTGGTCTTCGATTCCTAAAGTTGTGGGGATAATACTGCATAAATGGATGGTTGATCTGTAGGAAGATCCTCACTAACAGGAATTGAAGTTAGCATTCGTACGAGAGCCTCTTGATGTACTGGTGAAGTCATTACTAGATCATACAAACTTAAAGAAGTATTCTTTTGTTTTAAGGCTTGTGTGACCTGGGTCAATGCATTTGCTAGGTCTTTACCATTTGGGACATTATTAACCATAGAAATTTGGTCCATTTGACATAGCATTTTTATTTCTCTTGGAGGGGTTTCAATGTTAGTAGCTGAGAATGCTAAGTTTGGGATATGACTTGTGACTTCATTTTTGTTTTGGTGACTTGTACTAGGCTCATTAACGGATGAACTCATGGGAATGGTGCTTAGTGATGTAGGCTTTGGCAGTCCTAATTCGTGTCCATGGTTTTCTCTCTCCATGCGCTCTCTTTTTTCTTTTTCCAAGCACTCTCTTATTAACTTATTGGCAAGATGTTCTCGCAAAGGTCATCGAGAAGTGGAGGTGGGTTGTGTGCCAAGGTATTTTGGCACCCAGACCACAAAGGGAATGGATCAATTTTCAAATGGTATGTTTGTTGTGGTGGAAACCGAAGGAGGTATGCGGATGATGAATGGTTTTGATGGTGTGGGGGACATGCGTGTGGTAAAAGGGGTTTGAGGAGATGTTGGGGTAGGTGTGTTTTCTGAAGGCCTCCGAATCATAAAAGGCCTTCACAAAACGTCTTGTCTATTTTCCATATGGTTAGTATTAATCACATATGGGGCATCATTGGTTTTGGTATTGAGAGGATCCTTGTAGACCCCCATGGATTGGTTTTGAGGCCTTATCAGGTTTATCTCATCGAACACTACTTTTACCCCATCTATCATGCATTGTATGTCTTATTTCAATGCAAAGCAGTAATCAGTCCCATGACTTGTGTGGGTATGGGGGCTAATGGTATGGTATGATTCTCCATGTTTAGATTGGGCTACAAAGTCATCTTCTTTGTCTTGAGGCTCTATGGGAGGTAGTTTTAGGGCTTGACTTCTAGCCATAAGAAGTTAGGATATGAGTTTATGATGGTTTTCAGATAGTGGGATCATGTCAAAAGCTAAATGGATAAAGTCACATCCTCCTTTGTGGATGAATTCATATTCTTGCTTAGCTTCCCTCTCTATACAATCAATGGGTAGGTTGGCTTGGATTTTGACATAGATAAAATTATACTACTTGGGTGTAATAGTTGCGTGAATAGGTCCTTTGCCTTGTAGCCTAAGGGATTGGCGTGTAGGGCCTTGAGGATTTACAAATTCAATAACGGTTATGGATTCTATAGTAGTCACAGGGTTTGAAGCTTTGACCCTAAAGTCAACAATTGGTAGTGTTACTGGGTTGATTTGGGAGGATTCCATGATAAACGTGAATGGATTGGGGTAGATGAATGGAGTTGGATCATAAGCAGTTGTAGCATGGGATGACACAAGCTTAGTGTGATCAAAAGGGATGAGTAGACTCAAATGGACAAGGTGGATGAGTTTTGACAGGTAGTGACGTTTTAACCAATAACAAGAAAGTGGCCCTCCTTCTAGCGCCAAAAATTGTACTGTCCTAAATCGTCAGTGTAAGGCTGGAAGGGAAACAAACACCAAGAGATCGTTGGGTAGGCATAGCTAACCCTGCCTTCACCTGAGGGCAAGCTGAAAAAGTAACAAAGACAAAATGCCTTGGATTATTTGCATGCAAATCAACCAAGGACTTCCCCAAGCGTAAGCTACGGCTAGCGTTGGGGTTATCGTAAACGGTATGTAAACGGAATGCAAATGGCAATAAAAAATGTAAACAAAGTGTACTGAATTATAAATAAAGCATAAATAAAGCTATATTTGTAAAGCATAAAAATAACTAAACAATGTAAATGGGAGACAATAATGAAACTGTATTGTATTTTTCAAATAGGAATATGCACTAGTCAAAGCATAGTTGCACAAGTGTGGATGGCAAGTCAAATGCCTAACCTCAGAAAGATATGACACGATGATGCAATGATGAAATGGGTTGAATGTGAAGAAAACTTGGAAGCCAACAATTAGATGTGCTGAGCACCCAGGGATTGCAAATTCTGTCCTCCTTTAGAATTGTCAATCTCTCCAATCTTTTCCTCTTCCAATCTTCTTCTTCTTCTTGTTCTTTGCCTCCTCTCTTGCTTGCCCCTTCGTTTGTGTAAATTGTTAGGGTATTTATAGGGTTGGGATAGGGTTTGGGTAGGGTTTTCAAGAATGGAATCAATGGTTGAAAGATGAGAGAAAAATAGATCTAGTGACATGTTTCCCATGAATAGTTGGCACGAGTTGGATATGTGTTGGCAATTTGCCTTTGACTAGATTCAATGTATTTGTGTTGGATAGTTGTGCACGAGTTGGATGTGTGTTGGATATTTTCTTTCTTTGACCAGATTTAATGTATTTTACAATTTGTGGGTCATTCAAGCCCATGAAAATACAAATAATTTAGACAAGCCCTCAAATGATAAAAATTTACAAAGAAAATCAAGGAGGATTAACTTTGTGTCTCTTGTCTAGCACCCAACGTGACCTACAATGTGACCTAGCATGTGACCTCCAAAACTTGCAATCTTGGGCTAAAATCTAGAATTTCTGAAGGTTGGGACCCATAGTTATCAATAGTGAACCTTGAGGACAACTTACACCCTTAAAATCAAGTCATTTTGGCTTAGTTTTGGGGCTCTAAAAATTGGTGACGCTGATCCTTACGCTGTGTAGGGTCTGAAAAAGTAACCCCAATGTCACCAAGTCTAAATGACACATTTGAGGACCAATTCTTGATTTTTTGGAGGTTGGGAGCTGCTGGGGACCTTGGTGAAGGTCATGGGGGGTGCTTGTTCTTGATTTCGGCCTATTTTGACTCAGTTTCAAGGCTCCAAAAGTTGGTGACGCTGATCCTTACGCTGTGCAGTGTTTAAATAAGTAACCAAAGTGTACTTAGCCAAAACCAAACATTTTGAGCCTAAAAATTTTGATTCTAGATGCTAGAAATTGGTGTAGTCACCTGTGGGCCCCAGGGGGAGCTTGCCTATTGAATCATGGGCCATTGAGGGCTATTTTGGAGGCCTCCAAGTTTGGTCACACTGTACTCATGTTGGGCAGCAGCATGACTTAGCTTAATTCTTGTCTAAAAGTGCTAGGCCAAAATTAGTGGTGTTTCAAGAGCATCCATTTCTTTCTGAAGTGTCATGACACTGCTTGAATTCTAAGGACCCGGTGAAGCAAGAATGCCTTGAAAATTTAGGGTGTTTAATTGGCCCCTCTTTGTCGACATCTAGAGGATAGACCCGAGAGACGTCGACAAAGAATACGAAACACCACCGAAGAAAAAATGCTAACATCATTCTTTGATGATCACCAAGATGTTGCTTAGCTCTACTTGAGAGTGTTGCATTAGTTATGCGTGAAAAAGGGAAGGGCTAAGAGGGGAGAGAAGGAGGTTCAAGAAAATGATAACAATGAAACCTAGCAGAATCCCTCGTTAGACTACTTATGAGGGAGTTGTTTGCATGGTCATCTTTGCTTTTGCTAACCTTTGACCTCTTGTCGAAATTTTTAGAGAGGGTGATTGTGAAACAACTTATGTTCCATTTGTTTTAGGCACGTTTTTTCTTTTTTTCCCCTTTTTGCGTGTGAGCTTTTGCTCTCTTACACTTTTTCCTTTTGTTGTTTTTCCATTTAAATTTGCAAATAACCTTGTTGTAGGACATGTGTTTCTTTCCTAAGGATTTGTGTTACATCCACGTGGGGCTTTAACCTATCTATAGATGCTTCCCATGCCGCAAGCTGTGTTATGCCTATCATGGACTTTGTGGTTGAGCACATGGAAGGGCTTGATAGGTATCGAGAAAAGCTTGTAAAAGAGGTGAGAGAATGGGTTGCAAGTATAAGGAAAGAGGTAAAACATTTTTAAGGGGGAAGGCAGGATGTGCAATCTAAAGTAGCCAAGCTTGTAACATTGTAGCATTTACTGCCATCGTGAAATGCACCTTTGACTGATGCCCCTTTGGTCTACACCCTACAAACGCAATAGAGAGGAAACTAAGAGAAACAATGACGATGAAAAATGAAGGGAAAGGTCTTGTTATGGACACTGCTAGAGCAATTGATGTTGTTGCTGAGACATGCGACGTCCAAACTAGGAAGGTCAGCAATGACCTTGGTAGCATTAGCATGGAGGAGTTGGCATCAAGGAGGCTAGGAGTTGCTGTGAATGTAGATGCTCAGGAATCCATGCCCAAGGCTAGCATTCTCAATTCAGCTATGAGATTGGCTACCCAATAGCTAAATATCTATTGATCTCAGATGCTGGCAGGGGCTGGAGGTTAACAATATTGTGGCTGGGCCACAATACTACTGGTACTCCAGCATTAGGTGCTGACAAGGGAAGCTACTGCAAGGGTGATGAGCTGTGGTGGTAGTAGGTCCAGAGGGTCAGTAGGATGTCATATGACATCTCCAAAGGATCAACCAAATGCTAGGATCAATGTTGTTGCATATGTTCTAGAGGGTGTTTCCTTGGCTTCGTGAATTGCATTTTAGAACTGCAACGTCCCACCCTGTGTTGGCACTGTGCATGCTTGCTTGCTATGTACTGGTGTAGATGCATGTTGGGGACATGCGGCGAACCTAGTTTATGATCCTGTTAGACCATGGTGTGCTGGTTTAAGGTCCTGGTAGACCACTGTACTGGTTTAAGATCCTGGTAGACCACTGTACTGGTTTAAGGTCCTAGTAGACGGTATGTGCTAGTTTAACGTCATAGCGGATGGTCACTGTACTAGTTTAAGGTCCCAGCAGACTGCTATGCTAGTTTATCATCATAGCGGATGATGGATGAGCTAGTTTAAGGTCCTAGTAGACCATTTATGCTAGTTTATAGTCATAGCAGACTATCTATGCTAGTTTTACCTTGTAGCAGACGTTGGTGAAGCTTTGCTAGTTTTATGTCGTAGCGAATGTTTGCTCACCTTTGCCAATTTTACATCATAGCAGACGTTTGTTTATCATTTTTACATCGTAGCAAACGAGCTTATCATGTTCATGCTTTTGATGTAGTACAACTTGAGATATGAGTGATTCACTAGATTTGCAAACTCGGTACCGTCCATGTTTGCTAGCTTGAAGGCCTCGTTCCCAACGACTTTTGTGACCATGTATGGACCTTCCCAGTTTGCTGAGAATTTGTTTATATGCTCATGGATAGCCTTGAGAATGAGGTCTCTCTTCTGTATTCACTGTTGATGTGGATTTTCTTGATGTTTTTTCCGCTGCTTGTTCTGGTAATGCTCTATGCAACCCAATGTTTGTGCATGCTCCTCCTCTATTGAGTCGAGGTCGATGATCCTCAACTCATTATTTTGGGCTTCACTCACAACATTCTATAGGATCATCCAAAGTGATGGCACCTACAAATCAAGAGGTAACACTACTTCAAATCCACAAAAAAGACTATAAGTTATGTTACCTATCACAGTCTTGCATGTCGTTTTGTAAGCACACAACACATAGAGGATTTGCTCATGTCATCACCTCTTGCTATTGTTAAGCATTCTTTTTAGCAAGTTGATGATGGAATTATTTGTAGCCTCTACTTGTCCATTCGCCTATGGGTAATATGGCAAGGAGAATGATTGTTTTATGCCAAGACTACTGCAGAAGGTTCAAGTTTCCGCACTACTGCACTATGGCCCGTTGTTGGTCACAATAGTCATGGGAATCCCAAACCTTGTTACAATGTTGTCCAAGATGAAGTGACAAACTTGCTAAGATGTAGTCTTCCTCAGGGGGATAGCCTCTACCCAATTAGTAAAATACTCAATGGCGGTGATGATGAAGCTATGCCCTATGGAGGACTTAGGCATGATAGGCCCTATGAGGTCTAGTCCCCATTGCTGGAAAGGCTATGTAATCTGTGTCGGATGCAGCTTTGTTGGTGAAACGTGTATGAGATTTGTGTATCATTGGCATGTATCACATGTCTTGACTTTGGCTAGGAAATCATGCTCCATGTGAGGCCAATAATACCCTAGACATTTAATTTTTGCAGTCATATCCATCAGTGCTATGTGTCCACCACACAGTGCCTCATGTACTTCATTAACCACCTTCTGCACTTGCTCCTAATTTACGCATGCTAGCAATATCTTGTCATAGGATCATTTGCATAGGGCATTGTCTCCCATAAGTACATATTGCCAAACATGCTTATGAATCACATCTCTCTAGGCAGATGTCAATTCTCTTGGGGGCTCATCATGTTACACGTAGGCTTTAATGTTGACATACCACTCCTAGGTATTTCTAGTGCTAATAGAGGCTACATGTTCCACTTGAGTGCTAGGCTTAGTACACTCGGTAATCGAGGTTGGAAAATTTTTGAATAGGTGTATGGAATATTTAATGCTAGGGTGTCTAATGCATCTACTATGGTGTTTTCATTACATGGCACGTGTTGCATGTCCATGGTTGCAAACTGTTTGAGAAACTTGTTTGCTAGGTTATAGTAGGGTTGTAGGTGTGTAGCTTTGCAAATGTAGACCTTGGTGATTTGATTCACAACTAGTTGTGAATATCCACAAATCACCAAGTGTTTTATGTTTAATTCTTGGGCTACTAAGAGGCCCCTGAGTAATCCCTCGTACTTTTCCACGTTGTTTGTACAAGGGAACATAAAACGATAAGATAAAGGATGCATTTCCCTAGAGGGGAATGTGATGAAAGTAGCTACACTACCCCCTCACGTGGTTGAGGCACTGTTGAAATGCAACATAGCTTCAAGATGCGATGGGATGGTGTTGATATTACTAACATGCTCATCTAGGAATTTGGGGTCTATGATAGCTAGATCGTCGATGGGTGAGGTCGTAAGTTGCATTACTATGGCTTGACCTTTCGTGAATGATTGGATCACATAATGCAAATCGAATTCTGCTATTATCGCTTTCCACTGGGCTATCCTACTACTCTTGTACAGATTTTTTTTTATAGCCTTGAGTATGTTGCTTTTATAAATAATGTTAATTTTTCTAGGAAACAGGTAGTGTCTCAACTTCTTCAATGCAAACACTAAGGCAAAGCAGTTTCTCTCCACCTCATTATATTTCACTTCATATGCTATTAGTGCATCACTTAGGTAGTACACTAGTATCTCAGAATCATCATCCCCTTTCTAACATAATAGTGCCACAATAGATGTGTCTGAGGTGGTAAGGTAGATGAAGAAAGGCTTATCCCTCTGTGGTGGGTAAACAGTTGGAAGGTACCAAAGGTCTTTCTTTTGATCATTGAAAGCTTGTTGGCACTATGGTGTCCATTCAAAGTTAACCCCTTTCTTCAATAGATGTTGCATGGGGTGTAACTTGTTGGTCAATTTTTCTATAAACCTTTTGATGAACTTAACTCTACCTTGTAACCTATGCAATTTCTTAATATTTGTAGGTGGTGCTAGCTTAATGATGGCCTTAACTTTGTCAGGGTCCACTCTTATTCCAACCTCTGATACTACAAACCCTAACATGTGTCCGGTTCTCACCCCGAAGATACACGTTTTAGAATTGAGGCATAAATCATGCATCTGGAAACACTTGAGGACTACACCTAGATTTTTGGGATGATTGGCAGCTTCTTTAGATTTCACCGCTATATCATCCACGTAGTCGTTCAGCATTTATAATATGTAGTAGCTAAAGATGTAATTCATGGCTCGCTGGTAGGTTGCCTCAGAATTCTTGAGTCCAAAAGGCATCATAGTGTAACAAAAGATACCCCATGGGGTCATGAAGGTTGTTGTTAACTGATGCTCTGGGTTAATATGAATTTGGTTGTAGCCGGAGAAACCATCCATGAAGGATAATAGGGCATGACCAACTCTGGTGTCAATGAGTTAATCGATACTCGGGAGTGGGAATTCATATTTAATTGTTGCCTTGTTTAGATCTGGAAAGTCTATACAGATTCATATCCCTCCCATTTTCTTAGAAACTACAACGATGTTCGACACCCATTAGGAGTAATCAACTGCCCAGATGATAGCAGCCTGGTATAGCTTGGTGATTTCATCCCGTACAACTACTGCGATCTTTGGTTTAACTTTAGAGCCTTCTACTTAACTACTTTCATGCGTAGGTCTAAGACGATGTTGTGCTATATTAGCCTCGAATCTAAACTTGACATATCACTATATGACCACGCAAAGACTTTAGTGTTAACTTGCAGAATTTTGGCTACATCCTTATGCGTCTATGAATCTAGAAGGGAACTAAGTTTCAACGTTTTTAACTCCCCCCTGGATGTGGTCATAGGCATTTCGATGAGAGGATCCTTAGTTACATCCTCGACCTCTAAATCTAGGGGTTGGACCAGATGCTCAGGAAAGTCTAGGGATGCTTCTAAGGATGCTACAGTGCTAATTGCGGGTGATTCCTAATCTATTAGATCTGGGTTCAATTATCTTCCGAGTTTTCCATGTGGACCTACTAAAGCTAAAGGTGAAGAGAGATTATGATGGATTTCAATCCTCACTCAACCTGCCAAAATGAGATGAAAGTCTAGTTAAGAGGTACATGTTGGTAGTAATCGTGCATAGTGAAAATTTGCAAAGTAGCAATGAGATGTAATCAGTAAAGTATGATGCAAAGATTAATATTTGCCAGTTTACGGTCATGGTAGACCACTAAGACATAAAAATGAAAAACTGCTAATGTAAAAGTGCCAAACTACTAATGTAAAAGTGCCAAACTGCTAATGTAAAAATGTGAAATTGATAGTTTAATGTCAATGTGGATAGCCTAGATGTAAAATGCAAAATTGCTAATATAAAGAATAGAAAGCTGGTAATGTAAAAATGCAAAATTGCTAATGTAAAAATGCAAAACTGCTATTTTAATGTCATTATAGACTATGAATGCATAAAAGGTCGAAACTACTAGTTTAATGTCATTACGGACTTCTAACTAGATTGAAACTATGTGTTAGGATTGCTAGTTTAAGGTATTTTTGAACATGTTAGATTTGAGATTATGCCATAGAATTGCTAGTTTAAGGTCTTTTTGGAACACTAACAAGATATTCTCATGCAAGAAAATGGATAGCTTGAAGCATGTCAAGGCTTTTCACCTAGGCCCACCTGTTTTAATGTGAATAGTGCTACCATATCATGGTGGGAATGCTATGCTGCACGACATACTCTGCATTAAATGAAGAGAGAAAATGACAAGTTTCCTTTGCACCCTTGTGGCTATAAATAGGGATTAACTGGTAAACTCATCATTTTCACCGTAACAGCGCAAAGCGCACATTCGAAGTGTAGAGCTCACATTCATAGGGTAAAGTGATTGTGCCCATAGAGAGAAAGGTGATTTCAACATAGTAATGAGGAAAGAGTCAACAAGCAAGACGATGGCTCCCAAGAAAGAATGTAAATACCTGGCACTCATTAAGGTCAATAAAGTGAAGGAAACCCTAGGGTGTGTGACGTAGGCGTGCATCACGATGCGAGAGGAGACACCATTGACTCGGTAGGCTGCTATGCTTCCTCTGTTCCCTCATGCTTTTATTATTGTTATTATTTTTCTTGTTTTTGTTTCTATGATTTAGTTTAGCTATTTGTGTTTTCTATCATCATGTTATCATTGTTTTGGCCCTTACACCGTTGCTCTTGTCGTTTCAGCCACGACAGATGTATAGACGCTATGCTATGGTTGCATGCAAGGTTGCCTAGACCACCATCACTACGACTGTCATTACGGCAGAGGCTTGGATGATTTGAGCTACTTGGCATGCAAATAGTGTAGGACCCTTAGGAGGGTTTGGTCATGTATGATGTGACAGTGTGACATGTGTTCTATCATGGTGTAATGTTAATCGCTTTGTTGCTATGCTAAGCTAATTTCGCTACACTATTGCCTTCTTATTTTTGTTATGCTATGTGCATGAAGAGAATTGTGCTATGCTATTTGCTAAAATTCTAGTTTTTCTATGCTATGTATGTATTGCACTCGGACATGACATTTGCTATTGTGTTGTGCAGGGTAGCGCTAAGGCCAATTTTGATTGTCCTAGAAATTGTAGGGGTCCTATGCTACGTGAGCGGACTAGTGGACAATGTTCCTCCATCCCATATAAGTGTGGGAGAGTAGGTGGTTTGGTTTTGAGATGGAGTGCAAGAGTTCTTGTAATTTCTCCTCCAACCCTTTAGTGTGATCGTTTGGTCATACTTGGTGGAGGAAGTAGCGACCACCATAACAGAAACCCTATTGCTTGGGTTAAACCATGGTATTATGAGATTTTTGATGGATGGGGCAATTAGCAGTAGGCAGGGGGAAGGGTCCAGTCAGTGCCCAAAAAATTTGAGGCATTTGACCTAGATCTAGGAGATGCTCATGTATAATTCCTACCATCCCTACAATACTTTGTTTATTGCATGTCATATGGGAACATGCTTCCAAAACCCACCAAGAACCATTTACAGTGCTGGCAGGTGAAGTTTTATAGCCATGTTCTGCTATGCTATGCAATATTTTCTACATTAGCCAAATGTTAACAATGTGTTTTTGTTACCAGGTTTTTTATCAACGAGGATGGGCTTCACAGTGATACGGATATATGGACCTTAGCACAGATGGCACTATGGGAGTTTTCTTCCACTGAGAATATACACACAAGTGTGATAGGCCAATGTAGGGGTGAGTACAAAACCTACCCAACCTAGTATCCCAGACTCTATAACAGATGTAAGGAGTCCAGTTGGTTGGATGAGGGATGGGCGTCCTTTAAACCAATCGTCGTTGAAGATGTCTTGGTTAATATTCCACCATTCTTGTCACCGAGTAAGCCTAGTAAGCTAAATAGTAGTTACTGCATGTTTGAGTGTCATTGCTATTTTCTTCTACTAGTTATGCTTTTCCTAACTTATTTTTTTCTTTTCTTGTGTTTTTTATGATTTTGTGCTAACTGCTTCAATGAACACTACTATAGGGGTGAACAAGTCCTAGGAGGTGACAGTGATAACCTTTAGGAACTAGGAGGCCAACATCTACTTTAAGTACGGGGAGTTAGATGAGAGCCAATGTTGGATATGCAGCATGGCTTTGGAATCCCTGCTCAAGAATCTTCAAGATGCTGGGCTTATGGATTTGTTCTTGGGCATGAATTTAAGCATCCTTGCCGCTAAGATACTTACCCTAGTGGACTCCTTTTCTGACAAGGAAGACTACTTCTGCATACATGTACATGGTGTGCGGGTGGTCCTTGAAATCAATGACCAGCTATTCATAGACCTTTTTAGTGTCCCTGCTGATGATTTCCTCATAGGATCAAAGACCAAGAAAGATGTGAACTATCAAAAGGAGGACATTGAGGAGTGGCTAGGGGTTGCCAAAGAGTGAAAGGGGATTCCCATGGAGAAGGTTAGGCCGAGGGCCGCCAAAGAGGTTTATCTCGTCTTTTGTGCTCGTGCTTTCCTCAAGCTACTTTACCAAGGAAAGATCCTTGGGATTGAGCAAGCTTGGGTGATGTGGGAGTTCATGAAAGAGGGGGCTCACTACAATTGGTCCAGGTATCTATGCAAAGCCCTACAAACTAAAATCGTGGCACTTCATAAGAAGTAAGAGTCCCATTTCAATGTACACTACACCTTCTACATAGCCTGTTTGTGGCATTTTGTAGAGTTTTTGGTAGTCCACAAGAACAGGGTCTGGGTTATGCGAAATTGCAATCAAATTTCCAAACCATGGATCTGCCATATCCTCCGAACCACTCGAGCCCAAGATCCCCTAGAAGCTATTCGGAAGTTTTTTTCTATGATGACTAAGGATTGGGTGGCCCGCAACTTCTATTGCAAAGATAGAGTGAGAGAGGCACCTCCTACTACTGTAGGTAGCATATCATAGGGGAAACATCTCATCGTCGAGATAGTGGCCATTAAGTTGTGGTGAAAGAGGCCTTCTCCAGCTAAGGAGACCCTCTATACGGAAGACGAGGAGGAGCGAACACTACAGTTCAAGCTACACAAGACATAACCTCCCATTGGTAAATGCTTTTGCTTATGTTTATTCCCTAACCCATTTTGTTAATGCCTTCTATGCTATGCTATGCTAAGCAGCATAGCATGGCATAGCACCTACTTTAAGCTAATGAAAATATGTTTTTGCTGCTATACGAAGAAGAGGAAGAGGAAGAAGGTGATGAAGAGGTGTCAGCCCCCAAGACGGGGGTGACAAATAAAGATGCAAAGGCCCCAGTCTTAGAGGAAAGGGTCCCAGTTAAGAGGGAAGGAGCTCCTGTCACTAAGGAAGGGGCTCTTATCATCAAGGAAAATCCTCCTATTGATAAGAAGGAAATTTTTGGAGATGAAGAGGAGTCTTTTTTGGATGAGGAGGATGTTGGTGCCTCCAGAGGAAAGGTCCCAGCAAATAAAGAAGAAGCCTGCATCAACCTGGAAGGGATTTCTGCTGGAGATCCCTTTGCCGAACATAGTCTAGCATTGAGGGAATGAGCAAATACTAAGGATGTTGCCATAGTTTTGAGTTAGAAAGGAGGGGAACTACAATTACACGTTGGTGATTTTGACATTTTATTTGATGATGTGTCGATGGATGATCCCCCTGTTATCACCCCTAAGGGTTTACTGGGTTGGAGCCCTTATACTATCATTTTCTTTACTCGCAGCCTTATCACAGTTCACCTCAGTCATTGTTGATGCATTTAGTTGTATGATAGAAACCACTATTAATGCTACAGGACCGCCTCTAATTCTCTTGGAACCATGGGCCGAGACCCCTGACAAGCTTATGTTCATGTAGGGGGTCGTCGACGACATGATCGGCCTTCTCAAGTAGGTCGATCCTGAAGTGGGTAAGTAGCTACGCTAGGCGCTTTCATGTTACTATGCTAGAGTTCTTGAGCTTTCTAATGTTGCTACACTAATGTGATTGATGTTCTCTTTGTGTGGTCATTGCCTCTCAATTGAAATGGGACTTGACATGGGCATTGAAAGTTGGCACCATGCCTACATTCCCCTCCCCAAAGTGGCTGAGGTGCCTCATCGCATATACGACGAGCCTAGAAAATGCACTTTACCCTTGAGATGCTTCTTGTGGGAATGCAAGCGTGTCATTGAGGACCTATGGAAATAGGTCCAGAAGGCTAAGAAAGAGAAGACTAAATTGAGCATCGAAGTGGAAGACCTCAAATCAAGAAACGAATTCCTCATGGCCCATGATACTAATGATGGTAGTTGGCACACGACTATGATAGATTATGCTATATATTGGATAGTCATGTGGCACAAGAACGAAGCTAGCTAGGAAATAATAGAACAATGGATGCAGATGAACTTGTTGGCCTAGAAGAACCAAGATTGGAAAGACTACAGTGCCAGATTTTACAAGTGGGGGCAGTCTCAGAAAAACCATAAACACATGTATAAACTAGAACGTGCCACATACCACAAACTATACAAGGATGCTTCTATGAAGGCATTCACTTATAAACCATTCGTAAATGCCATTGGTACTTCTGAGGCCTATAATAAGTTCTTGGAGTAGGTAAAGGTTAGTGAATGTCCTGAATGGAAACTAGATCTTTCCATAGGTGAGACCGCTACCACCTCCTTTTCTCCAGGACTACCGAGATGGATGACCATCAAAAAGGAGAAAGCTACTGTAGATGCTGAACCAAGCGATAGACATTGGGAAAATATCATGAAGGAGAAGGTTTGGCACCATCTTAGGCTCAGTTTAGATCACATACCCTTCAAGGAAAATGTAGGGCCATCTCGGGTTAGTCACTTTTTGCTATGGAAAATGCCTATGTTATCTTTCATGTGTTGCTATAGCTTACTACTTCACTTTTACAATGTAGGTTCTAGGTGAAGATGCAGGGCCCATAGAGGATAGGAATGAAGATGTAGTAGAGGACAATGTAGAGGAAGGATACATGGAAGGGAATGATGCAGGAGAAAATGATGCAAGCGAAGATGATGCAGGTAAAGACAACCCATGGCAGCATGGGATTTTTTTTGAAATTTTGAATTTTTTGTAAAATTTTTGCAAACATTATTTAAGTGACAAATGATTTGAATGAAAAAGGAGGATTTCGGAAAAGGAATTGGTTCTACACTGACTTATGCATTGTCTATGTGATCGATTTTATGTTAAGTTTTTGTTTTTGATATTTTAGTTTTAGGCCTTTTCAGGCCATGGCTAGTTTTAGGCCATTTCAGGCCCCTACTAGTTTTAGGCCATTTCGGGCCATCGGATGTGATGTAAATGGAAGAAATTTTTCTAGTTTTAGGCCTTAGTGGGCCATATATTGTTTTAGGCCATTTCCAGCCATCTTTAGTTTTAGGCCATTTCAGGCCTTTGCTAGTTTTAGGCCATTTTTGGCCTTCACTAGTTTTAGGCCATTTTGGGCCATGGCATGGTAGTGTAGTTTTAGGCCATTTCGGGCCATGGCATGGTAAGGAAGTGATACATTAATGATTTAGAGAATGGCTAATTATTACCTAGTGTAGATAAATGAATGCAAAATAAGAAGGTGGTAAATGTACAAAGGGAGGCAACTGGGAAAGAAGTAGTGGAGTTGCTACGCTATGCGTAACTACTTCTTGACCCATCATGGAATGGATGAGGCATAAGGTTGAGATGCTTTTCTACAACCTTCGTCTACGTAATTGTCCTCCTCTTGGAAGGGCAACTCAGTCCATGCATTTTTACTTTCTAAATGGGCATGTTGAGCTGGTTCTCTTGCCATATGGTTAGTGTGCATAGAGACAGTTGTTTCATTCTCAAAGGTTATGAACTTTGAGGCCTATTCCATGTCTACGTTGTTGATATCTTGTGTTGCTACCTTATCACCATAGATTAACACCTCCCTGCCTACATAGGGTAGATGGATCTCCTAATGGATGGGCAAAGAGACAGCCCTAAGTTGTGATAACCATGACTTCCCTAATATCAGATTAAACCTAGGCATCTCTTTAACCATGATGAATGTTGCATTTGTGGGGAACTGGTCTGCTACCACGAAGTCAATATGGACCATGCCTTTCACCACAACCTGTGCCCCATTGAATGACTTTAGGCATGATGTTATTTTTGGTCTAATCTGGTTGACCAAACCTAGCTTGTTCACAATAGGAAAATGGATGATGTTTGTGGTAGCTCCATCATGAATGTGCACCCTTTGGACCTTGTGTTGGCTGACCTGAATTGTGATGAAGAGAGGTGCTATAGTTACCTAACCCATTTCTTGGTCTTTCCTAATGGAATCATTGTAAAAAGTCAGTTGGGATGGCTTTGGCTCTATAGGCGTAGAAGGAAGCATGACCGAATGGATCGCCTTCACTTCCGCTGGCATGTTCTCATCAACTAGAATTACTATTAACATGCAGATCAAAGCCTCACGGTGTGTGGTAGATGTCATGATTAGGTCATATAAGCTCAATGTAGTATTTCTCTATTTTAGAGCTTGCTTGACCTAGGTGAGGGCACTCAAGAGGTCTTGGCCACTTTCCAGTTTACTGCTTTTCTCCTCTTCTATTCATCCCAGAAGACGAATCTCCCGAGGAGGGACAGTTTCGGGTTTGATTTCAGACTCTCTTGGACAAGGTGGCGAAGACTATGCACACGTAGCAACGTTATGTTATGGTGATTAGGGCATGGACACAGGGGATGATGATGTAGGATTGGAAGTACCTAGGGTAGTACTTTCCCTTGACATCTCACTTGTGAAATGCACTTCTCGTTTCCTAGGACAAGAAGGTTGTGAAGCTACCTTATGCTGGGTGGGGGCTGTTGCATGGCTTGGCCCCCTAATAATGAATGGAGCTAGTGATGTTAGTGTACGTGGTGGTGGTGCAGCTCTGCTAATAGGTGGTGTAGGGGTGGATGACCTGGGAATAGGTGGTGTAATTGGAGATATCTGAGGAGGGTCTCTCAATACAAAAGGTTGTTGTAGACTTTGATTAGCTGTTGGTGGTGTTGGTGTGCTATGTTGAGGCACATGGACTACAAATGGCTGCTTAGGTGATTTAGGATCACTATCAATGTTGATGGTGTTGATGATGTAACTAGCATTGTTTGCGTTGAGAGGGTTAGTGTAGATGTGCACGGATTGATTCTCAGGTTGTACTAGGTTGCTTTCATCTAACACCAGTTTCCCTTGATCAATCATCCTTTGGATGTTTTCCTTCAGTGCCATGCAGTAATATGTGACATGACCACACTACTAATGGTAGTCACAGAATCGCTTCAGCTTGAAATCCTTAGGAATTGGGGGCTTGTTGGGTAAAGCCAATGAGGGGTTCCTGAGGAGTTCACAGTACCATTGATGCTTCCTGGCTCCCTCCTTCAACATCTACTTATGTTGGATGTATCTTGCTACCAATAGTTACTTCAGAAGATCTGAAGGCTTGACAGACAGCGGGGTATACTTCGAGCAATCTTTACCCTCAAAGTTTGGTTTAGGTGATGCAGATGTCTCGGGTGCAGATGTAGACGGTTGCGATGCATTGTCTTGTTTGGACATGGGGTTAGCTGTAGGTGTGGCTGGTTTCTTATTATTCTTGGTACTATTATTATTAGGTTTGGGTCTATCCTAGTTATCCATAGTGGCCACTGTGGCTATTTTAGCCTTAACCTTGTCCTTCTTTGTGAAGGTGTTCTTGTATGCAACATAGGCCAGGTCTTTACTTGCCTCAGCTGCATCCTATATGCTCTTACTTTGGGCAAAATCCTAATTGAGAGTGCACAGAGTGAGATAATACAACTTAGACTTAATAAAGTTGTGCACTGCACCCTTAAAGACAGTTAGCAAGTGGGCCTCTGTGATGGGCTCGTAGATTTCGTTAAGGGTCACACTCCAATGTTGGATGGACTTCTGGACTAGTTCCAATGAGTCTTGTTTCGCACTTATCAATTGATCCATCATGACCTCTAATCTCAAGTTGTACTTGAAACGCATCACGAACTAGGTCAGAAGCTCCTCTAGGGTTGATATGGAGGAGCATGAAAGTGCACGGTACCAATCCAGGGCTTTTCCGATTAGAGACATGGCAAAGACATGGATGATTGTGTGCGGCCATTTTTGCAGAAGAACAGACTCAAACCTAAACTTAACAAGGTGTGCATTGGGATCCTCTTCCCCATTTTATTTTGTGAAATGGGGGAGCGACATCCCTAGGGGTAACATTAATGCAGGGACTGCTAGGTTGATGGGATCATCCTGGTAGAAGCCCATGACTTGTATCATATCAGACCCGAAAGCCTTGAGACATTTCATTTCCTTAGTAATGGTCCAGATAAGCTGGAATGCTTAATCTAGACTTGGGGATGATGCAAATGGTTGGGGAACTGTGGGGGAAGCTCCCATCTTTGAAGTGGAAAGGGAAGCAACGTGACCCATTGATGGTGCAGTTAGGGTGGCCATTTTGAACTGTGTTATTGGTGTTGTCCATCACCTAGTAGGTGGTGCTATCAGAGTAGGAGCAGTGGGTTATGCTAAGGGATGGGCCGCTTGTGTGGCTGATGGGATAGACTAGAGTCTCATGCTAGTTTGTACCATTTGAGGGGCTTGGTAGGTCTAATGGCCAATGTAATGGGACATATGCAATGGTACGGTAGTAGGAGGAGAAGTAAATGGGGTCCACCATGTAGATGGGCCTAGGTCTATCGCTGATAGTGGGATAGGTGTAAACGTAGGAATAGAGATGGAAGTTGCACATGATTGTGAGATAGGTACTATGCAAATGTGTGGTAGGGTAGTCATGATCAGTATATGTTGTGAAGAAAATAAGGATTGATGAAAAGTTACCGAAGGAGTAATCACTGGGGTTGAGACAAGGGCATGGACATGTTGATGCATCAAAGGAATGGTATGGCTACCTATTACCGATGGAATCAATATTTGTGATGGTGCAAACATGATCATGAATGGAGCAGTAGCATAGAGTGTTTTTGTCTAGAAGGACGGGGTGGAAGGAATGGTGGCAGGGTTGGTTTGACCCCCCCCCCCCCCCCCCCCCCCCCCCCCCCCCCCCCCAATTCGATTGGGAATCCAGTTCCTCCTGTCCATCTTGAAAAGCCTTATCATGGTGAGACACTATGTCTTGTGGCTTCCTAGGCCTAAGGACCTAGATTAGTTGATCTAGAAGCCATTGGTTCATTTGCATTAAGGGCAGGAAAACACTAGGAGTGGGAATAAATTCCTTCCCATTGCAATAGGCAAACTTGAAGCTACTTTTCTCTTCAGACTCTTATGCATCCAAGGGTAGGTTTTCCTACACCTTAGTGCAGAGGAAGTTGTATCGTTTGTGTTATTGGGCCAAGCCCTTAGGTCCCTAGTTTTGGATCCTAAGGGATCAATGTGGCCTCTGCACAGGGCTAAGCGGTTGTTCGGCACCTATGATGCCTTGAATTGTGAAGGGAACCTCAACATTAGAGGTGTTGGCAATGGTGCTTGAGGAAGTCATTATTACAAAGCTAAACGGGTTTGCAAATGAAAAAAACAAGGAGATTGAAAGGTAATCAAAGGCTTTATGTCTTGCCAGATTCCAAGGGAACTGTCTAAGTGACCGATCTATACAACATGATGCATAAAAAATCACAAAAATGTGTCAAGTTTATCCTAGTACATGTTGGGGTACAAAATGCATGCAAGACTACCATATAACATGGAAAAGGTACTAAAAGGCCCTCCTTCTAGCTCTAGAAAACTGTAGTGACAAAAAATGTCAATGGCTAGAAACACTGAGAGGTTGTCGGTTGGACAATCTTAACCCTTGATCCATGCGAGGACCATGCTGGATAAAACAGAAATGGGATGCCTTGAACGGTCTAGTCGATTAGACAAGGACTTAGTTGGTGTCACTAAGCCTTTTCCAAACATGTAATTTGAAAATAACTTTTATAAAGTAAAATATTAATTATTATATGCGAGGAAATGAAAATGATGTAAAATTCAATGATAAACAAGAGAATGAAGCAAAATGGAGTTAAGAAATGCACCAGTTCAAGATTACAGCTTTACTTTGTCAAGATGGATACAATCAGTTGCACGATGCTAGGAAGCACAGAGATCCAAAAAGTAACCAAGACATTCAAAAGCAAGCCAACTGTATGCTTGAACATGGATTCAAGAGCTAATAATGCACAATGCTACAAAATCAATAGAAAGGAGCTAATAGAATGCCAAACGAGAATGCTAACTCTTTGATTTTGACAACTCGTGAATGTTTACAATGTTCAAGATTGCCAATTTGATTCTTGCCAAGCCAAATTTTTTCCAAACTTGCCAACTCGTAAATTTGCCAACTTGCAAATTTTTTACCAACCCTTTGCGCGTTGCTTGTTGGGGTATTTATAGGGCTAGGAGCACATGAAAGATGCAATTTGGATGCCACATGTCCTGGACCCACAAGGTGTCAACGTGTTCATGCTGCATGGACATGCAAAGCTTATTGATTGACAAGCCTGCCACACTGTAATGACACTATCAAAACTAGAGATGTTAGGATCAAGTATTCCAATAATGCAAATAAGGTGTGAAGCACACCGATGTAGCGTAGCCGCCTGCTACGCTGTGATATGCTATGGAGCGTAGCATGTTAGCATAGCATAGCTACTTGCTACACTATGCTATGCTATGTAGCGTAGCATGTTAGCATAGCGTAACTACTTGCTATGCTATGATATGTTGTGTAGCATAGCATAGCATAGCCACCAGTTCAAAGAAGAAATCTACTATGGAGTTAATTACAAGTGCTGGAAGCCTTTGAAGTGTGTTGGCCAGTTTTGCATGTTTGCTACACTACGCTATGCTACGTAGCATAGAAACTATCCTTAACTTTGATTCACATTGCAAATGTTTGTTTGGAGATCATGCTGAAAATTTACAACTTGTGCTCTTTGCGATGTGAAGCTTGCAAACTTGTTGATTCTGCATTCTGAGATGCCTTTCATCGTTCTTGCATCACCACTACATTGTGCCACACTGCGTACCATAGCATAGTTAGCAACCAACATAGCCTACCCTTTTGCTTAATATACTATTTTTCTAGTGAAATGAGCTTTGCCAAAGGAATTGAAGTTGAGCGAAGCAACTGGTTTTGAAAGGCTAGAGGTGCTTGCTAAGTGCAATTGATATCACTAAGCAAGCTGGGCCTTTCTATCTCGCTTTTGCTATGTTGTGCCATGCTGCATAGTCTAGCATAGCGTAGAACTTTGTCCTGTAACTGTCTTCTAAGGCATGCTATGCTACATAGTGTAGCATAGCGTAGCAAACTTCTTGATTAGAAAACTTGCTGAACTATTTTGAGTAACCTGAGCATCATCAAAAACCCCATGCATCACTTCTGAGTAGACTGTTAGCTAGATGAACACCTAGGTGGGTAGGCCAGGGAGTCCATTGGGCCTGTTAACAGACTTAGAAAATTTGCCAAACTAGACAATCTAAACTCAGAGCATCCATTTCTTTTTGAAGTGTCATGACACTGCCTAAATTCCAAGGACCCGGTGAAGCAAGAATTCCTTAAAAATTTAGGGTGTTTCACCAATTTTATTGATGGTGAGGGTGTAAACCTGACCCTATGATCAACTATTCATAAATTAGGAAATGTGATAGCCAAGGTAGGAACTTAGGTGAACCTCACAATAATAAGGGATCTAATGATGGTGATCATAAAAATCATAAGAGTGGTGGTGGACATTGCAGTGGCAGTGGTAGTACACCTTCCTCTTCATCATCTTCATCTAATTCCAAACATTCCTTTTTATCTGACTATTCTCATGGAAGCTACCATTGAAACAACTGTGATGAAGGTGATCGATGAAATAACAATGATCATGAAGGTTGCCAAAACTAAGGGGTTGGCTAAAACCATCATTATGGTTATCAACGCAGCAATGATGATGAACCTTTACTAGTGATCCTAAGTATGCTTAACATTGTGGAGGTAGTGAACATTTGAACCAAACATATGAAGGATAGTTGGATCAAGCACCTAGATATGAAAAATATCCCAAGATTTGAGGGGGGATACAATAATGATCCATAAACACATATACAAGCCTTTCAAGACGCTTGTTCCTTATAGAACATTGAGAAAAAGTAGTAGAAATGCAAGCTTTTTCCAAGGACACTCATTAAGGAAGTCAGACGTTGGTACTAGTTCTTAGAATCAGAATCTATTTGAAGATGGAGTACCTTGTTGAAACTATTCAATGATAAATATTAAATATATTTTAGAGTGTCTAATCTGAGAAGGAAAATCCAAGGCTGAAAATAAGGAATACACAAACCCTTGGATGTTACCATGGAATAATACTATTCACTCTTACACAAGTGCCTTAGCCATGATTACTCTCAAAGGGAACAACTTCGCCACATCATAGATGGGCTCAAAGTAGAAACAAGAAAAACCCTTGAGGTGTATGCCCAAGGGAGGTTTTTTGAAATAAGAGCTCATTAGATCAAAAGGCTAATTGAGTAAGTAGCAAAAGAAGAAGGTGAGATATGAAAAAAGGAGAGTGTTAAAGAGTATAATGGGGATCCATCCATCATAGAACGAGAGGTCCAATTTTATGACAAGGAAGAGTCACTACTTGATGAAGTGGTAAATAGAAAGACCTTGCCTATCCAAAAATATATTTATGATATTTTAGCCAAGATTGAAAAGTTATGGGACTCTTTGGATGAAAAGTTTCAAACTGCTTTGAACATTACTTAAGAATCCAAAGAGAAAAATAGTGATCATAATCATAGACAAGGAAAAAAGCTGAACATGCCTACAAAAGAGGTAACGACAAAGCTGCTACAGTAGAGGAAGTTGTGGAATTTGACTCTAATGATGAAATTGAATGTGACATCTATGAATATGAACATCCAAATGGATGCTACCCTATGATGTCACACTTATAAGAGTCTAGAATATATGCATTAAATACTCCCCTAGCACATAGACAAGCTCCAAGATGATTACCTTAACTTCTAGGTAGTCCAAGGTAGTTTCACCAATAGCAACAAGCTTACTACCCAAGTGGAACTCCTCCAAAACCTTATGAATAGTACCAATAGTGGTACCAACCATAATCATGGGGAATGCCACTGCCAAGGGAGAACTACCCTTATAGGAAACTAGATTCATATGGGTAGTATGTTCAATAACCTATCTCTCCTAGAAGTTTAACAAGTCATGTATCATCCCAACATCACTATTATCCTCTAGAGTACCACAGAACACATTCATCATCTAGTCAAGGGGAAAACCCATATCCATATCTTTATCATCCTCCACATCCCTCTACATCTATACCTCCACCATTAACTCAGTTACCTCTTGCTACATCCATGCAAAGTGAAATTCCTCCATAGCTATAGCAACAAAATGCTACAAAGGTTGTACACTCACAACCAATTTTTTAACCAAGTGGTCTAGATAATTGATCAAGGAAATGACCTTTCTTCTGGCCTAGTAGTCCTCTCTAGCCATCACAACCTACTCCAACTAATCACCTTGCATCTTCAATACCCTCATCCTCTGCATCAAATACCTTCAAGCACCCTTCAAACCAAGTGCCACCTAGGATCTACATTGCAATGCTAACTCATGTTGTTTTTGATTAGATCAAGATTGGAAACCTTCCTACAAAAGGATCTGATCCATGAAGTCTATTCATCTTTCTATAGATTGCTAGACAAGAGCCATGCAAGGCTCTTCTTGATTCTAGTTTTGGAGTTAACCTCATATCCCATTATATGTACAAAGCTTAGAACTTACCACCTCTTAAGAAGAGCAACAATTGTTTAGAATTAGTAAATCAGTCAATTACAATTCTCTTGGAATTAGTAGAGGACATTATGACCATAGTATATGGGTGGTCATATCCTACTGATTTTCTAGTAATTAAGGTGGAAAATTGGAAAAGTGACTTTCCCATCATTATGGGAAGGGCTTGGTTAAGCACGGTCGATGTGCGGATGGGTATAAGGGACCTATCTCTCAAAATATCTAAGGAGAATGTGTTAGGAAAATTTAAGAAGAAGCATATTCCATGAATTGCGTATAGTGACAATGAGTGTAATTGCATCCAAAATAGTTGGTCAATCAAAAGCACATACATTAAGGCATAAAGTTAGTGTGCACAAGAATTTAATATTCAATGGTGTCTGTACGTAGCAGCCACAAACTAGGAGGGCACCTAGTGGCTAATAGTTGACTTAGATAGTAGCACAATATGCATGGAACGAACTAAAAGCTTAATTTTTGCATATGTCAAAGGCAAAAAAAATTGAACAAGTCCATTCCCAACTCTTTAATGAAGATGATGATAACTATTTGGGAGAGTTGGAGATCCCTGATCACTTTAAGCAGGAGCCCTTAGAACTAAAAACTTTAACAATCGAAATGGAGTATGCATTTCTAAAGAATGGTAAACTAGTCATCATTAATGTCAAACTTGCTCTTGAACAAGAAAAAAAGTTGTTGAAAGTGGTGAATAAATGGTCAACAATGTTTGCTTGGTCATATCTAGAGCTAACAGGAATTGATCTAAGGATATGCTAGCACTACATCTACACTAAATTGATGATGAAGCCTAGAAGGCAAATGTAGAGGTAGATAAATTCCAAATTGAAGCAAATTGTTAAGGAGGAGATAAAGTAACTCATCAAGGTAGGGTTTATCTATCCAATCGCAGATAGTGAGTGGGTTAGCCCACTCGTAATTTTACCAAAGAAGGGTGGTAAATGGCTAGTTTTCATTGACTTTAGGTTGTTAAATATGGTAACATTTAAGGATAACTTTCTTTTGCCATTTGTGGATTAAGTATTAGACACCATATCTAGGAATTGTTATTATAGTTTCTTGGATGGTTATAGTGGCTATAAAAAAATCCAAATTGCACAAGAAGACTAGACCAAGACAACATTCACAAGTCCCTAGGGGACTTTTGCATACTATAAGATGTCATTTGGCTTATGTAATTCCCCTACAATATTTTAGTGCTTGGTGCTTAGTATCTTTCAATAATAGATCAGTAGTGGTGTTGAAGTTTTCATGGATGACTTCTCCACCTATGTAGCTGCCTTTGAGCAAGCTTTGGATCAACTTGAGTAAGTACTGAAGAGATGTATTAAGATAAACCTACAGCTTAATTGGCAAAAGAGCCACCTCATGGTCCAAGAAGGAATTGTTCTAGGATACTAAATTTCATAGAAAGGGATTATGGTAGATCCAAAAAAGATAAGTGTCATCCAAGGAATAACATGCCAACTGAAGACCGTTAAAGATGTTTAGTCATTATTTGGACACACTGGTTAATACCAGTGCTTTATTGAGAATTTCTCTAAGATTGCAAAGCCATTGGTAGAACTTACAAAGAAAGATGCACCTTTCATTTAGACCAAGGAATGTGAAAATGCATTCCAATAATTAAATGAGAAACTCATAGAAACACCAATCCTATGACCACTAGATTAGTCCAAACCATTCCATATCATGATAGACACATCTAACTATGCTTTGGAAGCAGTGCTCTTGCAGATGGACAATAAGAAATGTTCATATTATATCCACTACACGAGTTGAAGCATTGTGGGAGCATAGTTAAATTACACCACTGTGAAGAAGGAATTAATGGCAATGGCGTATGCACTAGAAAATTTTAGACATTATTTGCTAGGTTACAAAGTATTTCTACATACAGATGACATTGCAATTCACTTCTTTATGAATAAGCCAATGATGACCCCTCATGTTATACAGTGGCTTGTGATCTTGCGAGAATTCAATCTTACTATGGTAGATTGAAAATGGACCAAGAATGTGGTCGCTAACCATCTTTCTCACTTCAGATGGGATAACAAAGAGGAGGAGAGCCTACTCTCTAATTAGTTTCTAGACGAACTCTTCTTTATTGTAGCGATAAATGAACAAATGCCTAAAAAAGCAATATGGTATAATGCCATCCTCACATATCCTCTCACTCAAGAGATGCCACAAGACTTGGATTTTAGGAAAAAGCAACAATTTCTTCATTGGGTCAAATACTTCATGGAAATTAATGGACACCTTTACAAGGTATGTGTCGATGGCTTGATCCATTGGTGTGTCCCTAACAAAAATCAACTATGTGTTCCCCAGGATGCTCATGAAGGATCTTGAGAAGGCCACTATGTAGGGAGACACATGACCATAGAAATCCTAATTTTAGGATACTATTAACTCATAATCTTTAGGGATTCTCACTAATTTTTCAAGTCTTATGAATATTGTCAACATGATGGGGGGATGATTGCTCATATGGAAGGTCCTCAATAGTGGATTCAACCACTAGAACCTTTCGACATATGGGGCATTGACTTCATGGATCCCATCACACCCATGTCTAATGGGAAAGCGTATATTATAGTAGCAATTGACTATTGCACAAAATGGGCTAAAGTGGTAGGTGTTACAAATTGGACATCATCCACTCTTACTAGATTTATATAATATCATATTATAAATAGGTTTGAGATGCCATGTTCACTAATTTTTGATAACGGGACTCATTTCACAGGTGCCACATTTAGAAAATTAATGCAACACTTGGGGGTAGAACATAAATTAACAAACCTTACCACCCCCAAGTCAATGGTCAATCAGAGGTAACCAATCGAGAGATTACAAAAATATTAATGTAAACCATTAGCAAATATAGGAAGGATTGGTGCACAAAACATAATGATACTCTCTAGGCTTATTGATCAACTTGGAAACTTCCTATTAGATATTCTTCCTCTGAGTTAGTGTATGAAAAACCTCCAACACTCCCAATTCAATCTAAGCTCTGTACACTCTCAATGACGTATGAACTAAACCTTGACCTAAGTTTAGCACAAAAGGAAAGATTGATTAATGTGAATGTGCTAGATGAAAATTTCTTAGTGGCCCTATCTTTGAATGAGATGGACCAGGAATTTAGTAAGCAATGCCATGACCTTACAATTAGGAAAGTAAAGTTTCAACCAGGAGATAAGGTCCTCTACTAAAACTCCACACATGTACCTCAAAAGGAAAAATTTCAAACATTGTGGGAGGGACCTTATATAATTGATCAAAACTTTTCCTCTAGGGCCATGATAATTTACAAACCTAATAGCCTAAATAAAAGTAGTTGGCCAATATCCAACAAGTCAAACCTTTCCTAGAACCAAGATTGACTAATGTAACTACTGCCTCAACTGATGGATACCCATGTTCTATTTTTTAGATCTCCTCCTTCCAACTTAATCATGGGGAAGATGGCCATCCATGTTGACCAGTACCATGGCCTCTTAATTTTTCTACCTTTTTTTTCATGTTTTTGATTTTACAAATTTTTGATTTTCGAATTTTTCTAATTTCATATCATTTTTAGTACCTTTGAATTTTCTTACTTATTTTACACTTTCTTATATATTTTACTATATTATCTTTCTTTTTCTTCTTTTGATTAAGTATGATATTTTCTCATTTTTGCTAATAAATTTGCTTTATTGCCAGAGGACACAATGCTACTATTGCTATTTGCTAATGATGGTTTGTGCTTAATGTGTGATTGTCAATGTCTGGTTTCTATTTTTGAATTTTGATGTTTGATGACTTTGACATGGTTTATTTTTCATGAAACTAAAACACCCCAAAATTTGAAGGCATGCCTTCACCAGGCCTTTGCAATTCATGCAGCGTTACGACAACTCTTTAGGAGATGGATGCTCTGATTTTCAGACTATCCGCTTCAGCAAGTTTTCTAAGTCAAGGAGTCTTGCTGTGCTACGCTATGCTATGTAGCATAGCAAACTTCAAAAGATGTTTATAGAAGTACAGTGCTACGTAGTGTAGCACAGCATAGCAAAAGTTAGACAGTTAGTCCCCTCGCCCAACTTCAAGACCTTAAGCAATGTCTCCTTCTATCAAAAAGCGGCGAACTTGGCAAAAATCAAGTCATGTTTGCTACTATGCTACGCTAAGCTACAAGGCGCAGTGAGGTGTAGCAATTCTGTGAAAGTGACAGAAGGCAACTTGAAGGGCAGGATCAGTAAGTTTGCAAGTTTCGTAGTGCAAAAGACAAAGTTTACAGATGGGTGATGTTTTTTGCGACTAAGGCCAGTTACTACGCTACGATACACTACATAGCATAGCATACCGTAGCAAAAAAGCGACAAGCAGTTAGCGCACTCCAAAGGTTTCTAATGCACGGAACAAGACATAACACAAGTTTCTTGCTTCAAACCAGTGGCTATGCTACGCTACGCTGCGTAGCATAGCACAGCATAACAAAATGCTATGCCATACCAAACATGCTATGCTACAAAGCATAGCAAAATGTGGCAAGAGGTTATGCGACATCAATGCACCTCACCTAATTGTACTATTTCTCTGATAGTGCAATTACGATGTTGCAAGATCGCCCAATGGTCATGCAGGCACATGTAGCATAGACAAGTCAACATAGGCCTAAGGCATGTGGTGTTCAAACCACATCTTTCATCCACCCTTGGTCCTATAAATACCACAATGAGTGACTGTTACACTCTCCTCCAGTTCTCTCTCTTTGGCCCCCTCTTTCAAAACTTTTTGATCAAAGGGATTTCCTTTGTAGCTTTTCAGTCCCTGGGTTTTTTGAGCAATATAGTTGGCTAACAATTTTGTTGGCCGACAAGCAAAAATTAGCATTTTAACCTTGAGCATTGTAAGCTTCCTGTTTTGACATTGTAAATAGTTAGCATTCTCAGTTGGTATTTCATTCTGCTCTTTTCTACTACCTTGGTAGTACTTTGCATTGTTAATGACTGAGCCCATATTCAAGTGCACAACCATCTCGTTCTACATGTCTTGGTTACTCTCGGAATCTTTGCACTTCCTAGAGCTGTGCAACTGATTGTGTCCATCTTGACAAAGCAAGGTCATAGCTTCGAAGCGGTGCATTTTTCTAACTGCATTTTTATATTATCTTCTATTTACTATTGCATTTTACATTGTTTTCTATTTATTTTGCATTTAAGAATTCCTTTGCATTATCAGTCTCATTTTCAACTCACACATTGCAAAAGGTTATATAAACACCGACTAAGTCCCTGTCTGATTGACCAGACCATTTGGGTTCCCCTTTTCCATCCCTTCCAGCATCGCCCTCCCATGGAAACGGGGTCAAGACCATCAGCGGCTGATAGCCCATCAGTGTTTTTCCAGCCGCTGATGTTTTTGGTCGCTATAGTATTTCTGGAGCTAAAAGGAGGACTTTTTGAATGCCTTTTCTACATGTCATGGTAGTCCTATAAGCCTTCTGCACCTTGATATGCATTAGCGTAAAATTGATACCTGTATGTGGTTGTTTACGTGTCGTGCGGTGTAGATTGGTTACCTCAACAGTTCCTCAGGAATCCTATAGGACATAAAGCCTCCGATTGCCATTTGAATTACCTTTTTTTACAGTAATCTTGCATGTGTTCTATACCCTATCATGCACCAGTGTAAATGTGACACCATTTTGCAGTTGTTTACACGTCATGTGGTATAGATCGTTCACCTCAACGGTTCCTCAAGAGCCCGGTAAGACATAAAGAATTCCTTTTGATTACTTGCCAACTTTTTTGCTCTTCTCATTTGCAAAACTGCTTAGCTTTTTGATTTCCTTGCTTTTCAAATTTTTAAAACTATCTAGCTTAGTAATAATAACTTCTACAACTACCACTACTAACACCTTCAACGTTGAGATTCCCATCACAGTTCAAGGCATCACTGGTGTCGAACAGTCATTGAACCCAATGCTAGAAACATGTTAATCCCTTAGGATCCAAAATTGAGGACCTGAGGGCTTGGCCCAGCAACATGAGCGCTATAGCTTCCTCTATGCAAAGGTTCAGGAAAACCTACCTTTGGATGTACACGAACTTGAAGATAAGCATAGCTTCAAGTTCTCTTACTACGATGGGAAGGAGTTTTTTCCCACTCCCGGCATTTCCATACCTTTGACACAAACAAACCAAAGGCTTCTAGACCAACTAATCCAGTTGGCTAGGCTTAGGGAGCAACAAGACACAACATCTAACTAGGATGACGCTTTTTAGGATGGACAGGAGGAACTCGATCCCCAATCTGATGAGGGAGGTAAAACCAACCCCATTCCTATCCCTCCTACCTAGTCCTTCTAGACCAATCCATTGCCTATCATGGCTTCCTTTGTGATCACACCTACTCTCCCGTAGCCTGAAACTACAACCATAATGGGTAGCCATGTCACATTCCTGGTGTATCAATGCCCTCATTCCCCTATTTCATTTTTAGCAACTATGCCTCTGCAAACTTTTCAGTAGCCAATTCTTGTAGCGCATCACATACCAATCATTGCCACCCTACCACATATTCATACTGTACTTTGTAGTCATACACAACTTCCATTTCAATTCTTATGTTCACGTCTGTTCCACCCACTGCAGTGGGCCTGGGCCTGTCCATGTGGTGGACCCCATTCACTTCTTTGCCTATTCCACAACTATCATAGATGTCTCATTATGTAAACCCTCAGACCTACCAAACCCTGCAAATAGTACAACCTAACATGGGGCTATGGTCCATTCTGCCGATGACATAAGTGGTCTATCCGACGGCTCAAACTGTGGTTGCTGCTCCAACAACACCACCTTCCGAGGGGTGGACATTCCAAGTAGCACCTTTCATGGGGTCTACCCCAATGGTATTGCTGATAAGTCAAGCTGCCACCACTACCATTCCACTAGTGGGGGCTGCCTCGGTAGTTCCCTAGCTGCCCACACCATCGCAAGGTTTGGATAAAGAATTCCAACTTATCCAAACCCTCATAGAGGAAATAAAGTACCTCAAAACTATTGGATCTAACATGGTACAAGTCATGGACTTTTATCACGATGATCCCATTAGCCCTGCAATCCCTACTTTGACGTTACCCCCAGGGATGTCTCTCCCCCACTTCACGAAGTACGATGGGGAGGGGGATCCCAATGCACATCTAGTTACCTTTAGGTCTGATTCTCTTCTATTGCAACAATGGCCGGACATGATTACTTTGTGTCTTTTCCATGTCCCTAGCTAGGAAAGCCTTACATTGGTACCGCTCGCTACCACGCTCATCTATTTCAACTCTAGAAGAGCTTTTGACCCAATTTGTGATGTGCTTCAAGTATAACTTGAAGGAGGAAACCTCGCTGGACTAACTAATGAGTGTGAAGCAGGAGCCTCTAGAACCAATCTAGAAATTCATCCATCATTGGAGTGCAACCCTTAACAAAATCCGCGAGCCCATCATGGAGGACCACTTGCTGGCCATCTTTAAGGATGCAGTGAATGACTTTATCAAGTCTATACTGAACTACCTTACCCCTTGCACTCTTAGTCAAGCCTTCGCTCAGACTAAGAGCATACAGGATGCGGTTGAGGCAAGCAAAGACCCAGTGTACATTGTTTACAAAAACACCTTCATAAAGAAGGACAAGAGTAAAGCCCCAACAACCATAGTGGCCATTGTGGTGACCGAGGCCAAGCCTAGACCTAGTAACAACGGTAAAAAGAACAACAAGAATCTAGTTGTACCTGAAACACCCTAAAATTTTGAGACCTCGATGGTTCAGCAAAATCTCAAGGCTCAGAAAAGGATATGCAACATGTCGCACATCTTAGCAAGTTTTCTTCTTTCGGCTAAAAGCCACATTACACAGTGTAGTGTAATAGACCCTAGAGAGACTGAATAGAAACAAGGGATGTGCAATAACAATAGTTCAATTTTGCAGGTTCGCTATGTTACGTCAAGTTACGCTATGCAGTGTAATGTAGCATAACGTAGTGTAATGCAAGCTGTTAATTGAGATAGCAATATCCAGGCATTGGTGGTTCTTATGCCATGATACACTCTCTAGCGTATTATAGTGTAACCATAGGACAGTTTGTTACCAAACCTCTAGCAAGGGTAGATTATGACACACTATGGTTCAAAGTGTAACGCAGCGTAGCGCCACAAGCTTCAAACACAAATGCACCAAGTCTATGGCATTTTGTAGGTTTAGGACATATGTCATCTAAACCACATTTTTCTCCTAACCCTAACCTTATAAATACTCCAGTTGACAATGATCAAGGGGTTGGCAAAAATTTTTCTTGGTTGGAAAAATTTCCTCTAGGAGCAATTTTCTTTCTTTGGCAATTGTTGACAATTTTTTGCAAAGACTAGCAAGAGAATAATAGAGGATCGGAAATCGAAAGAATGTCAAAGGCAACGGATAAGAGATTTGTATCAAAAACTTCTAGTTAGCAGACATTATGCTTCAGGTTTGACTCCCTTGTACCTAGATTGGCTAGAACAAGGTAGATCGGCCTTTGTTTATTTCATCTTTAAATAGATTTGCTGTTCTTAACATGTCCTTCGTCTAAACCGAAGTCTACCTGAAATCATTGTATTCAACATATTTGTTCATAAACTAAATCCTAGATCTCAGGATTGCACATTCTCTAAATTCAATTTATTGTATCCTATCTACATAGGTTTTGCTATTGCTTCAAATTGTTAACATCGTTCTCGTTGCCTTCAAGATTACCGATATCATATCTCCTCATCGAAATCATTATCTTGTAATCTAGTTATCATAAAATTTACTGATTAAGTAAGTCCCTATCTGATCGACAAGACCGTTCAGGGCACCTCAGATTTGTTTTCTCCAGCATGGCCCTTGCACGAATCTACGGTTGAAACTGTGTACACAGAACATTGCTCGGTATTTCCAACGACTGACATTTTTCATTGTTACATTTTTCTGGAGCTAGAAGAAGGGCTTGAACCTCCGATCCGCATTTTATGGGTAGTTCTATAAGCTTTCTATACCCATTATCGATCGACGTAAACGTAATACCTCCATGGTTATTTACAAGATTGTGTGGTGAAGATCGGTCCTTTCAACGATTCCTTTGGAATCCTGTAGGGTAGAAAGCCCATTTTCACCTTACTTTGCTTTTTCCCTTGTGATCCTTTTCCCTTGTGATATTTATCCTTGTCATCATTACTCTCAAACCATGTAGAGAATGGCTGCATCAACCACCACTGTTGACATTGCTAACCTTGAGAATCCTTGGACTCTGCAAATCACGTCTCCTATGGTCAAGCCGCCAACTAGTTCGGTGCGACCACGTTGGTCACTTAGGCTTCAAAATAAAGAGCCTGAGGGACATGCTCAATGTAGGGAACATCAAAATTTCCTCTATGCTAAACTTGCAGCAAATCTACCCATGTATCCACAAGAACTCGAAGAGAAATGAGAATACAAATTCATATACTACAATGGGAAGGAATTTATTCCTTCACCTAACACCACTGTACCCGTAACAGATCAAAAATAGTGGATTTTAGATCAAATGATGATGGCCAAAGCATCGACTGAATGACAAGAGGAGTTGTTTCATGATGAAGCACTTCATGATGGGTAGGACAATCTAGATTCCCACTCCAAGGGAGGTAGTTACGCTAATTTGGTTGTGGCCCCTCCCTCCACGACGTCTTGTGTAAATCAACTGTTCATGGTCACCACACCTTTGACATTATCTAGTGCTAACCAAGTCCCACACTCACCCCAACTACATTTTCTCTTTCCAAATACCCTTCCGGATGGTGCCCCATCACAAATCATTCCTCAGCAGCCGTAGTTAGCTAATCCATCTCATCGTACACCTGTGCACATGTCACCATATGTACATGCAATACCTACTTCGCAATTACATACAACACCTACATTCATCCTAACTCACATGACAGGACCCACCACTATATCATGGTGGGTTCCAAACATGTCCATCATTACACATCCTACGTAGATGTCCCATCTCACTCATCATCAACACCAGGTCCTGCAGGCACTAAACCCTACTACAGGGTCATTGTCTGTGCCCCCAGCCACTCAAACAGTGTATTCCATGGCACAGTCGAAAGTGGTCACCCCATCTACACCACCTATCAGGTGGTGGATGCCAGAAGCGGCACTTCCTGCATGGACAATTCCAATAGCATCACACATCAACCAAGCTACTGCCCCTATTTCACCACCCAACGTGGCTCCTTTTGTCGTTCCACAAATGACCTCTTCGTCTACGGGTCTAGATCAAGCCTTTCAGCTTATTTAGAACCTTACTAAGGAAGTTAAACATCTCAAGGCTGCTAGTTTTGACACAATACAAGTCATGGATTTTTACCATGATGATCCGATTAGTCTGGCAGTGCCTATTTTTTTATTACATCCTGGGATGCCACTTCCCCATTTTACAAAATACAATGGGGAAGGCGATCCCAAAGCCCATCTAGACACTTTTAGGTCAGATTTGCAACAATGACCACATACCATCATCCATGTCTTTGCTATGTTCCTAATGGGTAAAGCTTTAGATTGGTATCGAGCACTACAACATACTTCCATCTCAACTTTTGAAGAGTTGTTAACTTAGTTCGTGACTCGTTTCAAGTACAACATGAAACTAGAACTCACACTGGATCAGCTCATGGGAGTCAAGCAATACCTGCTTGAGTTAGTTCAAAAGTTTATAAAGCAGTGGAGCACCACCTTGAACGAAATCCGTGAACCCATCGTGGAGGCCCATCTATTGGCAATTTTCAAGGGGGTAGTTAATGACTTTATTAAGTCTAAACTGTATTACCTCACTCCCCACTCCCTTAGCCAAGCCTTCTCTCAGACTAAGAGCATTCAAGATGTGGCAAAGGCTAGTAAGGACCCAATGTATGTGGTCTACAAAAATGCCCATAGTAAGGGTAAGACAAAGGCAAAGCAATGAGAACGACAGTAGCAACGATTGCCGAGGGGGCCAAGAAGAAAAATAATAACAAGAAAGTATCTGCGGAGCCTGCTAAGCCCACAACTAGATCAAATACTACTGATCAAGAAATTCCATCCATCCCTAAAGCACCTCCAAAGCCAAAGCCTAATTTTGAGCATAAAGACCATTCAAAATATGCAGCTCTACCTGTAAAGCCTTCAAAACTTCTAAAGAAATTGCTGGGAACTGGCTATATTCAACATAAGAAGGTATCTAAGGAGGATCTAAAATGCCACATAAGGCATTGTGAATTACTCAAGAATCCCTCCTTGGCCCTGCGAAATGAACTACCAGTCCCCAAAAATTTTAGGCTAGACCATTTCTGTGACTATCACTAGTTGTGTGGTCATGACACAAATTACTGCTGGGCATTGAAAGATGACATTCAATGCATGATCGATCAAGGTAAACTGATCTTAGATAGCAGTAGTCTGATCCATCCAAAGAATCAATCCATGCATGTGTACCAAGATCCACTAAACATGAATAATGCACGGTACACTATCAATGTAGTGGATACGGAAGGCAATGACCAAGAACAACCAAAATAAACTTTTGTGCTATGTGTACCTCCTCGCCTGTCTCAGATGACAAGCCTGTCAACATCGACAGGAGTAGTTCGGTGACAACCCTTCATTCTCTAGGTCCTGGAACCCACTATCGGTAAAGCCATGGCCCAGCCCATGCCCACACCTAAGGCACCCTTTGTCATCAAGGTGCCAAAGCCGTCAGTTACTCCTGCTATGCAGGGGCAACCCTCTAGGTCAACATCCCAATCACAACCTAATAGGAAAGGAGAAGGGTGTATGATAGCTAATATAGCCAAGGATCATCTTACATTGGGGTTTCCCAAGCCTAAGCCCCTCGCATCAATTCCCTTGGCCCCACCCTTAATAAAAGACGATGCTACAGAAATGCAACCATCTGCACCCAATCCAAGAAATCATAGCCCTCAATCAAAAACCATTCCTCCTTGAGAGATTCCTCTCTTGGGATGAATGGAAGAAGAGAAGGGTGATAAACAACTAGATCGTGGACGTGATCTCCTCAATGCTTTTACGCAAGTTAAGTAGGCTATGAAACAAAAAAATACAACGTTAAGCCTCTATGACTTGCTGATGATGTCACAAAAGCATCATGAGGCCATGGTTCGCATGTTAACATCCATATCCATGGACGAGAGCCTACCAGCAGATGAAGAAGCAATCCACTCCATCATGCTTTCCCTCACCGTTGAACAACCTAGGCCTTCCCTACTGACTTTTCATGATGAATCCATTAAAGATGATCTAGAAAAGGGTTAAGTGATAACAATGCCTATGTTCATTACTACTCAGGTCAACCAATATTGAATCCAGAGAGTACATGTAGATGATGGGGCAGCTGCCAATGTCATTTCATACCCCATAGTGGATAAACTAGGATTGATCGACCAGATCAGTCCCACAACAACATCATATTTAAGGTCATTCAATGGGGCATGAGTGTAAGTCAAAGGAATAGTACGCATTAACTTCATAGCAGGGGACCAATTCCCCATAGATGTAGTGTTTATCATCATTGAGGAGATGCCTAGTTTCAACTTAATCTTGGGGAGGTCTTGGTTGGCTCAACTAAGGGCAGTCTCATCACCCATCCATTAGGAGATCCATTTGCCCTATGCAGGAGGGGAAGTGATCATCCATGGCAATAAGATGATCACTCAGGCTATTAATAACATAGAAATGGAACAGGGTTCGGAAATTAAAATCCTCGAAGATCTATCTCCTGTCCCAATACTTGAATAGGACAAAAGAGTGGCTAGTGAGCGCTTGATCTTAGCTAAACTACCTTTTCAGGTGGAAGATGGTGACGTAGAGGAGCAGAGTAATAAACCTCCTCGTCTATACGCATCACCAAAACTAAAAACAATTAAGAAGCAACTACGAAGCTAGTGAACGAACACGTTAGTGTGACATGTGATGTTAATCCACATCATTGACTGTTATGCAATTTATGCTCTCTCTTTTCACATTATCCTTATTACGCTTCTTTCATATGCATCATGGCCCGAAATGGCCTTAAACTAGTTACGGCCTGCTATGGTCTAAAACTGGAAAATGTAATTTACCCCTTTATGCTTATGATGATCTGGCCCAAAATGGCCTTAAACTATTTATGGCCCACCATGGCCTTAAACTGGTAATTTTTTTTTCTTTTATGCTTATGACGGCCTGGCCCAAAATGGCCTTAAACTATTAACAGCTCGTAGTGGCCTAAAACTCATAACCTTTCTAACGATACACTTTCTTCCGAAAAATAAAATAAAATTTTACAATCACATTGATCCAAGAATGCTATTCTTTAATCCTTTTCATTATGACAAGATGTTTGGGCTAATATCACCATGCTACACATCCCCTTTGCTACCATTTCCATCTACATAATTTAACCCGACCTCCACCTCATGAGGGTCATCTTCGTAAGGACGTTCTTTGCATAGTGTTTCTTCATGTAGATAATCCTGCTCATGAGGACCTCCTTCATGAGGACCATCACCTTCATCATGCTCCTCCTCATGGAGGTCTTCTTGATGAGGACCATCATCCCCATTACGCTCCTCTTCATGAAGATCCTCCTCGTGCTGATCCTATTATTTGACATGACACACATGTTAGCATTGCTACCGAGACTACACATAACAAGAATGTGATAGTCCTACAACTTACCTATGATGGTCATGCGTCAACCGTAAAAGGAATCTATTCCAAACCAACCCATAGGCATTTCATGATCTCATCCTCGGTAAGCTTAGACCAAATGCCATCTCCTAGACCAGTTCCAACTTTAACGTTCCCCTTCTCCATAGGAGTCCATCGAGGTGGTTTAGGGAAGAAGGAAGGGACAATGGTATCCCCACTAGGGAGGGTTATTTCTCTCTCTGGGGAGGCTCTTACTATCACTTTCTCCTGAAATGTTTCGTACACTCTAGAAGCACCGATGACATCAAGGAATAGCTGAAGGGACTACGCTTCAACAATAGAATTCCTATAATGTTGGTAGTAGGCAACACATTCTTGCTTATACATGTTCTTATGGTCTTTCTGTGTCTGCTCCCATTCTTGGAATATCATGCTAAAGTCTTTTCAATCTTGGTTCTTCTAGGATAGGAGATTCATTTGCATCCGTTGCTCAATGAGCTCACGGCTAGCTTGGACGTTGTTTCTAATGATAGTCTAATAACGAGCGTAGATAATTATAGCCATTTTCCAATTCTCATCATTGGCCTCTCGAGCTAGAAGAAATTCATTTCGAGACTCCAGGTCCCCAACCCTACCAGTTAGGAGCGTCCTCTCCTTTTCTACTTTTTGTAACCTCTTCCAAAGATCTTTGTTGACGTTCTGACACTCCCATAAAGAGCGGGTTGAGTGTAATGCATATTTACACATTTCATCATAAAGGGTACGTGGCACTTTGGTCAACTCTAGTGAGGGTTCAGGGGTGATGTCTAAGTCAACAGCGTCTTTGGGATCCCACCTGAGGCGAGATCTTGTAACATAAAAATAACAGTTAGATGCAACAAATAACAGTTAGATTCCATCCCTTTGAACCACCAAGAATTCAAAAACACACCAAAAGTAAGCTATAAAGAAGGAGAAATGCATGTTGAAGTCAGACTCAAGCCTCTCTTGAAGCTTGACCATTTCAACCTGCAGGCCTTCAGCAAAGTAGCTAGCCCAATTATACCATGTTCCCTTCTCCATAACCTTTCATATGATCCGACCCTACTCTATGGTAAGGATTCTTTCCTGAGAGAGCAACTTGGGGAAGGTGTGGGCTTGAAAGAGGGGATAAATGGTATGAGCCACCTCTAGCTCGATTTTGTCAGCAAGGATTCCTTTCACTTCCTTTTTAACCCCTAGCCACTCATCTATCTCCTTCTTGTGTTTAGAACTCCTCTTTGACTTTTATTCTATTGGAAGGACATTAGAGGAAATGCCAAAGAAGTCGGTGAACAGTTGAGCATCAATATCAAAACTTACATGCACATTACACATGCGTATGTAAAGATGCTCAGCTTCTTCATTGAAGGAGTTAACTAAGGTTAACATTTTTCCCATGGTGACATCAGGGGTTATAGCCAAAAATTGCTCCATTAGTCTAGCTTCCTGGAGGTTATTGGTTAGGACAGTTGGGGCCACACTATGGCTAAGCCAACGTTGCATTTCTTTTATGTCACCATAACGAAACAAAAGACTACTTGCTTTATGCCTGGAGGTCATAACCATGACCTCTCATGATTCCCTAACTTTAAACATAAAACAAGGGTTTAGACAATATAGCAAAATAAAACGATTTTATACATTGTTTCCATATTGTAAGATTGTACAATGAACCACCATAGCATGATTTACTAGGTCCGAAAGGTGAAGGAAATGGTGGGATTTTCTCTTGCACATATATGACAGTGAGAGGATGATCCAAAGTCCATTTCTTGTCCATCCGTCCAAGTCTTTTACACTTGGAGAAGAATTCGACATAGTAAGTAGGGTAATGTGGGATTTCAAATTCTAGCTGTCTCATAACACCAGCACATACATTGCTAATAGAGGTGAACTCGTTTATGGATGTTTCATCCATAGACAATGTATCTGTATCACCCTAGAGACTATCCTTATTGATAAAGAACCTACATCATAGAATGTAGCCAATTGTTTATACTTGACACAAATTTAGACAATGGTTAGCATATCATAATGTTGTGGAAACACTCACCCGCCTGCATAATACACAATGCTAGGTGGATTTTGAAAGTAGGTCGTAATATGACGAGCCACGAACAGACTGTTGTAGGCATGATAACAACTAAACTTGGGCATATCTCAGATCCAAGATAAACACCTAAAACCCTTGGTGCTCTGTTCATGGTCTAGCACTTGTAGGGTTTCGATTGAGCTGTCCACCAGAAACATCAAGATGATCTGTTGATCCAACCAGTAGCATCTCTAGGATGGCGGCAGCTATCTCGGTTGGTAGATGCCACCAAATAATTATGCTAAAATCACGCAATAAAAACTTCAAAAACTCCCATCCACCTCTTCAGAACCAAACCACCTCCTCCTTTACATGAGCATGAGGAGGAGGAACATTGGCCACAGGGACATGTAAACAACACGGAATGCCCACAATGTCCAAGATGATCAGGACGAGCTTTAACGTAATTCTTTACAATGAAACACACTACCATTAGGAAAAGAAATATAGACATACTAATGACGTAAGCGCAAAAAAAATAAGAAAAAGGTGCATAAAAATCCATTACGCAATACTAAAGTTTCCGTTACCTTTACTCTTAGAAAATCATAGGTTACGCTGGAAATGCATTACCAAAACTGCCCAAACCCTTGTGATGGCACAAGGTCTGTCCCTGACAATGACAATAAAAGTAACACTGCATATTAGCCTAGCGTAACATGCAACCATTATGGGTGAGACAATGGAATCCTATTTATAATACATAAGGGTATAGTATGTAGACTCCTCCAGTTATGCATTGCATTTGCATAGTATTGCCCAAGATCACCCTAACCATTGCGACTACGCAAGGTCTATCTCTAACAACAGTGATAGGGTTAATATCACAAACTACAATAGCTTAGCCCACACAACCAAGTATCAACACCTGATATAAGAAACATCTTCGAAATAGATACAATTGCGATGTCATAACAACAAAAAATAACAATCATGTAGGAGGGTAAAAGACGAATTATTAGGTGAGTGGAGTAGCCTCCTGCATTTCGACCCTGGCCTTCGAAACCCGCTACAAACTCTCCTTCACTTCATCAATATTTGCCAATTTGACATGTTTTCCATTGGTCTTCGGTACCATGGTTATGATTGAACAACCTTTGCAAAATTGTCTACTTATGCCTTACTTTTGCTTTCCTTCTGCTATAGCCTAATTCAAATTCACAATGTCTCCAATCTGCTTTGAGGATGAATCATCAACTTATAAATGGATTGGTTGAAACTAACTGTTTCCATGTTCAACCAATGTGGAATTTTCCTGAAACACAGGTATATCAATGCGACATGACACATGAAAATTGCAACATTAATCACATAGATATCCTATAGATTGCGGTCCAAAAAGACCCTAAACTAACACGTAGCTTATCGTCTCGGAATCTGGTCGTATTAACTAGAGTTTGCACAAAATTCTAAATTAGCTGTTTCGACATGCTAGATGTGCCATGTTACACCTTCCATCATAGTTTGTAGAAGTATTACACTAACATCTAGGAAATCGGGCTTACTACTTTCTAACAAAATTCGCATATGGTAATAGTCTGCTAAGACCTTAAACTAGAAAGCTTTTGACACGCATCTCTAAAAAGCCTTCTATCGTTTCAAAAAAAAACTAAAATAATACAATGTAACAACCTCCATTTTTGGTGATTTTGTAGGTCAATTCACAAATGGACATAGCTTTACTCACACGCCTAACCCTAACAAGCCCATACTGGGAAACTATTAAATAGCTCAACCTTGCACTGATAGCAACTGACACTTCCCTTTGCAACATATCCATAACAACCTCAGAAATATCCCTAGATTAGCCAGAACATTTGGCCCGAACCATAGACCTGGAAGATGGCGATGTGATCGAGGACTCCCTCACTGAGGTCCTTGTGGTTATGCACAAAGGAAGAAGCAAAACTTTGAAAGTTAGTTCTCTCCTTGACCAACAAATGCAAAACGACATATTTCAAGTGCTCCAAAATAACGTTGCCATATTAGCATGGCCATATGAAGACATGGTAGGTTTAGACCCAAGACTAATACAACACAACATTATTTTAGACCTGCATATCAAAGCAGTTAAATAGAAAACATGAAAGATTAAGCCTGAAATCATGCTAGCAGTGCGTGATGAAATCACTAAGCTGTATTAGGCTGGTTTTATTCGCGCGGTCAATTATTCAGATTGGGTGTCAAAAATCATAGTTATCTCTAAGAAAATAGAAGGAGTACACATCTATATAGACTTCTATAGTCTGAACAAGGCCACGATTAAGGACAACTTCCTATTACTGAGTATCAACCAACCTATCGATACAATAGCTGGCCACGCATTACTATCCTTTATGGATGGATTTTCAGGCTATAATCAAATTTGTATCAACCCAAAACACCAACTGACTATAACTTTCATGACCCCCTGGGGAGCTTTCTGTTACACCATGATGCCTTTTGATTTAAAAAATGATGGAGCAACTTATCAATGGGCTATGACATACATCTTTAGCAATTACCTCTTAGAGAGATTGAATCACTACATAGACAACATAGCTATCAAATCTAAGAAGTCAGAAGATCACTCAAAATATATAGAGTTAATCCTTAAATAATGTCTTAGGCATGACCTATGGCTCAACCCAAGAAAATGCGTATTCGGAGTCAAAACCGAATGCATGTTGGGGTTTGTGGTATCGGAGACTAGCATCCGAGTTGACCTTGACAAGGTTAAAGCCATCGTTAATCTAGCACCACCTACAAACCTCAAAGAACTATATGGGTTGCAAGGTAGGTTGCAATTTATCAAGCAATTCATTTTGAAGTAAATAGAAAAGTTACACCCCATGCAGCATCTTCTCAAGAAAGGGGTTAACTTCAAATGGACCTAGAACTACCATTGTGTGTTTGACAATCTGAAGAAAGAGCTGTTACATTTTCCAACGGTTTTCCCACCATAAAGGGATCAACCTTTCTAAATTTATCTGGAAAGTTCAAATGTGTCTGTACCTATATTTTCATGCCAAAGAAGGGACAACAGGTCAGAAGTTCCTATCTATTATCTAAGTCACGTCCTGTTTGCGTACAAAACACGGTACAATGAAGTAGAGCATAATTGCTTGGTGTTGGTGTTTACGTTAAAAAAGTGTAGGTACTATCTCTTCCATAGCTAGATCAATATAATCTATAATAACAAGATTCTGTGGGCCATCACAAACAATTTATACAAGAGCAGTAGGATAGCCCACTAGAAAGCCATCACAGCAAAATTCGACTTACACTACGTTGGCCAATCTTCCATAAAAGGCTAAGCGATAGCTGACCAACTTGCAACATCACCTATTAATGATCAATTTGTAATAGAGACTAAGTTTTTTGATAAATAGATACATAGTTTAATCCTTGTATTGACAGGCCTTGAAGCAATGTTATACTTTGATGGAGCTTCGACTACCAGAGGTGGTAGTTCTATTGCTGTCATTATGCTCTCCCCTGAGGTTGTTCATCCATTGGTTTAACACCTAGAATTTCCTTGTATGAATAATGTGGCAGAGTATGAGGGTCTCCTTAGGGGATTTTTGACAGCCAGGGAACTCAACGTTTGACATCTGGCAATATGAGGTAATTCAATGCTTATCATCAATCAAATCACAGGGGTCTATGCCTACAAAGCTGTGCATCTGAAACTCTATTGCGATATGGCTAAAGATCTCTTGAAACAATTCATAACAACTGATGTCTAACACATGCCGTGTAATGAGAACACTGTAGCTGATGCATTAGCCACATTTGCTTTAAACGTGCCATCACATTTGTTTGCCACTTGACCTGCTTTAATGATGGAATGTACAAACCCTATCATTCAAGTGGTGCAAATTTCTTCTCTAAGCACAAGTGGAATACCAAAATGGTACAATAACATTAAAGCCTACCTTCTGCATGGTGAACTATGGTACGAGTTAATCCCTGCACAAAAAGATGCAATCCTCAAGCGTGCTCGACAATATGTGATCATCGAAGATAGTACTCTCTGTAGACACTCTTTTGATGGAGTATTGCTAACCTGTGTTAGTAATGACCAAGCACAAAGAATAGTTAGCGAAATCCATGAAGGACTATGAGGGGGACACATAGCCCCGCAAGCCATGGCCGCTAAAATCAGACGCTTGGGGTATTACTGGCTGTACATGCAACGAGATTGCCTGACCAAGGTTAAGACATGTGACACATGCCAATGTTACACAAATCTAATACACATGTCACCAACTGAATTGCATACTACATAGATCACTTGGCCATTCCAACGATGGGGAATAGACATCATAGGTCCCATCATGCCTAAGTCTTCCGTAGGACATAACTTCATTATCACCGCCACTGAGTATTTCACAAAGTGGGTCGAGGCTATTTCCCTACAAAAGATTGCATCTCAATAGGTTTTCCATTTTATCTTGGACAATATAGTAACTAGGTTTGGACTTCCCATGACTATTGTGAGTGACAATGAGCCATAATTTAGTAGTACCAAAACCAAATCTTTTTGCGATAACCTTAGTATCAAGCAATCTTTTTCCTCACCCTATTACTCGCAAGCAAATGGTCAAGCAGAAGGAACAAAAAAGGTGGTTATCAATCTACTCAAGAAGATGCTCAGCAGCAACAAAAAACAATGGCATGAAAAAATCCTCTATGTGATATGGGCCTATCATACAACATGCAGAACAACTACCGATAGGACACCGTATAGGCTAGTCTACGGATCTGAAGTAGTGTTGCCCCTGGAACTATAGATTCCCTAATTGAGGATGGTCCTCTTCATATTTATAAATGAGACTCAACATAATGAGTCCAAGATCATAGATTTAGACTCAGTAGAGGAGAAATGCATCCAGACACTTGACAACATCAAAAGGTATCAAGACAAGCATAAACATAAGCATCATCACAACTTGCATTAACGACCGATCGAGAAAGGAGACTTGGTTCTCAAAGATATTCATGAACAAGTGGGAAAATTCTTTGCAAGCTGGGAAGGCCATTTCCTGGTTGTCAACGCATACGGCAACGGAACATTCAGGCTAGCAGACATCAATGGCAACAAATTCCTGAACCTGGTGAATCATATGTATCAGAAGCAGTACCACATCAGGACGTCAACTCCATTTAAATGCAAGGTAATAGACATCTGCTATGACATAAAAATGGCAATGTTGTACACGTATGCTATGATGTAAAACTAGCATCTCTTACATGTGTCTGCCACAACGCTAAACTGGCAAAGTTTTCGACCGTCAACCATGATGTGAAAATGGCAAGGTAAGCATCCGTTTGCTGAGATGCTAAACCAGCACAGACTTGTCCCTAGGTCACGACACAAAATTGACACCCATAGAATGCTCTGCTAGGACCATAAACCAACTCTTATGTCATCTGCTATGACATAAAACTAGTAGGCTTTAGTCTGCCTATACTTTCAACTGGGACCACGGTCTACTAAGACTTAAAACTAGCAACAACGGTTAACCAGGACTCAAACCTAGAATCTACCAATAGAAAATCCATGAAGCAAGTAAGCGTGATTACTCTTGCACTACATCCCTAACAGATGGAATGGGTAAGGTGTTGGAACAGACACAACGCCGCTACCCCACTGGCATCCTACTAATTTGTCAGACATGCTAAAAGGCATACTACTGATCCCTCGGAGTTGTTGCTACAATAGCCACTCTATAGTTGCAATTCTTGGGGTCAACATTTCCACTTGGGCCCCCAAGGAAACTATGGTCACCCATAGCCTCGATGGCCTCCACCCATTGATGCCACAAGACTCTGGCTTAGCAGATTCATCTGGCTAGTTCTTTGCCTAGTCGATTGGGCAAGATGAATCTGGCTCTCGATGGCAACTTTCTAAACTGCAGCATCAACATAGGGACCCTTACTTCTTGCCACAGTCCCTTCTCCATGGCCTATGCTCTCATTTTTTCTTTGGACGACACTTGTTTCAATAGCCTCCCTAGTGATTAGGATGATTACTTTTTCTCTCTGTTCCTTGTTATGTTTTGTAGGTCACTTGCTACAATAGCGTTGATCAAGAATGCATTCGCTAGGAGGTGAGGTGTCACAGCATTCTATGGTGGCTGCTCAGACTAGCCTGACTACTTGGGAGTGTAGACCCTTCCTTTTGCCCTCCATCAGATAGCTTATCTCACTTCCTCCTACCTTTATCCCTTCCTCCTGTTTGTACAGAATGTGAATGTACAGGCACTCTTTCACACATGATAATCATCCATGGATTGGCGTAACATAAATCTCCTCATGGAAAGCATCATTTCAAAAACAAAAACTGGGCAAAGCTAGGCAAAATGGATGTAAAACAACTCATCCAGGCCATACGTCCATAACACAACTCATCCGTGCAAGGCCTTCATATATAGTATAGCAGCATAACCTCTTGGGAAAACACCTACGAGAAGATGCCTAACGACATGTTTGTGAAATTTTCCTATCTACATGCTTGAGTCTTCCCCGAACCTCCCCCCTCTCAGTCCTTTAAGATCCCTCCTATACTCCTTATGCCCCCAACATTTGCATTTCTAGGTTTGACAAAGTGACATCTGAGTAGTTGCCGACAGATGTGTTGGTGTCTTTACCTCTATGATATTTCGTATTCTTTGTCGACATCTTTCATGGGAGCCCTCTAAACATCAATAAAGAGGGGCCATTGAAACACTATGAAATTTTAAGACCTCCATGGTTCAAAAAAATCTCAAGGCTTAGGCAAGGATCTGCAACATGTCACACATCTCAGCAAGTTTTCTTCTTTCCGCTAAGGGCCTATTAGGCCACATTATGTAGTGTAGCGTAATAGACCCTAGAAAGACTAAACAGAAATAAGGAATGCACAGCGACAAAACTTCAATTTTGCAGGTTTTCTATGTTGCGCCTAGTTATGCTATGTAGCGTAATGTAGCATAATGCAGTGTACTGCAAGCAAATAATTAAGATAGAAATATCCAAGCATTGGTGTTTCTTATGCCATGATACACTCTCCAGTGTATTACAGCATAACTGTAGGGTTTGTTACCAAAGCTCTAGAAAGGGTAGATTACGATACACTATGCTTCAAAGTGTAACATAGCATAGTGCCACAAGATTCAAACACAAATGCACCAAGTCAACAACATTTTGTAGGTTCAACACATGCATCATCGAAACCACATTTTTCTCCTAACCCTAACCTTATAAATACTCCATTTGACAATGATCAAGGGGTTGGAAAAAATTTTTCTTGGTTGGCAAAATTTCCTCTGGGAGAAATTTTCTTTCATTGGCAATTTTTGATAATTTTTAGTGAAGATTGATGAGAGAACAATAAAGGATCGACAATCGAAAGAACATCAAAGGCAACTGAAAAGAGCTTTTTATCAGAAACTTCTAGTTAGTAGACATTTTGCTTCGGGTCTAACTCCCTTGCACCTAGATTGGCTAGAACAAGGTAGATCAGCCTTTGCTTGTTTCATCTTTGAATAGCTTTCTTGTTCTTGGCATGTACTTTGTCTAAACCGAAGTCTCCTTGAAATCATTGTATTCAACATATTTGTTTATAAAATAAATCCTAGATCTCAAGATTGCACATTCTCTAAATCCAATTTATTGTATCCTATGTACATAGGTTTTTCTATTGCTTCGAATTGTTTACATCATTCTCATTGCCTTTAATATTACCAATATCATATCTCCTCGTTGAAATTATTATCTTGTAATCTAGTTATCATAAAATTTACTAATTAAGTCCCTATCTAATTGACAAGATCATTCAAGGCATCTTAGATTCATTTTCTCAAGCACGGCCCTTGCACGGATTCGGGGTTGGAACTTTGTACATGGAACTTCGCTCGATATTTCCAGTGACTGATGTTTTCCATCGTTATAGTACCCGTAGCTAACCCCATGCCCAAGCAGGACAACATATTGCGACCTCCAATACCCACACTTGAGGCATCTATGCAACCCAAGCCAAACATTGAGCGCAAAGATCACTCAAGGTACACCCCACTGCCTCTCAAGCTTTCAAAACTTCTAAAGTAGCTATTGGTAGTGGGGCACATTCAACACAAGCAGATGTTGGAAGATGGAATTAGGAGACATCAACGCTACTGCAAGCTCCTTAGGAACCCCTCTTTGTCCCTGCCCAATGAGCCCCTAGTTCCTAAGGGTTTCAAGCTGGAAAAGTTTGATGACTACCACCAATAGTATGGTCACAACATGGATTACTGTCTAGTGTTGCAAGATGACATCCAGAGATTGATTGACCAGGGAAAACTAGTGTTGGACAAAATCAACCCAGTACATCCCAAAAATCAATCTATGCATGTCTACATAGACCCCCTCAATGCCAACAATGTCAGTTATGTCATCAACGCCATCAGCATTGACAATGATCCTAGGCCACCCCAGCAGCCATTCGTGGTCCCTATGCCTCAGCATAGTGCACCAGTGCCACGAGTGGCTAATCAAAGCTTGCAACACCTATTCATCTGGAGAGTCCCTCCATGGACATCCGTCTTCACACCACTTGTTAATGAAACTGCACTACTTCACCCACTAACACTGTTAGCTTCTTTCATCATTAGGGGGCTGACTCCTTCAATAGCCCCCGCCCTACGTAAAATAGCTGAACAACCTTCTTGTCCCAAAAAATGGGAAGTATGCTTCGCAAGTGAGACATCGAGAGGAGGTACCGCCCCTAGTACTTCCAAGCCTATGTCTTTGCCCCCTGCATCTGCATACTCATCACCAAATACGAATGTTGTTATAACCACATAGTCCATGCCGCCCTACCAAAAAGGGTCTGAACCTAGATCCAAAGTCGCCCCTCCTCAGGAAATTCATCTTCTGGGACGAATTGAAGAGAAGGAAAGCGTTAAATGAGGGAGTGTCCAAGACCTTTTAAATGCCCTAACTTAGGTCAATAAAGCTCTAAAATAGAAGAAAACTACACTGAGCCTCTACGACTTGATCATGACATCTGTCCTCCACTGCGAGGCTCTGATGCGCATGTTGACAGTGATTCTGATCAATGAAGACATGCTTGTGGAAGAGGAAGCGGTCCACTCGGTCATGCTTTCCTATACACCCGTAGAGGCTGAGCCATCCCAATTGACTTTCAGCGATGACACCATTAGGGAATATCCCAAAAACATCTATAGCAACTGAAAACGTCGGTAGCAAGAAAACACCGGGGGCTAGTAGGCACGACAGTTCCAACCTTGTATCCATGGGAGGGTTGTGCTAGATGTGTGGAGACACGGGGTGCCTTGAATGGTCTGGTCGATCAAAAAAGGACTTACATTGGCATCAATATAGCCTTTTGCAACATAAATAATGTGAAATGTGAGATAATGCTTAAAAGTAAATGAAGCAGGAGAAAAATTGTAAAAAATGTGATGGTAATACGAAGTAATGCTTAAAGGTGAATAAAATAGAAAATGATGCAATATGAGATGACAAGCAAGAAATACAGTAAAGTGTAGTTAGAAACATAAACCACTTCAAAGCTACAAACTCACTCAGTCATGGTGGATACAATCGGTTGCACAGCTTGACGGAGAGCAGAAATCCAAAGAGTAACCAAGGCGTGTCGAGCAAGAGAGCTATGGGCTTGGACACAGACTTGGGTACAAACAATGTAGGGTTCTACCAAGGTGGTAGAATGGAGACTAGACCCCATGGCAGCTAAGAGAGACTCACTATTTATAGTGTTAAATAGATGACTTTGATGTTACAATGCTGGAGAGAGGAGAAGTCTTTGTTTCAGAATTCCAAAGTTCCCACCCCTTGGGAGCTGTTTGCTTCAAGAAGGATGCGAACTTTTTTTGAAATTTTCAACCTTTAAAAATTGCAGGATCTCCCTTTTGCATGCTTTTCGTTAGGGTATTTATAGGACTGAGGGCATGCGAAAAGGGTGGTTTGAATACTATGTGCCTTAGGCCTTCGTTGCCTTGCTGGCGCCACTCGTGCCGTTAGTGACCGTTGGACCTACAAGACCATTGCAATGCGAACCTATATGTAATAACTACAATCCTACTACACTGTAATTGCACTGTTAGTGTCTGGAGATGTGTGCCAACAGTCTGATTAGGTGGAGTGCATTGATTTTGCACAACCACTTGCATGCCTTGCTATGCTTTGTGACATAGCATGCTTAGCATAGTGTAGCATTTTGTCACACATTTGGCTATGTGTCACATGCTTGCTACACTATGCTACACAACATAGTGTAGCATAGTATAACAACTTGCCTTAGTTGTGAAAGCTTTGCTGATTTGCAAACTTTGTTTCCTACGATGCAAGTCTTGCGAACTCTGTTGACTCCGCCTTTCGAAGTACCTTATGTCTTTTCCGCGGGATTACTATGCCTTGCTGTGCCATGTAGCTTAGTGTAGTGTAGCAGTAGACATGGTTTGCCACTTCCTGATGGAAAGGGACATCATTGCAGAACTCAAAATCGGGCGAGGGGAGTGGGTAGTGAAGTCATTTCCATGGTATGCTACATGGCATAGTGTAGCGTAGCACTTCGTTCCGCCATCATCTTCTAAAGCTTGCTATACTACGTAGCATAGCGTAGCAGGCTTCATGACTTAGAAAACTTGCTGAACTATTTTTTGCACATATAGAATGCTATTGCCACCTCAGCGCACTGCTTCTGAACAGGCCGTCAGCTGGGCAGGCTACTTTGGTGGATAGGCAGGATGATCTGGAGCTTATCCATGCCCAAAGTAGAAAATTTTCTAAACTGGCAGATCTAAACTTAGAATGTTCTTCTCGTAAAGAACTATCATAGTGCTGCGTGGATTTCCATGCCTGGTGAAGTGAGAATGACCTTGCATTTTTTTGGGGTGTTTCATTGGTCCCTTTTTGTCGACGTCTAGAAGATAGGCTCGATAGTCATCGACAAAGAATACAAAACACCGCAGCAAGCGAAATGCTAAGGTTGTCACTCGATGAGTGTTTAGACATCGCTTGGCCACACTTGAGAGTGTTGCATTGGTTTTACAAAGGTTAAGTCAGAGAGAAAATATGATGTTTAGCCAAGTCCCTCGTCGGAGTGCTCTAAGGGGCTCATTTACGTTTTTATCTTTGGTTGGCATTGTTCTTTAACCTCCTATAGGTGGGTGCCCCCTTTGTAGGATGAGTTGGGTTACATCCATGAAGGGTTTTGACTTGCCTACAGAAACCTTCCATATGGTGAGTTGTGTTATGCACATGCTGGAGTTTACACTCTCAAATAGCCATGTTAGTCGAGGCACTCTCTTCGCAATGCTGTAGTGTTTGCTGTTGTAGCAAGATCTGTTTGCGAGGACAAGGTCTTGCTGGCTATTGGCATTGTTGTTACTCTTGGGCACCGTTGCTGGTGTGAGATGCCTGATGTAGGGAGACCAGCAGTGGCCCTGGCAATGCCGGTGTGGAGGAGCTAGGTGCGGATTTCCTAGAATCCGTGCTAGGGATTTGCATCCCTAGTTCAGCCATGGGATCAGTTGCCACATAGCTAACGTCATGCAAGCCCAGGCGTTGGTAGGGAGCTGGACCAACAATATTTTGGCTAGGCCACAATAATATGGAAACTCCAGATGTGGGAGCTAACCCAAGAACTACCATCAAGGTGATGGATCATGGCAACTATAGGTTCGGAGGGTTAGTGTGATGCCGTACGATGTCTTTAGAGAGTTAGCATGATGCCAAGGGCGGAGACGTCGCATATGTTTCAGACCGTGTTATTAGTATTTCTTAAATGGTGTTCCATACCTATGGCATCCCACCCACTTGTTAGCATCGCGTCCACTTGGTCAGTGTGTATCTGGTGCTGGTGCATGCTAGGGATGCGATGCAAACCTAGTTTAAGGTCTTAGTAGACCGTGTGCTCGTTTAAGGTCCCAGTGGACCATTATGATTGTTTAAGGTCCCAACAGACCATACATGCTAGTCTATCATCGTAGCATACATGTAATGCTAGTTTATATTCATAATGGACTAATAGTTCTAATTTTATGTCATAGCAGATGGTTTCTGCTAGTTTAGCGTCATGGCAGATGCTGCTAGTTTATCATCATTACGGATGTTGCCTGGTGCAATTGCTAGTTTACCATCGGTAGCTGGAAAACACTAGGGGTTGGTGGGCACAATAGTTCTGACCCCGTATCCGCAAGAGGGCCGTGCTATATGGGTGTGGACATGGGGTGCCCTAAATAGTCTGGTCGATCAGACAGGGACTTACATCGGCATCAATATAGCCTTTTGCAATGTAAATAATGCCAAATGCAAGATAATGCTTCAAAGTAAATTAAGAAGGAGAGAAACTATAAAAAATGCGATGGTAATACGAAGTAATGCTTAAAGGTGAATAAAATAGAAAATGATGCAAAATGAGATGACAAGCAAGAAATAAAGTAAAGTGTAGTTAGAAACATGCATTGCTCCGAAGCTACAAACTCACTCGGTCAGGGTGGATACAATCGGTTGCACAACGTGACAGAGTGTAGAAATCCAAAGAGTAACCAAGGAGTGTCGAGCAAAAGAGCTATGCACTTGGACGTGGACTTGGGTACAAACAATGCATTGTTCTACCAAGGCGGTAGAATGGAGACGAGACCCCACGCTAGCTGCGAGAGACTAACTTTTTAGAGTGTTAAACAGATGACTTTGATGTTACAATGCTAGAGATATGAGAAGTCTTTGTTTCATAATTCCAAAGTTCCCACCCCTTGGGAGCTGTTTTCTTCAAGAAGGATGCGAACTTTTTTTGAAATTGTCAACCTTTAAAAATTGTAGGATCTCCCTTTTGCATGTTGTTCGCCAGGGTATTTATAGGACCGAGGGCGTGCAAAAAGGGTGGTCTGAATGCTACGAGCCTCGGGCCTTTGTTGCCTTGCTGCTGCCACCCATGCCATTTGTGACTATTGGACCTACAAGACCATTGCGATGCGAACCTGTATACAATAACTGCAATCCTACTACGTCATAATTTTGTCGTTAGCGTCTGGAGATGTGTGCCAATGGTCCAATTAGGTGGAGTGCATTGATATCACAAAACCACTTGCATGCCTTCTTGTGTCTTTGTGACGTAGCATTCTTGGTGTATCATAGCATTTTGTCACTCATTCTACTATGTGTCACATGCTTGCTACGCTATGTAGTGTAGCAACTTGCCTTAGTCACAAAAGCTTTGCTGATTTGCAAAGTTTGTCTCCTGTGATGCAAGTCTTTTGAACTTCGTTGACTCTGCCTTTCGAATTTCCTTTTGTCTCTTCCATAGGATTACTATGCCTTGCTATGCCATGTAGCTCAGCATAGTGTAGTAGCAGACATCGTTCGCTGCTTCCTTATAGAAAGGGACATCATTGCAAAACTCGAGATCGGGTGAGGGGAGTGGGTAGTGAAGTCATTTCCATGCTATGCTACGTGGCATAGTGTAGCGTAGCACTTCATTCTGCCATCATTTTCTGAAGCTTTCTACGCTACGTAGCGTAGCGTAGCAAGCTTCGTGAGCTAGAAAACTTACCAAACTATTTTTTTTGCATCCATAATGCTGCTGCCAATGCTGCGCACTACTTCTAAATAAGCCATCGGCTGGTTGGGCTACTATGGTGGATAGGCGGGATGATGTGGATCTTATCCATGCCTAAAGTATAAAATCTGCTGAATTGGCTGGTCTAAACTCAGAACGTTCTTCTCCTAAAGAACTGCAGTAGTGCTGTGCGGATTACCGTGCCTGGTGAAGCGAGAATGACCTCGCATTTTTTAGGGTGTTTCATTGGTCCTTCTTTGTCGATGTCTAGAATATAGGCTCAACAGACATTGACAAAGAGTACGAAACACCATAGAAAGTGAAATGCTAAGGTTGTCCCTTGGTGAGTGTCGAGATGTCGCTTGGCCACACTTGAGAGTGTTGCATCGGTTTTACAGAGGTTAAGGAAGAGAGTAAAGATGATGTTTAGCCGAGTCCCTCATCAGAGTGCTCTGAGGGGCTCATTTGAAATTTCATCTTTGGCTGGTGCTATTCTTCAACCTCCTGTAGGTGGGTGCCCCCTTCATAGGATGAGTTGTGTTACATCCATGAAGGGTTTTGACTTGCCTACAAAAACCTTCCATACGGTGAGCTTTGTTACACACGTGCTGGAGTTTGCACTCTCAAATAGCCATGTTAGTCAAGGCACTCGCTTTGCAACGTTGTAGCGTTTGTTACTATAGCAAGATGTGTTTGTGGGGAGAAGGTCTTGTTGGCTACTAGCATTGTTGTTACTCTTGGGCACCATTGCTAGTATGAGATGCCCAAAACAGGGAGGCCAACAGTGGCCCTAGCAATGCCAACACGGAGGAGCTGGGTGCGGATGCCCTAGAATCCCTGCTAGGGGTTTTCATCCCTAGTTCTGCCATGGGATCAGTTGCCACATAGCTAACATCATGTAAGCCCAGGCGTTGGTAGGGAGCTGGAGCAACAATATTGTGGCTAGGCCACAATACAGCCAGAACTTCAAATGCGGGAGCTAACCCAAGAATTACCGTCAGGGTAGTGGGTCGTGACGATGGTAGGTTTGGAGGGTTAGTGTGATGTCATACGGTGTTTTCCAAGAGTTGGCATGATGCCAAGGGTGACGGTGTCACATATGTTCTAAACCGCATTCTCAGTGTGTCATGAACAGCATTCCAGAGCTATGGCGTCCCACCCACTTGTTACCATCGTTCCCACTCGTTCAGTGTGTATCTGGTGCTGGTGCATGTTAGGGATGCGATGTGAACCCAATTTAATATCTTGGTAGATTGTGTGTTGGTTTAAGGTGCCAATGGACCACCATGCTGGTTTAAGGTCCCAACGGACCACCGTGCTGGTTTAAGGTCCCAATAGACTGTACATGCTAGTTTATCATTGTAGAGGACGTGCAATGCCAGTTTATAGTCATAGTGGACTAACAGTGCCAATTTTACATCGTAGCAGATAGTTGCTGCTAGTTTAACGTCATGGTGGATGTTGCTTGATGTTGCTAGTCTATTGTCATTGCGGACGCTACTTGGTGTGATTGCTAGTTTACTGTCGTAGTGGACAGTGCTTGTTGTTGTCGTTGCACTTCAGACGTAGTACAGCTTGAGGTACGTGTGGTGCACCAAGTTGGCAAACTCATTGTTGTCCATGTCCACCAATTTGAAGGCTCCATTTCCAAAGGCTTTAGTGACCACATAAGGACCTTCCTAGTTGGCTAAGAATTTACTCACGTGATCATGCACGACCTTGAGGATGAGGTCCCCTTTCTGCACTAGTTGTCAATGCGGGTCTGCATAGTGCCTTTACTATTGTTTGTTTTGATAGTGCTCAATGCATCTCAGCATCGACATGTGTTCTTCCTCCACCAAGTTGAGGTCAATGGTTCGCGAATCATTATTTTGGGCTTTGTTCATGATGTCGGATAGGATCATCCGGAGTGAGGGTACCTACAACTCAAGAGGCAATAGAGCTTCAAATCCATAAACAAGATTGTAAGGGGTCTTACTTGTCATAGTTTTGTAAGTCATTTGGTAGGCCTAGAGGACATAGAGGATCTACTTGTGCCATAGCCTCTTGCTGTTGTTGAGCATTCGCTTCAGCAAGTTGATGATGAACTTATTTGTAGCTTCCAACTGCCCATTCTCTTGTAGATTATAAGGGGAAGAAAATTATTTTTTAATGCCTATGTTGCTACAGAAGTTTTGGGTTTCCATACTGTCAAATTGTGGCCCATTGTTGGTCACAATAGTCATTGGAAGCCCAAACCTAGTCACGATGTTATCAAGGATGAAACGATAGATTTGATGAGATGTTGTCTTTCTTAGGGGAATAGCTTCCATCCACTTGGTAAAATACTCTGTGGTAGTGATAATGAAGCTATGCCATGCAGAGGACTTAGGCATAATAGGCCCTATGAGGTCTAATCCAAATCGTTGAAAGGGCCACGTGATTTGCATTGGGTGCAAATCTGTTGGTGCTATGTATATGAGATTTGCATATCTTTCGCACGTGTCACATGTCTTGACTTTTGATAGATAGTCGTGGTCCATGTAGGGCCAATAATATCCTAGGCATTTGATTTTCATAGCCATAGCCCTGGGCATTATGTGTCCACCACATAGCCCTTCATGGATCTCATTAACTACCTTTTGTGCTTGCTCATCACACACACATGCCAACAATATCCCATCATAGGATTGTTGACACAGGGTGTCATTTTCCATGAGCACATATTGCTGAGCACGCTTACAGATTGCATCTCTCTGGGCTGAAGTTAATCCACCTAGGGCTTTTCCATGCTGTAGATAAGCTTTAATGTTATCATACGACTTCGGGGTATCTGTAGCATTGGTAGAGGCCACATATTCTACCTAAGTAATAGGCTCTTCGCATTCTGTGATCGCGGTTGGTAGCTTTGCCAAAGAATGTGATGGGATGTTTAATGCAAGGGTAGCTAGGGAATCTACTACGGTGTTTCCATTACGTGGCACATGTTGTATATCAGTGGTCACAAATTGCTTAAGTATGGTTTTTGCTAGGTCGTAGTAGGGTTGTAGGTGCGTAGCCTTGCAGGCGTAAACTTCGGTGATTTGATTCATGACAAGTTATGAATCTTCCCAAATTGCCAGGTGTTGTATGCACAGCGCTTGGGTAGTTAAGGGGGTTCTAAGTAGCCCCTCATATTCTACCACATTGTTGGTGCAAGGAAACGTGAAACGATAAGCTAATGGATGCACTTCCCCAAAGGGGAACGTGATCGTGGAAGAGGCGCTACTTCCTTATGTGGTTGAGGTGCTGTCGAAGTGTAAAGTGGCTTCAAAATGCGATGGGATGATGGTGACATTGCTAACGTATTCGTCTGGGAACTTGGGGTCTATGGTTGCCTGGTCATCAACTGGTGAAGCCGTGATTTGGGTCGCTAGAGCTTGACCCTTCGTCGATGATTGACTTATATAACATAGGTTAAATTCCGTGGTCATTGCTTTCCATCAGGCTATCCTGATACTTTCATGCAGGTTGCAGGTGATAGCTTGGAGTATATTACTTTTGCAAATGATGTTGGTTGTGCTGTGGAACAAGTAATGCTGCCATTTCTTCAATGTGAACACTAGGGCTAGGCAGTTCCTCTCCACTTTGTTGTACTTTGCCTCGCATGCTACTAGTGCATGGCTTAGGTAGTACACTAGTATCTCAAAACTATCATCCCACTTCTAACATAGTAATGCCGCTATGGAAGTGTCAAAGGTGGTAGGGTATATGAAGAAAGGCTTGTCCCTTTGTGGCGGGTACACCGTTGGGAGGTGTGAAAGCTACTTCTTCAGGTTGTCGAAGGCTTGTTGACACTGGGTTTTCCACTCGAAGTCAACCCCCTTCTTTAAAAGATGTTGCATGGGGTGTAACTTGTTAGTCAACCTGGCTATAAACCTTTGAATGAATTTCACTCTACCTTGTAAACCACGTAACTCTTTAAGGTTTCTGGGAGGCGCTAGGTTGATGATGGCTTTGACTTTGTCAGGGTACACCCGTATTCTGGCCTCTGATACTACGAACCCTAAGATGCGTCCAATCTTTACTCCGAAGACACATTTCTTGGGATTGAGACATAAGTTGTGCACTTGGCAGAACTTGAGGACTACCCCTAGATTGCGTGGGTTATTGGTTGCCTCCTTGGACTTAACTACTATGTCATCTACATAATATTTTAATGTTTCTAGGATGTAGTCACTGAAAATGTAGGTCATGGCTCACTAGTAGGTTTCTCTAGCATTCTTGAGCCTGAAAGGCATCATGGTATAGCAGAAGGTTCCCCATGGAGTCATGAAGGTTGTTGACAGCTAGTGCTCTAGGATGATGTGGATTTGGTTGTATCCAGAGAAGTCATCCATGAAGGATAGCAAAGCATGGCCAGCTGTGGTGTCGATGAGTTGATCAATGCTCGGGAATGGAAAGTCGTCTTTGATCGTTACCTTGTTCAGGTCTCGAAACTCTATACAGATCATATCCCTCCTATTTTCTTTGAAACTAGAATGATGTTGGACACCCACTCTGAATAGTCGACCGTGCAGATGAAACCTGCTTGGTATAACTTAGTGATTTCATCCCTCATGGCTAGTGCAATTTCTAGCTTAGTTTTATGAGCCTTTTCTTGAATGCCTTTGCGTTGGGTCTAGAACTATGTTATGTTGAATTAGCCTCAGATCAAGACCTGGCATGTCCCTGTACAACCATGTGAAGACATCAATGTCATCTTGCAGATTTTTAACTACACCTTCATGTGTTTGTGTGTCTACGAGGGAGCTTAGTCTTAACATCTTTACCTCCCCCTTTGATGTGGTCATAGGTATCTTGACAAGAGGATCCTCGATTACATCCCCGACCTCTAAATCTAGGGCTTGGACCAGGTGCCTGGGCCAATTTGGCGATGCTTCTAGGGCTGCTATAGTGTTAATCGTAGTCAACCCCTAATCAATCATGTCGGGGTTCAACTATCTCGCAAGCTTGCCCTGTGGCCCTACTCACATTAAAGGCATGGAAAGGGCACGATGGATTCCCATATCTTGTTTGACCTATCATCATAAGATGAAAGCCTGGGTAAGGATCATCAAAGATTGTGTGAAACACAAATTTGCAAAGTAACATCGAGATGCAACTTGCTAAGTGAGGCGATGTAAAGATTGAAAGTTTGCTAGTTTAAGGTCATGGCAGACCGCCAAGATGTGAGAGTATAGAGTTGCTAATGGAATGCATGAATGTTGACACACGAATGCCAAACTGCTAGTTTAGTGTCATCTCAGACTACCATATTGCAAAATGAAAAATCTTGATATGAAAAATAATAACAATAATAATAAAAGGAAATTGCAAGCACAAGGAGTATCGAACTGCTAGTGCGAAAATGGAATCATGAAACTACTAGGAAATGTGATACTACCTATGTGGAAGAGGATGAGGTGACTGTTGGTGTAAGGATGGTTAGTTTAACGTCATTGCGGACTATGAATGTAATAGGTAAAAACTACTATTTTAGGGTCTTTTCAGACCCAGAGGAGCATAACTATGCTAGGCTCATTAGTTTAAGGTCTTTTCGGACCCTTAATCAAAAACAAATATTATTATATTTTTTCTTTGTCTTCGGGAAGGCATGTAGTTGGCTTGAAGTGTGTCAAGGCTTAAATGCTAATAGTGTTATGATGTCATGGCGAGCATGCTACACTACATGGCATACTCTGCATTAATCGGAGAGAGAAAGGGGTAAGTTTCCCCATATTTCCTTTGTGGCTATAAATAGGGGTTAAACCCATGTAATTTTGTTGTTTCCCCTGTAAGAGCATAGAACCCTCATCAGAGCATACGATGATTTTGGAGTGCGAAGCAGTTGTGTTGATTGACTAGCAAGACAAATTTCTACAGCAAAGGTTGTAAATCTGCAAGGAGGGCCATGGATCCTAAGACTCATATGGTGCTTGCGAAGGTTGACGAGGTAAAAAAGGCCCTGAGACATGTGCCACAAGCACGTGTCCTTGCACGAGAGAGCACACCATTGACCCAGTATGTTTTCATGCCTCCCTCACTCTTTTTGTGTTGCACCTTTTGCTATTTTCTGCTCTTGTTTTGCATCCTATTTCTTTTGCTATCTATGTTTTCTACGGCCATGTTGTTTTAGCCTTTGCATTGTCATGGCCTCTTTTTTAGTCATGGTTGATTTGAAAAGGTTTTGTTGTAAGGCCGTTGGGACTGCTACTACTACGGTTGTCATGCCTGCAAGGCTCAGGCAGTTTAAGTTGTTTGACCTTGGCATGTCGTAACATAAAATCCTTGGGAGGGTTTGGTCATGTGTGATGCAGCATCATGACAAGTGTTTTGTTTGGGCATGTCACAAATTGTTTTACTGCTATGCTAAGCTATTTGCATGTTTTTGCTATGCTAGGCTCTCACACCTTTTCTATGCTATGTATGGGTAGAGGGTTATGCTATTCTATATTTATGAACTGCTAGATGCTACTATGTTCCACATGTATTGCGTTCAAGAGTGATGCCAACATTTGTTGATTACATTGTGCAGGGTAGGGCCAAGGTCTAGGCTAATCATTTTGGACCTTGGAGGGGTCCTGTGCCATGTGAATAGACGTATGGCCAACGCTCCTCCTCCCCTAATACGTGTGGGAGATCAAGCGGTTTGGTTTAGGGAAGGGGCATGAGACTTCTTGTAATTCCTTCTCGATCACTTTAGTGTGATTGTTTGGTCTTCCTTAGATGAGATGTAGGCATCCGACATAATAGAGGCCATGCTGCCAAGGGCAAATCGGGGCATCTTGAGATACCTTTTCGACGAGACAACCATGAGAAGGCAGGGAGGGGGGTCCAGCCAACACTCAATAGGGTTGAGGCATTTAGCCTAGATCTGGGACATGCCGAAATACCAGTGCTATCACCCATACAACACATTGTACCTCACACATCACATGGTGACACACTTTCAGAACCCACAAGGGACTGTCTATTGTGCTAGAAGGTGAGTTTTGCATCTTTTCTTTTCTTAGATGTGTGACGCCGGCTATACCTGGCCGAATGGTAATAGTGTGTGTTTGTCGCTAGGTTCTACATTAATGATGATAGGGTTCATGATCAATCAAATCCGCTGGCTACAACACAGCTAGTCCTACAGGAGTTTGCTTCTGCGAAGAGCCTGCAGGAAGGTGTGATTGGTAAGTGCGGGGGAGAATACCATACTTACCCATGCATGCTCACCACTTTCTACAATCATTTTAGGGTGAAGGGTTGGCTAGACAAGGAGTGGAGAGAACCTTTCAAATAGGTCATGCTTGAAGTAGTTCTGGCTGTTGAACTCCTGCTATTCCCATTACCGTATACACCTGGTGGATCAAAAGGAAAGCACCACATGCTCAAGTGTTTTTGTAATCTTTACATTCTCTGCATTGTTAGGGTAAGTGTATTTTGTGAAAAATTTTGTAGGGGTGAAGAAGCCTCTTGAGGTGATGGTGGTAACTGCCAAGAGGCAGGGAGCAAACATCTACTTCAAATACAGTGATGTAGCGGTGAGCTAGAGCTGGTTAGAATGAGGGGCCCTAGACTCTTTTCTCGAGAAAGTTTGAAAGGCGGGGCTTATGGATCTTTTTATGACGTTGAATCTGGGCATCTCTACTACTGAGACTCTTTCCTTGGTCAACTCCTTCTATTGGAAGGTGGGTCATTTTCGCACGTACATGCAGTGCGCATGTGGGTGGTCATTGACATTGACGACCAACTATTTGTGGATCTATTTGGTGTTGTTGCTGATGGCGGCCCCATAGTGTCGAAGGGAAAATAAGAGTTGGCCCTCCAAAAGCAGCATATTGAGGAGTGGCTGAGGCTCTCCAAGGAGCGAAAAGGGTTCCTCATGAAAAACCTTAAGGATGGCCCTACCATGGGGATATACTCGGTCTTTTGTACCCATGCATTCCCTTAACTACTCACCCAAGGGAAGGTCCTGGGGCTTGAGCAAGCCTGGGTAATGCGGGAAGTCATGGAGGAGAGGGCCTATTACTACTGGGCCGAATTCCTATGTAGTGGTTTGTAGGCTGAGATTTTGGGACTTCGTGAGCAAACGGAGTCCCACTCTAACATACACTATGCCTTCTACATAGGATGTTTAAAGCACTTCGTGGAGTTCCTAGTGTTCTAGGAGGATGGAGTCTGGTCCATGCTAGAAGGCGATGAGGAAGTGTCAACTCATAGGATGGGGGCGACGAATAAAGACTCGGAAGCCCTAGTTTCAGAGGAAAGGGCCCCAATCAAGAATAATGGAGCTCCTATTTCTAGGGTAGGGGCTCTTCTCATTAGGAAGCCTCTTCCTACAAACGAAGAGGCACCTCCCCAAAATAAAAAAGACACTAGTCTCCTGAAAGGAAAGGCACCAGTGCATGAGGAAGGGACTTGCATGGATTTGGCAAGGCCCTCTACCATGGCTACCATGGTCATCTTGCCTCGGTAAGAAGAAAGATCGCAGTTGAGCACTAGTGAGTTTGTGAGACATTTTCCTCATCATAGTCCATTTTGACTATTGCTAACATGCTTAATCATGTAACAGGTGTTACTGCTGATACCATGGGGCCTCCTCCACTTCGTACAGAGTCGTGGGCTGACATCCCTGACAAGTTTACGTTCGTGCAGGGACTTGTTTACGATATGATCAGATGGCTTCAACAGGTGGATCCTCATGTGGGTAAGTATCAACGTTAACTACCCTTATGTTGCTACGTTGAAGCTTTTGAGTTTGTTGATTATGCTATGCTAGCGCAATTACTATGCTCCATGCATTAAATAGCCTCTTGGCTCAAGTGGGACCTAGAACGACCTATGAAGGTTGCCACGGTGCCTACACTTTCACCTGCTGTGATCGAGGTGTATTGTCGCATGTTTGATGAGGCTTAAAAGTGTGTCTTGCACTCATCATGCTCTCTGTGGGAATGTAGACACACCAATGAGGACTTGTGGAAATGGCTCCAAAGGGCTGAGTAGAGAGAGGCCAACCTGGCTGCCGAGGTGGATAATATTAGGTCGAGGAATGCTTTTCTTATAAACTACAATCCTAACCCAGTCAATTAGAAGAGGGTTGTAGATGACTATGACAGGTTTTGGACTATCATTCATCAGAATGTTAAATCCACCCGCGAGATAGTCGAATAGCAAAGGAAGATAGACTTGCTAGCCCAGAAGTGCCAAGACATGAAAGACATCAATGCTAAGGTCTTTGAATGGGGAAAAACCCAAAGAGACCATAAACATATGTACAAGCTGGAGAATGAGACCCACCAAAAACTGCACAGAGATGCTGCTGTGGAGGCATTCACGTATGAAGCATTCGTGAAGGCCATCGGCACTTTTAAGGCCTATGCTAAGTTTAAAGAGTGGGTGGAGGTCACAAAATCTTCTGACTTGAGGATGAACCTTCATACAGAAGAGACCACAATCATTTCCTTTTCCCCAGAAGCTCTAAAATGGATGACCATGGAAAGGGAGAAGGCTACTGCAGCGAATCCTGAACCTAGTGATAGGCGTTGGATGGATATTTTGATAGAGGAGATTGGGCATTGCCTTACGCTGGGCATACAGCCTCTACACTGTGCTTACGGTGTGAACCAGCCACAATCATCCCTGCACCAACCGAGGCTTTCATCCACCTTGTGTTCCACTCACAACTGCATTAGACCGGTGCATTGTACTTTCATTCTGTAATGCCATTGTTACATTTTCTTCCCATAATCGTTTGCAGTTTGCATTAATCATTGTACATATTCTGTTTATGCTTATTTATGTTTATGCTCTGTTTGTATTGGTTACACTGTTTATGCTATGTTTACGCCTGCTACGCCTTTTACATATAACCCATCGTATAGCACTTTGGTGTATGTTTGGGGAAATCCTTGTCTGATCTACGTGCGGACCACCCAAGGTGCTCTACCTTCTTTCATTCCAACTCACCCTTAGGAAAAGGTAGGGTCTTCTGTGCGTGTCCTGCAATCTCACAGTCTCTCTTCCCTTCCAGCCGGAGGCCGACAATTTCGGGAGGTACAAAAATTGGCGCTAGAAGAAGGGCCTCTGCCTAAAACCTTGCTCATAAACTTCCCAGCATTTACGCTGCTAAGCATTTAGGCTGCCAACCATATGTCGATTCCTACTGAAACCCTCCCTGCATTTACGCTGGGTAATCTAAAACCTCATTTGTGAAGTGTCCAGTGTCTACACTGATCAGCGTTTACGCTGCCCTATTCAAAACTCATCCTCTGCAAGTCTTCCAGCGTCTATGCTATCAACCCTATGTGGACTCTGTCCGTAGAACTCCCAACATCTACGCTGCAACATATACGTAGCACGATTTACGCCACATATAAAACCCTATTTACACTCCTGACATACGCCATCGCAAAGTTCACACTGCACATTTTTACACTGTAGACTTGTCTACGCTGCCATCCATTTACGCTACACTTTTCACATCATAGATTTTGTCTACGCTGCATACTTTCTTTGAGATTGTGTTTACGCTGCAAACTCATTTTACGCTACTGTTCATTTATACCACACTTCATATGCTGTAATCCTAACACTGTATACGTTGTCTAGTGTATATGCTGCACTCCCTATATGCTATCTACGCTGATGTTATACATTGGACGTTGAAGCGTATACGCTGAACGTTACCCCATAAGTTTACGCTGTACTAAGCACACTAGTTTCACACCGCTATACCATGTCATACCTTCAAAAAGTCATGATGAACCCCGTAAACACCACTGCCGAAACCACTCAAGTCACCGACATGGTAGGCACCATCACTGCCCAATAGCCCTTCATTCCCCAATCGACTGTACAACCCACAGCAGGGCCCCGTCAGTCCCTAAGGTTACAAGGGAGGAACCCAGCCTCTAACATTATAACCCCAGGACCATTACAACTTCATATGTGTGAAGATACAAGCTGGTCTGGTAGTAGATTGAGCCGAAATGGAGCTGAAGAGGTAGTTTGAACTCTTCTATAGGGGAGGATGCAAGTTCATCCCTTCCCCGTACGATGTAATCGCTGTTTCGGAACAATACTTAGAGCTCATCACATGACTCCTCCTACAAAGAGGCCAGTCGTTGGACCAGCCTGCAGTAGATTTCCAACCGGAAGAGGAGGACGAGTTCGTTGCCCAATTCGAGCACGAAGACTCGTATCACATCCTTAGTCCACAAACCCACATCAATCCCATGTTCCACCCAGGGACATGGGAAGTCATGCCCCTCCAACACCTCAGGATCACCCAGGCGCAAGCCCCTCCACCAGAAACATTAGCCTTGGTTCACATTCCTCCTGCAATCGACCCAGAATTCAGCACACTCCCTCTCGCTATCATTCCCACTGCAACCACCGGCCCATCTTTGCAAGCACCACACCCACACAACAACACGGGAGCAACCTTCGCACCTAGAGTGATAGGGATGCCACACGTAATACCAGCATCCACATTCGCTCACTACATCCCTCACATCCAAGCGCACGGAGCTCCCTTGACCGCCATAACCCAACAGGGAGTTCCTTCACAAAACGTGGCCAGAGAATGGGCAGTGATGGGGCCTCAACCACAACAACAACTTCCTCACTACACCATGCCACCCCACACAATTCCAGCAATTAACATGCCCCAAGTGTAGCCCCAATCATAGCAGCAACAACTTCACACATACAATGTGCTGTCCCTCTTGCCACACGCCCTAAACATTCCACAAGTACAACCGCCGACTACCGCACAGCTCCCAGCCTTTCAACCTACCATCAACAGTCCAACCTGTACAATGTACCACAACCTCCAGCTGCCATGTCACCTAGTGCCCAAGATTGGGCAGATGCCAAAAAATTAATGCAAGAACTAATTGATGAGGTCAAGCACCTCAAAACGGCTGCCGACGGAGAGTTGAAGATAGTGGATTTCTACCACAATGACCCCATCAGCCCTTCCGTTCCGCCCCTAACTTTGCCCAAAGGAATATTGCTACCAACATTAACTAAATATAATGGGGAGATGGACCCTAATGCCCACTTAATAATGTTTAGATTAGAATGCGCGTTACTCTAGGCATGGCCCCATGCCATTTTCCAGGTGTTCCCCATGTCCCTCATAGGGAGAGCACTTGATTGGTACTAGGCCCTGCCGTGGAATTCTATATTTTCCCTGGAGGAGTTATTACATCAATTCGTGACCAGGTTCAAATATAACCTAAAACCTGAAGCAACATTGGACAACCTCATACAGGTTAAACAAGCACCGCTTGAACCTGTGCAAAAATTCATTTAGAGATGGAGCGCCGCTCTCAACGAGCTACACGAGCCAATCCCCCAAACATACCTACTTACAATTCTAAAGGGGGCCATTAATGACTTCTTCAAATCCAAATTATATTATCTTAACGTGCGTAATCGTAGCCAAGCCTTTGTACAGATCAAAAACATAGAAGAGGCGGCTCAAAATAGCCATGATCCTACATACTTAGCCTTCAAAAATCAACATAGTAAAAAGGATAAAGAGAAGGCTAAAATGACTATAGCCACAATAGTGGAAACACAACAAGCATGCATGGCATAACAAAATAAACAACCTGTAGCTCCCACTAACTATACTAAACCTACTTCCACAACCATGCCGGAATCATCATCATCGCAGAACCCAACGCCAAGTCATACAAGAAATTTTGAAAGGAAAGAACCTTCTCAATATACCCCGTTGCCTATAAAGCTATCCCAGCTCTTCAATCAACTCCTGAAGGCTAGGTTAATGAAACACAAACAGTTATCCCCTACGGCCATCCAAAGACATGATCGGTTCTGCCAACTTGTTCAGAACCCAAGCTTAGCAATGCCGGATGAGCCTCCAGTGCCCAAAGGCTTTAGAATGGATCGCTTCTGTGATTACCACCAACACAACGGGCATGCACGGATTACTATTTCACCTTGAAGCAGGATATACAGCAAATAATCGATGAAGGCCAAATCACCTTTGATGAGGCCAACCCAATCCAACCACAGAATCAGGCTATGGGGGTGTATAAAGACCCTCTTAACACCAAGGAGGTGCCATACATTATCAACACGATCTGCTTTGATGATGAATCCAAAACACCCAACATTAATATCATCTACCCTGAATACAAAACACAAACACCTAACAAACCCTTTGTAGTCCATGTTCCTCCCACTCCATCCACATCTATGTCTCAACCATCATCCGCCCCGCAAAAACCATACGTAGTGCGCATACCTCCCGCTGTCACTACCCCAAATCTATCAACCCCTCCTACTCGACCTGCCCCTTTCGTAGTCCAAGTGCTGCCCGAAGTTGCAATAGCAGAGGTCCATCCTTTGCCCAAAAAAAATCCCATATATTGTTAGGACATCTGCAAGTTCTAATGATTATCAAACCTCCACCGCACAAACGGAAGGAAAACCTAGCCCCTATGTCGTTAGGATGCCTAGTCAGCCTTCTACTCAATCACATCTGACTACCCAACCGCAACCCCACCCGGCTCCGTACGTGGTAAGAATCCCAAAGCAAACCGAGGCTCCCAGACTGGCTCCACCTCCACGCCACACACGAGAACGCTTAGCGGATAGGCTTACACGTGAACGCTTGGAGAAGGAGTGTCAACCGTTAGCTGTGGGGCCACCTAAACCCACTCCACCTAACGCCATACCCATGACACCGCCTAACAGTCAACCAAACTTAGGACATGAAGGTGAACCATCTAACAAATACGATGCACCTAAGACAATAGCCCCAAGAAAAAATGATAAAACAACGAAACATGAAATAAAACTGTTGGGCCCAATGGACCCAGTCACCACTGATGCCAACGTGCCCAAAAGTAGAGACTTGGCAGTAGCTTTGACACAAGTCATACAAGTGCTCAAGCAAAAGAACACTTCGCTAAGCTTGTATGACTTGATTCTTACATCCCAAACACATCATGAGGCTTTGGTACGCATGCTAATGTCCATCTCGGTAAGCGAGGATTGGCCTCCAAACAAACCATCCATTCATGCGGTAATGTCCTCGCCCCAAGGGTCAACGTCCAAACCACTAAGCTTCCACAACGATAACATTAAAATGGATAAAGAAATAGGGGAAGTGACAAAAACCCCCATGTTCATAACGATACACATAAATTAGTTCAAGATACATAGGGTCCACGTAGACGATGGAGCTGCTACGAACGTGGTACCATACCCTATCGTTGAACAACTAGGGCTAACGGAGTCAATCAAGTCGACTGCAACTACATGTCTAAAATCATTCAGCGGGTCATGCATGATGGTCAAGGGCATAATAACCTTAGACTTCATAGCGGGGGACCAGTTTCCCACATCTGCCAACTTCGTGATGGTCGATGAAATGCCAGGATTCAACCTAATATTAGGAAGACCCTGGTTGGCCCAACTGAAAGTAGTCTCCTCCCCCATACATAAAAAAATTCACCTACCTTATGAGGATCTTGAAATCATCATACATAGGGAAACGGCTGCACCTATCATTTCATTACACATGGACATGGACCAAGGCTCAAAGGTTGAACTCGAAAAGCCTAGCCGAAACGACATAAACGAAAAACAACCGGTAGGCAGTAGCCCAAATCCACCTAAAACAGAAACACCTGCGCTTGACACCATACATACACCTTCTCAATTAGAAACTGACACAGAACTTGCAACAGAGACTGAGACATCTAAAAACACTAATGCAGAATCCATTCCATCGGACGTCCCTTGGGCTGAATTACCGTTTAACGTAATCAGCGAAGGGGATGCTGAATAGAGAATCATACCCGTTGACACATCTCCTAACATTAAAAAGAGAAAAATCAAAAAATTCCTAAAATAATACAATCTCAATTAGTCCAAAATGACGTTAAACTATAGCATGTCCGAAACGACATTAAACTACAATAAATCAAAAAAAAACATTAAACTACACTCCCAATCCTAAATGACGTTAAACTATAGCATGTCCGAAACGACATTAAACTACAATAAATAAATAAAAAAACATTAAACTACACTCCCTGTCCTGAAAGACGTTAAACTAGCATGTCCACAATAACATAAAACTAGCCATGATCAGCAATGGTCAGTCAACCAAGAAACCCATCCACGTGATCCGAAATGTTACTTGTTTACAATGAGGTCCAAAATGGCCTTAAACTATGCATGGACAATCGTACTCCGTTTTCCTCTTATGATTCCATTCACATATTACACTCAACACAAAAAACATAAAAATAAATATAAATAAAATATAATAAACCAAAATATTTTACATTGTTGTGTCGTGTGTGTAAAAAAACTAAAAATCAACAAAAGATATTTACACATGTAATGCTTTACAATTATAGGTGTCAATTGTTTCTGTTTATCCCAAAGCTTTCAAGTTACAATTCTCGTATCAATTTGAGTCAGCCTAGTTCCAAAGACAAAAATAAAAAAAACTAAGCATTTGGGATGGGAGGATCATCCCCTTTTGATCCACCAGCATCAGGGGCCCGTACTCCGCTGGGGCCAGCCTCTTGAGCATCGTCACCACCTTCATCTTGAAAATACAAAATGAGACAACCAATATAAGAACAAGAGAGCGTCAAAATTTAAAACATTCTTTAGCAAATCAATTTAACAATGACAAAATACTTACCATAGGAGATCTCCCCAAACCAAACACCAATCGACGAAGGATTTCCTCCTTCGAAACACTAGCCCAATCTCTCTCACCAAGGCCTAGGTCGACGTCTGCCAAGGCCTTTCCCTTATCAACAGCTGACCAGACTAGAGGTTTTAGAGGAAATTCACCCATAGTAACTTCCCCAGAAGCAGTGGTAATAACCCTCTTAGGAGATTCCATCTCAACTATGGTGTTCTTCGTAAAGGTATCGAATGCAGAACGTAAGCCCAAACCCTCTACGAACATCTCAAGTTGTCGTTTCTCTATAGAAACTTCTTTCAATGATTTCTTATAGTGGTGCTTATGATTCTTCTCATCTTGCCCCCACTTACACACCTTAGAGGCAAATGCCTTCCAATCCTGGCATTTCAGATTCAATAGGTCTATCTGGGCTTTACGTTCCGCGAACCTTCGAGTTAGGGACGCATGGCGATTTAACAAGTTCCAATATCTATTGTACGTAATCTCGGACGTTCACCAAGAACTATCACCTACCAATTGGGCCGAAGCAAATTCATAACAAGCTTTGAGGTCGTCGCATTCGGTTGATAACTCGGAGACTTCCTTCTCCTTTGTCTAGATCTGCAACCATAGTTGTTCAATGGATCGCCTACAGGTCCACACCGACTTGGCGTTATGGACAAGGCTTTCCGCCACCTCATCGTAAACCGACCTTGGTACCTGTTCCACTTCTGGGGGTAGTGTAGGTAAACTGTCGATGTTAATCACCTCAGAGGGATCCCACCTCAACTTGGCACCTATGCTTATGAAGAGATCAAACGTTAAGACAACAGACATAGGGCATGACACTCTAAAATGGTAAACCATTTAAAAACGTTATACCTATCTCGGGGTGGGTCTCCTGAATTTGTTTGACAACTTCTTCCGTGATTCCGGCAACAAAATCCATCTTACCTGGCATTTCTGACCAAGTAAATGGCTCACGGGTGCGAGAACTAACCTCAGCGGTCCTCTCAGGGGGAACTGTCTTCATGGGTACATCTAAGTGCACCGTCTTGGTTTCGCTCCCTTCATCTGAGAAAAAATAAAAATATGAAAATAAAATACCATAGAAATGACAACTAACAGGGCAAGTTGAAATAAGATAAAAAGAAAACATACCATGCTCCTCGTCACCTTCTGGGGGATCACCTAAATCCAGATCTCCCTGAAGAAACCTGTGGAACATTTGATCGACACCACCTTGGTCATCCAACAGCTCAGTTTCCATGGTGTTCTCCTTTAATTCCTCCATTCCTCCTCGCTAATCCTTATCCACATTTTCCTCTTCATTTTTCTGCTCCGTGTTGGTCTCCTCCTCCTCCATAATGGTTTCTAGCATCTGCTTTCTCACTTCTTGAATCAAGCCAAATACATTAGTGACATGTAAGTGATTGAAAAGAAAAATTATGGACAAAACAAAAATAATAAAACAATGCACAGGCGAAGTCTACATACTGGGAATCTTAAATCTTATGCGCTTGACTCGTGGCTCCCTCACATTAGAAGCTTCCTTAGTTGGATGTTTGTGTTTCTTCAGCTTTGTTTTGGCCTGGCCCACGGTTTCTTTGATAACCCGCTCAGCCCTTCTTGTAGTGAGGGGTACATTATCTGGCTCTAACCCTAGACTATCACAAGTATGAATGGAGGTACCCGATGATCCCCTGATCATAATAGATACAGACTCGTCGATGCCTTCAGGCGCATCCTGGGACTTAGCTGTCTCGAACAAGTGATTGATCCACGGGCGGGATAGTTGACCCCGATCCTATAGAACAAACTTGTTACCCATGTGGACTACCAAAAACTCGGTGAAATGATGAAGGTAACCAGCGAAGAAGGTGAAGGTAAAGTGGGATTGTGCCTTAACATTCGAGCACAATTGCACTATCTCCTTGTGCATGCCTAACAACAGAAATTCAGCCCAATTATAGCACATGCCAGTCTCCAGAATAGTTCGCATAATATGCATAGCCTCAACCCCAAGGCTCCACACCTAAGAAAGGGTCTTGGGAAACACCCACACCCTAAACAGGGGATATAGTTCATTTACCTCCTCCACCTTAGCTTTCCCCTGCATCGGGAACCCCTTGGCACCCTTGGCTAGACCCAACCAGTACTCCAACTCGTGCACTGTATGAAGCTCTTTATGAGCTCTATCTAAAACAACATTTATGCCATCTGCCAGTACCCCAAATAAATTTGAAAATAATTTCGGCGACAGATGGAAAACTACCTTAACACCCTTAATCCGGGTGCTGTAGTACGAGACAGACTCATTAAAAGAATCCACGATCCCAATCATTTCCCCTATTGATACATCAGGACTTGGGGTCATGAAGAGCTCCATCATGCCGGCATTGTCCAAGAAGCAAACGATAGATGGTGAAGCATGGTTGCGTAACCATTTTTGGGCCTTAGTCACCTCCCTGAACTTCATTGACAGTGTGGTCTCAGTTCGCCTAGTTGTGATAGGATCCCCTCTAGGAGGTGCATCAATGCAAATGCAATATAAGATTGTCATATCAGTATAACCCTCAGCAGTTAAAGCACGTTAGCACATCCACAATACATTGTCGTTTACCTCCTATAGTAGACTTGGATGTGTTGCCTGGACTAGAGTCATGAGGGAAGACTGGCCCCTGGTCCGACCAATCTTTATCCAGCCATCCACGAGCTTGGCACAATGCCAACGCTCTAGAGAATCGTTGGTGAAAATAGATGATATCCCCCTTCATTAGACCTAATACAGTTTTATGAAGGGTAGGATCCACCATAAATGCCTCTAGAGCAGTATGAGTTAAGGCAAGCCCATCATCTTCGACACATATTTCGTCTGCATTAACTTTAGGCCTACAAAATGAGCAGATGTTAAAATTGAGGCAAATGCCAAACGATGAAAAGAAGCAGTGAACTTGAACAGTCCTACCTGCCCACTCGGTACACTGTGCCAGGAGGGTTCTGGAATAATGTATGCGCACGCGCAACTAAAAATAAAGTGTTATCGAGGTAGTCCTACCCTCGTGGTAATCGGGCAAACATGCGCGTTAACGGGAATGTGGACTTAGGCCCGCGGGAGGAACCATCCTCATTCGTAAATTTCCCCTCGTCGATGTCTTCCATGAAGACAACGACACCCTCCACGGCTCCTGGCAACATTTCCTCAACTATGCTTTGCACCACCAATTCATTCAGGTGTGACCAGATAACTACTTCAAAGTTGTTCAATATGAAGGATAGGAATTCAAATGCACCTTCTCTGAACCAAACCCCATTGTGTTCCATGGTTAGGTCCGGGGTAGGCTCATTCGCCTCCATGAGTCCAAACCATGTTAGCACCCTAATAAGCTCAAGCACGAGGAGAAAAGGGTTGCTATCCCTGCAAACAACCAGAGTACCAATGTAAAATCAGCCATGCACCAAAACAACGCCAAAAACCAAGGTTCACATCGTAGACTGACACTTAGAAAAATTTTCTAACTGTTTATGCTCGGCGTATACGCTGTTAAAACCTAGCGTACATGCTGCTGAAATTTGTTTATGCCCAGTGTATACATTTCTAAACCTAGCATATACGCTACCAAAATCTGTTCACGCTGGGCATATATGCTGCCTGACCCAGCATATACGCTGACAACTAACTATTTACGCTAATGCTTGAACCTCTTACGGTCAGCGTATACGCTAAAGAAACCCTCAGTGTATACGCCATAGAAGGGGCTAGCATAAATAGTCTACACTAGACACTGAGCAAACAGTTTACGCTGGAAAACATGAAAAACAAGTCTATGCTACATCATACTTGAAAGAACTAAGTACGCTTAGCGTATACGCCGAAGAAACCCTCAGCGTATACGCCGTCAAAGCTTAGATCGTCTACGTTGATAAAACAGAAAACTTCGTGTATAGAAAACTTCTTACGCCGTATAGCCTTTAGCAAGAAAAAGTGATTACACTATGCATTGAAAATAGATTACGTTGATAGTCGACGCTAACTTGACTTTACATTGTAAACTTTACACTCGGCATATATGCTGAAAACCCCTACAAGACTGTTTACGCTACGAAGCATGTATAGGCAAAAATAACTAACAGAGACAGGATCAAAGCCTACTTGTGCGATGTTTCAGGCCATGATGGAATCCTTGGCCGAGGCAGGCACTGTAGCATGGCTTCGCTCTCCTTGGCAAAAGTCAAGTCAAAACTCTTCCTCACCTACCCTTCCACCTCCTTGCCCTTGCCTATCTCAGCGTCTACGCTAGGATTGATGGCTCACGCTGAGGGTTGAAACTCTGTATGCCTATGCTTGACCTTCTACGCTCGGCATCTACGCTGGGGTTTAGTCAGCATCTACGCTGGGGTTTGATCGTTGATGTCTATGCTGTAGTTTGGGTTTACGCTTATAGTAGGTTTTGCAGTTTATGATTACGCTCGCTCAGTCGCTTACGCTCAGAATGCAATGTGACAAATGAAGATTCCTTCCCCCTTTTTATAGCACTCTACCAATGTTGATGCCGTTGCTTACGCCGTCGCCTCCCAGTTTGTACTTTTTGCCTTCTTACTCATTTTTTGCCAAAAATTCGCTCAAAAATAATAAAAAAACAGAAATTACCACACCTCGGTTCCCCCGTGGACCCCATTCTGGACGTTTACGCCAAACATTCTAGCGTTAAACTGCCATTATGGCCTGGTATGGCCTTAAACTGCCACCTCCAGATTACATGTGGCCCGATAAGGTGTTAAACTACCACCCATGGCCCGATATGGCCTTAAACTGCCATGTGTCCCAGTGTGACGATAATCCACCATCATGCATGTACACATATCTAAAATTATCAAAGAACATAGAACGATACCCATTAGCTCATTCAGCTCTCCATTTATTGGCAAGAGCAAGCCTAATGGATTACCAGCACTTAACCGAATCATTAATTATCGATGGACCATACAGCAAAATTGCAAGGGACACCAACATAAACCTCATCCACTTAAGTTCAGCAACGGACGACACAGTCATCTCCTCAACACAGCAAACAATAGACGACTACAAAGGCATGACAAAATCCCTCGACATAGAAGCCGAAAATATCACCTTAGAACCATTGACTGAAACCCCCATAACCATGCCCAATGGGGAAATTAAAATACTAAAATTAAGCACATTACTAAAACTGCACCTAGCCAAAAACATTGAAGACGTGCTTAGGGAAAATATGAAAGCATTTTCTTGGTCTTATACAGACATGCCCGGATTAGATCCCCGAATTGTCCAGCACAACATTATCCTTGAACCAAAATTGAGACTGGTAAAACAAAAGGCACGAAAAGTTAAACCCGAAGTGGCATTGGTGGTTCGTAATGAGATCACCAAGCTTTATCAGGCTGGTTTCATATAGGCTATTGATTACGCCAAGTGGGTATCCAACATGGTCATTGTCCCGAAGAAGAATGAAAGCATTTGCTTATGCATTGACTTTCAGGATTTAAATGTTGCAACCATAAAAGATGATTTTCCTCTACCCAGCATTGATCAGCTTGTTGACTTGACCACTAGGCATGCATTATTATCTTTTATGGACGGCTTCTCGGGATACAATCAAATACGCATCAACCCAGAGCATCAGCTTCAGATAACCTTTATGACACCATGGGGAACCTTTTGTTACACAATGATGTCATTCGGTCTCAAGAATGTTGGGGCCACGTATCAAAGAGCCATGACATTCATCTTTAGTGAATACATGTTACACTCGCTCAACGACTATGTAGATGACATTGTGGTTAAGTCCAAAACATCAGAACAACATGTACAAGACCTTGACCTAGTATTAAAATGTTGTTTAAAGTATGAATTGAGACTGAACTTGAAAAAAATGTGTCTTCGGTGTCAAGATAGGCAAAATGATTGGATTTATAGCCTCAGAAGCGGGGATACGAGTAGACCCCGATAAGGTTAAGGCCATAACAAACCTGAAACCACTAGGCAAACTTACCGAACTTTGAGGTCTGCAAGGTAGATTGCAGTTTATCAGGCACTTCATAGAAAAATTGACAGACAAACTAAAACCTATGAACCACTTGTTACTCAAGAACGTCCATTTTGAATGGACTCCGCAGTGTCAAGAAGGATTCGATAACATTAAAATGACACTTGCCCAATTACCCACGGTTTATCCACCTCAAAACGATAAACCATTCTAAATCTACCTCGCTACTTCGGATTCATCAATCGCATCTATGATTTGCCAGAAACGCAATGACAGAACCGAAGTCCCTGTATTTTACCTAAGCCATGCATTAGTCGCTCACAAGAAAAAGTATAACGACGTGGAGAGGTCCTGTTTAGCTTTAGTCTTTTCTTTGAGAAAATGGTGAAATTACCTCTTCCGTAACCAAGTTAATATAATTTGGAATGACAATGTGCTCAAGGTCATCATAGGAAACATTTATGAAACGAGTTGAATAGCCCACTGGAAAGCCATGATAGCTAAGTTTGACTTGCACTACATAGCGCAATCATCAGTCAAAGGTCAAGACATAGCAAATCAAATGGCCACGTCACCAACGCGTGATCAAGCGATAATAGAACTAGAGTTCCTGGATGAGAATATAAGTGCAATAGACATAGTGCCCAACGACTACGATGCCATTCTAAACTTTGATGGAGCATCCACCTCTTGAGGGGGAGCTACAGCCGCTGTCATCACCTATCCCTCCGGGGAAATCCGACCCTTTACTTATCGTTTCAACTTTCATTGTACAAACAACATAGCAGAGTACGAAGGTCTTCTTAGAGGTTTCGCGGCAGCATTGGCTTTAGAAATCACATGGCTTGTGGTCAAAGGAGGCTCGCAACTGGTCATAAACCAAGTCACAGACGTCTATACATGTAAAGCCCAACATTTACAACCATACTACGACTTGGCAAAACACCTAATAAGGCGATTCGAAAATGTCGATGTGCAACACATCTCTAGAAATGACAATACCATCACAGATGCACTAGCCACCTTAGCATTAAACGTATCGCCTAACATGTTCCACACGTTGCCAAGCTCCATAACCAGTTGTGCCGAACCAATAACCGATACTCTTGACACATTGCCGATCGCATCTGTTAGTACGATACGTGCGGTAGAATGGTATGATGACATAAAAGAATACCTTCTACGTGGTGAAACACCACGACATCTAAAAAATGCACAAAAGGATGTAGTACGAAAACGTTCTAAGCAATATACCCTAGTAGGGGATATGTTATGCCGTAGATCCTACGAAGGCATACTGCTAACATGCGTCAATAGTACCGATGCCCAAACCATTGTCGAACAAGTACACGACGGACTATGCGGAGGACACATAGCACCAAAAGCCATGGCAACAAAAATCAGACACTTAGGCTATTATTGGCCACACATGGAATACAACTGTCTCTCCAAGGTCAAAACATGTAATACTTGTCAAAAACACAGCAATCTAATACATGTCCCACCAAATGAGTTGCATACAGTGCAAGTCACGTGGCCCTTTCAAAAGTGGAGGTTGGACCTCATTGGCCCGATAACCCCCTTGTCTTCTGCAGGCCATAGATTCATTATAACCACACCAGAATACTTCACGAAGTGGGTAGAAGCTGCTCCCCTTCAAAAAACTACATCCAAACATGTATGCAATTTCATTCTCAAAAACATTATAACCTAGTTTGGCATTCCCATGACAATCATCACTGACAACGCGCCACAATTTAGCAATGCTGAGACCAAAACCATTTGTGAAAGTCTAGGGATCAAACACTCATTTTCATCCCCTTACTATCCTCAAGGCAATGGTCAACCAGAGGCGACGAACAAAATGATTATTATAATACCCAAAAAGATGCTCACCCAAAGCAAGTGAAAATGGCACGAACAATTGATGTACGCATTGTGGGCATACCATAGTAAACATCGAACTTCAATAGGTAAAACACCATATAGTCTTGTTTATGGTTCAGAAGCAGTTTTACCTCTAGAATTACAGGTACCATCTTTAAGGATAATACTTTCTGGACTCCTTGACGACGGGCGAAATAATGATCTACGCATCATTGACCTTGACTCGGTGGAGGAAGAATGCATGTGCGCCCTCGATCAGATCGAATGGTATCAAAAACAACAACGGAAACGACATCAACATGACATCAACAAGTGCCCTATCAAAGAAGGTGACCTTGTGCTTAAAGCTGTTCAGGAACACTCGGACAAATTCTCAGCCAACTGGGAAGGGCCTTACTTAGTCACTAAAGCATTTGACAACGAAACATTCACGCTAGCCGATATGGAAGGAAAGGAGCTTGCCAATCCAACCAATCACTTGTTCCTAAATTTGTTCTACATTTGAGTACAAGCTCAGGTACGTGTAAGTCCTGGGGTCATGACTTTAAATTGATACCACAGAATAGTCCTGGAATCACGACTATAAACTGATACCACAAAATAGTCTTGGATTATGACTTAAAACCAATACCACAGCTTGTCCTGGCATCATGACGCTAAACAGATACCACACAGTGTCTGTAATGATGATAAACTAGCATCCGTCTAGCATGATAAGTAAACTGCCACAGTCACATTCGCCAGAGTCCGCTAAGACTATAAACTGGTTTGCCTCTTCATGGTCCGCTAAGACTAGAAACTGGCAATATAACATCCACCATGACGCTAAACAGGCAATGTCCAATAGGTTATGACATAAAACTAACCCATGATAGTCCGCTAAGACTATAAACTGGCAAGTTCATCTCCAGTTCCACAACTTGCGGCCACATTCAATCATCAGAATCATTGCATCGCCTGCCATCAGAAAATCTCACCAACATTGCTGCCATTAATATATAGTGCTTGAAATCACCTCCAATGTCTTTGTTCCATCTGTAACTGTGTAAGGCTAAGCTCGCTTATTCACTCATGGTTTCCTTGTTTCCTTGGAGTTATGTTTGCAGGATGACACCCAGAGGTTGTCGCACAAGAATGCATTTCATCAGAAGCAGCAAGATCGGATAATGTTCATAGCATACATGGCCAGACTAAATCAAACCATTCTCTAGTACATCCCCATCTCCCGACACGCTCTATCAGTCACACCTTTGATACACCCAGTACATCCAAGACTTTGAGCATGCTGTTGCATACTATAATACTCCGAAGCAATTGCAACACACAACATAACACTTGCTCATGAGTACAAAATCAAAGCAACATTTTCTTCCAAAAAAAAAGAGCAAGACCCCTGGCACTTCCCATACAAGCCCCAGGCAGGAAGGTAGTTGCCTTGGAACTAAGTACTCATGTCAAAAACAATCGATGAACATCCGGTTGCATAGCTTTGTCTCTCCGCCAAGAGGCTTCCCCTAAAAACTAAACAAGGGCCCTGTTCCTCCAAAGAGTGTAACAAATCCTCCTGTGGCTTTGGCCTTGCCAGCAAGTTCTCTTGTACATTACCCAAGAGTCTTGTTCCGCCAAAGGATGCACATCACATGTCTGAATTCTGAGTCTGCTAAATCATGGCTATTGACAAGGATCAGCATGACACACACACAAGAGCATCCCCTTTTCACCAAGCACAATCTCTTGGGTAGTTACTAATCCCCACAATCCCCATTCTCCTACCAGCTACAAAATTCCACTGTCCCAATCCCATGTACTACTGAACACAGTGCGATGACATCTAGTCAAGTGGCAAAGGACAAAGTCTCTATCAAGTTTCTTGTGGTGTTTTGCACTTCTTTGTCGACGTTTCTCAGGTCAATTCCTCCAAACGTCAACAAAGAGGGGCTAATGAAACACCACAAAATTTTAGGCTTAGTACTTGTCCAACAAGGAACAGGTCCATGGGACCCACAAAAGACCACGGCTACATCGAGTGTCACACTTGTTAATTTTGGAGATCCAATGCTTAATTTTCACTAAGTATGCAATCCCAGCGTATACGCCCAAGCGTGCATTCCCAGTGTATACACTTAAGTCCACAGCATATATGCCCAGCCTATACGCCCACGCCTCACATGTATGCCTAGCGTACATGCCTCACATGTACGGCCAACAGGTACAATAGATGCATAGGCCCAGAAATAAGATTTCCAGAGATAGCATGGAAACAGCACTGCAGAGCAAGAATTGGTACAACGTAGCAGCGCACCAGCGTATACGCCCCAGCGTATACGCTCAGCACACCAACGTATATGCCCAGCATATACACTTCACATCCACCAATGTATACGCCTAGCATATACACCAGCGTCCACGACATCTACGCCTAAGTCCGCATACGCCCAGCACCTTCAACGTATACGCCCAACGTATACACCCACAGTCTACAGTCGCTGCAGACAGTGTATACGCCCAACGTATATGCCCAGCAAATGTAACATATTATGTGCTTGTAAATTTTACGCCCTTGCACCTGGTCAACGCACCACGTGTCTCCCAATCTAAGTCCACCATCGAAACCATGTATAAAAGCCTAATTTTTCACGAAATCTTGGACGGTTGGCAAAAAATTCACAGAGCACATGAGAGAGCAGAGACGCTGCAAACAAGAGCATAAAACCCCTTATGCTGGACAACCCTATATGCTGGGCATACAGCCTCTACGCTGTGCTTACGGTGTGAACCAGCCACAATCATCCCTGCACCAACCGGGGCTTTCGTCTGCCTTGTGTTCCACTCACAACTACGTTTGATTGGTGCATTGTACTTTCATTCTGTAATGCCATTGTTACATTTTATTCCCATAATCATTTGCAGTTTTCATTAATTTTTGTACATATTCTATTTATGCCTATTTACGTTTACGCTCTATTTGTATTGGTTACATTGTTTACGCTCTGTTTGTATTGGTTATATTGTTTACGCTCTGTTTACGCCCGCTACATCATTTACGTATAACCCAGTGTATATCACTTCGACATATGCTCGGGGAAATCCTTGTCTGATCTACGTGCAGACCACCCAAGGTGCTCTACCTTTGTTCATTCTAGCTTGCCCTCAGGTGAAGGTAGGGTCTTCTGTGCGCGTCTTGCAATCCCATGGTCTCTGTTCCCTTCCAACTAGAGGCCGACGATTTCGGGTGGTATAGTTCTTCTCATGAAGAACTTCTGTAGTGCTACGTGGATTGCCATGCTTGGTGAAGTGAGAATGACCTCACATTTTTTTAGGGTGTTTCAACATCAACCATCCAATGGGAGAATCAGTTCAGCAAGATGGTTACCAAAACGAAAGCGCATGGGTTGAGTTGCCCTTCCAAGCAGGGGACCATGATGTGAACAAGGGCCTTGGTAAAACACCTTGGCTTTACGTTCTGATCAACCCATGAAGGGTCAAGAGGTAGCTATGCATAGCATAGAAACCCCACTACTTTCTACTCAGTTGCCATCCCTTGCACATTCATCACTTTTTTCTTTGTTAACATGCCATCCTTTTGGCATGCTATGCTATGGCCCAAAATGGCCTAAAACTAGCATCATTGCTTTTTTGTTTGTTAACATGCCATCCTTTTGGCATGCTATGCTATGGCCTGAAATGGCCTAAAACTAGCATCATCACTTTTTTCTTTGTTAACATGCCATCCTTTTGGCATGCTACACTATGGCCTGAAATGGTCTAAAACTAGCACCATCGCTTTTTGCTTTGTTAACATGCCATCCTTTTGGCATGCTACGTTATGGCCCAAAATGGCCTAAAACTAGTATCCTCGCTTTCTGCTTTGTTAACATGCCATCCTTTTGGCATGCTACGCTATGACCCGAAATGGCCTAAAATTAGCACCATCGCTTTTTGCTTTGTTAGCATACCATCCTTTTGGCATGCTACGCTATGGCCCGAAACAGCCTAAAACTATGCCTATGCATTGGCCCAAAATGACCTAAAATTCGCAATGGCCTAAAACGGCCTAAAACTATCATAATTTACCAGTTATCCTTTGTTCATGTTGTTAATGTATCATCTCTTTGGCATGTTATGCAAAGGCCCGAAATGGCCTAAAACTAGAAATGGCCTGAAATGGCCTAAAACTAGCACATGAAAGCATGAACATTTTATAAAAAATGCAGTACATACGCAATGCCCAAGTTAGCACAAAATCAATTTTTGTTTCACAAAATCCTCTTTTCTTTATTCAAAACTATGTCTTTCAAACAATGTTTGCAAAATTTGTTACAAAAATTCAAAATTCCAGAAAAAATTCCATGTTGTCATGGGTTGTCTCTGTTTGCATCATCTTCGCAATTCGTCCTTGCATCATTTCCTTTTGCATTACCTTCCCTTGTGTCATCCTCTATCATTTCTTCATTCCCTCCCTCTATGGGCCATGCGCTCTCTTCTGGAGCCTGCATCATAGGAGTGAAGTGGTCAGCTAGGGAAACAAACGTAAGTTACAACAAAGCATAAGCATTAACATAGTAAAGCAACTAACCTAAGAAGGGCCTGCATCCATCTCAAAGGGTATCCGGTCTAAACCAAGCCCGAGGTAACGCCAGACCTCCTCTGCCATGATGTCCATCCAATGCCTATTGTTAGGTTTAGCGTCCACAGTAGCTCTCTCCCTTTCAGTGGTTGTCCACCTTGGTGGTCCTAGAGAAAAGGAGATGGTTGGAGTCTCTTTTGTGGGAAGGTCCAATTTTAGGTCAGGAGATTCCGTAACCTTTACCTACTCTTTGAACTTGGCATAGGCCTCAGAAGAGTTGATGGCATTTATGAATGCTTCATAGGTAAATACCTGCATAGCAGTGTCTTGTACAGTCTACAATGGGTGAAATTTTTCAATTTATACATGTGTTTATGGTTTTTCTGAGACTGACCCCATTCAAAAACCTTGGGGTTGAAATGTTTCAAATCTTGATACTTCTGGGCTAGCAAGTCCATTTGCATCCACTATTTGGTTATCTCGTGAGTGGCTTCAACGTCCTGATGCATGGCGGTCCAAAATCTGGTATAGTTTATCACAGCCATGCACCAGTCCCCATTATTAGTGTCACAGGCTATGAGGAACTCATTTCTTGACCTAAGATCCTCCACCTTGGTGACTAGGTTGGCCTCTCTTTGCTCAACTCTTTGGACCCATTTCCATAGGTCCTCGTTGATGCACTTATACTCCCACAAGGAGTATGCTAAGTGCAAAACACACTTGCAAGCCTCGTCATATACACAATGAGACACCTCGGTCACTTCAGGTGAGAATGTAGGCATGCCACCAACCTTCAAAGTTCATGTCGGGTGCCATGTGAGTTGAGAGGATTCCATAACATAAAGATAGCAATCAGATTAGCATAGCAAGATTAACGAACTCAAAAAATTCTAGCATAACAACATGAAAGCACTTAACACTACTACTTACCCACATTAGGGTCCACCTGCTGAAGGCGGTTGATCATGTCATCAATGATTCCCTGTATGAACATAAACTTGTCAAGGATCTCGGTCCATGATTCTGCACGAGTCGGAGAGGGTCCTGCAACATCAACAGCAGGCTGAAATGGACTATGACAAGGTAGACATATTGCCAAACTCACCAGCCTCCGATTGTGATCTCCCTTCTTGCTAATGTAAGATGATGGCAATAGCCTTGGTATAAGTCCCTACCAAGTCTATATAGGCCTCTTCTTCATGCGTCGATGCCTTTCCTTTTAGGAGACCAGTGTCTTTTTTATTCAAGGGATGTTCCTCTTCGTTAGTAGGAGGACTCTCCCTAATGAAAAGAGCCCCTACCTTAGTAGCAAGAGCTCTCTTCTTCTTAATCAAGGCCCTTTCGACCAAGACTAGGGCCTCCGTGTCTTTATTTGTCACCCCCACCTTAGGGGCTGACACCTCTTCGTCACCTTCTTCTTCTTCTTCTTCTTCTTCCTCTACTAGCAAAGAAACATGGTTGCATTAGTACAAAACAAGTTAGCTTAAAGTAGGTGCTATGCTATAGTACGTTGGCTAGCGTAGCAGTAAATGACAAAGTAAGCATTGAAAAAAAGCATTTACCAATGGGGGGTTGTGTCCTCTATAGTTTACGCCGCAGTCTTCGCCCCTCTTCCTCCTTCATGCAACAGGTTTCCTTAGTTGGGGGAGGCCTCTTCCACTACATCTTTTTGGGCATATTCTTAGCTATGACACATTCCCCACATGATACATTACCAGACACAGTAGGGGGTGTCTCACCTATGCTATCCTAGCCACAAATGTTGCGAGCCACTCGATCCTTGGTCGTCATAGAGAACAACTCCCCAATTATTTCTAGGAGATCTTGGGCTCATGTGGTCTGGAGGATTTGGAAAATCCATGGTCTAGAAATTTAGTTGCAATTTCGCATGACACAAACTCCATTCTCATGAACCACTAGAAACTCCGCGAAGCACTTTAGATAGGCTATGTAGAAGGAATAATGTATGTTGGAACGGGACTTCGATTTCTGGCGGAGTTCCAAGATTTCGGCCTACAAGCCTTTATATAGAAAGCTGGCCTAGGTGTAATTGGCCCCCACTTCCATGACCTCTTGCATTATCCAAGCCTACTCAATCCCTAGGACCTTCCCTTGGGTAAGAAAATAGGGGAATGCATGAGAATGGAAGATAGGGTAGATCTTCTTTGCAGGCCCATCTTTAAGCTTCTCCATGGGGAGCCCTTTTTGCTCCTTAGCAATCCCCAACCACTCCTGAATCTTCTTCTTCTGAAGGGTCAGCTCCTTCTTGCCCTTTGACCCTATGAGGATGCCATCAACAGGAACACTGAATAGGTCCACAAACAACTAGTCATTGATTTTAATAACCACCCACATGCCTTGTATATGCGTGCGGAAGTGGTCCACCTTTTCAGAAAAGGAGTTGACCAGGAAGTGCATCTCGGCATAAGAAATGCTCAAATTCAAGGCTAGAAATAGATCCATAAACCTAGCCTTTTCAATGTTTTTGACCAAGGAGTCTGAAGCTGTGTGGTTTATCCAGCGTTGGCTTGCTTCTACTTCGTCATATTTGAAGTAGATGTTTGACCCCTGTGTCTCGGCGATTACCACCGTCACCTCCTGAGGCTTCTTCACCCCTATAATAGTTTTTGTAAAAAATTTTAGCATAAAAATGCAAAAAATACAAAGATTTCAAAGACACTTAAGCATGCGACACTTACTTTTTGGCCTATTGGGCCTATATGGTAACGAGAATAGCAATAGTTCAACCGAAACTTATTCAGCTATGACAAGTTTGAAGGGTTCTACCCATTCCTCATCAAACCAACCCTGCCCCTTATACTGATCATAGAGAGTATAGTATAGGTGTGGTTAGGTGTGGTATTCACCCCCACATTGAGCAGTCACACCCACCCAAAGGTTCTCTGCAGAAGAGACCTCCTCTAGGGCTATCTGTGCTGTAGCCAGTAGACCCGGTAGGTCATGAACCCCATCCTTGTTAATGAGGAACCTGGTAATGCAAACACATACTATTAGCATTAGGCCAATATGGCCAGTGTCACACAAACATAGCGGAACAAGGCTACAATACTCACCCACCAGCATAGTAGATAGTCCCTTAAGGGTTCTAGAAGCACATCGCCATATAACATGAGAGGAATAATGTGCTGTAACGATGGTAGCAGCTATACTCAGGTATCTCCTAAATCCAAGTCAAATGCCTTAACCATGTTGGGCACTGACTGGATCTTTCTCCCTACCTACTCATGATTGCCCCATCGGTTAGAAACCTTTGAATGCCCTGACTTGCCCCAGGCAATATGGCTTCTGTTATGTCAGTTGCCTCCTCCTCCTCTAGGGATGACCAAATGATCACACTGAAGTGGTCGAGGAGGAATTGTAAGAAATCCTATGCCCTTTTCTTGAACCAGACCCCCTACTCCTTCACACGTATCTAAGAAGGAGGATCCTTGGCCATAGGTTTGCTCACATGACACAGGACCCCTCTAATTTCCAAGACAATCAACATTGGCCTTAGCCCCATTCTGCACAACACAACTAGAAAGTGTTAGCATCATGTGTTAGTGCAATACACATGCAACATAGCAATACTTAGCAGTCCTCACATATAGTGTAGCATAATCCTCTTTGTGCACATAGCGTAGCAAGAACATGAAAGTGCTAGCATAGCAAAAAATAGCCTAGCATAGCAACAAAGCGATTAACCCCAACAAGGTAATTAACAATACGCCCCAACAGAACATGTGTCATACTCTCACATCACACATGGCCCAGCCCTCTTGAGGGTCCTATTTCATGCCATTTGAAGATCAAGTAACTTAAACTGCATGAACCCCCATGGTTATGAAAACCGTGAGGGTGGCAGTTTAAGCAACCTTGTATGCAATGATGGTGTAGCGTTTATGCATCCATCATGGCCGAAATGGCAACAACGGCAATGCAAAGGCCAAAAAAATGCAATAACAGAAAATGAAAATGGCTAAGACTAGGATGAAAAATTAAAGCATAGAACAACAGAAGCAAGAAATGATAATATAATAGCAAAAAAAAAGAGGAAGCATGGTAGCGTACTGGGTTAATTGTGTGTCTTTCCCCATTGTGACACACACTTGTGTCACACGCCCTAGGGTTTGCTTCACCTCCTCGACCTTCATAAGTGCCAAATTCATGCATTCCTTCTTTGGAGCCATTATCCTACTTGCATATTTTTCCTCTTCGCTGTGCAGAAAGCTACTTTGCTTGCTGATTAACACAATTGCTCTGCACTCTAAAATCACCTTGTGCTCCGAATATGGGCTCTGTGCTCTTACGGTGATAATGACAAGCTTACCAAGGTTTAATCCCTATTTATGGCCATAATGGTAAAAAGGGAAACTTGCCACCCTCTCTCTCCATCTAATGCGGAGTTCACTGTATAGTGTAGCATGCTTGCCATAACATCATAGCACTATTAGCATTAAAACCTTGACATGCTTCAAGCTAATGGCTTGCTTTACCAAAAAATGAAAAAATATATTTTCAATTTTCCTTATCCGGAAAGGCCTTAAACTAGAAATCTTAGCATAGCTGCGCTTTTACCGGTCCCAAAAGACCTTAAACTAGCAACCCAAGTGAAGTTGCAACTTTGCAGTTTGAAAACATCTGAAATTAGCATGTTTTGATCTATTCACAGTTCGCAGTGATGCTAAACTAGCAGCATCACATTTTCACATCGATAGCTTTACATTTCTTATTTTAGCAGCTCTGCATCTTCATGCCATAATGGTCTGCCATGACTTTAAACTAGAAAAATTTTAATTTCTACAACATACATCTCATCATTACTTTGCAAGTTTTCATTATACATGATTGCTACCAATATGTGCCTCTTAACTAGGCTTTCATCTCGTTTTGACAGGTTAAGCAAAAAATGGAAATCCATCATGATCTCTCCACACCTTTATCCCTAGCAAGTCCATATGGCAAGCTCTCAAGACAATTGAACCCAGACCTAATTAACTAGGGATCAACCATAGCTAGCACCATAGTGTCTTTAGAGGCATCCCTAGACTAGCCCGAGCATCTAGTCTGAACCCTAGATTTAGAGGTCAAGGATGTAACTGAGGACCCTCTCATTGAGACACCTGTGATCATGTGCAAAGGGGAGGTAAAAATGTTAAATCTTAGCTCCCTCCTAGATGTGTAGACATACGAAAACGTAGCCAAAATTCTGCAAGACAATATCAAAGTCTTCACATGGTCATAGAGTGACATGCCGGGTTTAGACCTGCAACTGATACAGCACAACATTGTCCTAGATCCATGCATGAAGGCAGTCAAGCAGAAGGCTTGAAAAGTCAAACCGAAGATTGCACTAGCCATAAGGGATGAAATCACCAAGCTATACTAAGTTGCTTTCATCTGCGCAATTGATTATTCGAAATGGGTGTCCAACATCATTGTGGTTTCTAAGAAAATGGGAGGAATAAAAATCTACATAGACTCCAGGATCTGAACAAGGCGATGATCAAAGATGATTTCCCACTTTCAAGCATCGATCAACTCATTGACACTACAGCTGATCATGTTTTGTTATCCTTCATGGATGGCTTTTCTGGCTACAACCAAATTTGCATCAACCTAGAGCATCAGCTAACAACAGCTTTCATGACCCCATGGGGAACCTTCTATTATACCATGATGCCTTTTGGGCTCAAGAATGTTGAAGAAATCTACCAGCGAGCCATGACTTACATCTTCAGCGATTACATCCTAGAAACACTAAATGACTATGTGGATGATATAGCAGTCAAGTCCAAGGAGGCAGCTGATCACCCACGTGATCTATGGGTAATCCTTAAATGTTGTCAAATGCATGATCTATGTCTTAATCCTAAGAAGTGTGTCTTCAGTGTGAAAACTGAATGCATGTTAGGGTTCATGATATCTGAGGCTGGAATAAGGGTGGACCCTAACAAAGTCAAGGCCATCGTCAACTTGGCACCTCCCGCAAACCTTAAGGAGTTACGTAGCTTGCAAGGTAGGGTACAGTTCATCCAGAGGTTCATAGCAAAGTTGACTGATAAGTTACATCCCATGTAACATCTTCTAAAGAAAGGGGTTGACCTCAAGTGGACAACCCAATGTTAACAAGCCTTTGATGACTTGAAGGAAGAACTCTTGCACCTCCCAACTATGCATCCGCCACAGAGGGATCAACCTTTCTTCATCTACCTCGCCACCTCTGACACATCTATCACAACACTGCTATGTTAGAAATGAGACGATGGATCTGAGATACTAGTGTATTACCTGAGTCATGCATTAATAGTGCACAAGGAAAAATACAATGAAGTGGAGAGGAATTACCTTACCTTAGTGTTTGCGTTAAAAAAGTGGAGGCACTATCTATTTTGCAGTGCAGTCAACATCATTTGCAAAATAAACATACTCCAAGATATCACTAACAACCTATATGAAATCAGTAGGATAGCCCAATGGAAAGAAATAACCGCAAAGTTTGACCTACACTATGTAAGCCAATCGTCGACCAAGGATCAAGCTATAGCAATGCAACTCACGGCCTCACTTGTCGATGACCATGCAACCATAGATCCCGAATTCCCAGATGAGCATGTTGGCATAATCAACATTGTTCCATCGCACCTAGAAGCTACTCTACACTTGACGATGCTTCAACCATGCGAGGAGGTAGCACAGCTACTGTCATTACATTTCCCTCTGGGGAAATGCATCTGTTTTATTATCGTTTTGCATTCCCCTTCACCAACAATGTGGCAGAGTATGAGGGGCTACACAGAGGCCTCTCTGCTACCCAAACACTATGCTTACAACACCTGGAAATCCATGGTGATTCATAACTAGTTTTGAATCAAATCATCGAGGTCTACACCTACAAAGCTACACACCTACAACCCTACTGAAAACTAGAAAAAAGCTTGCTTCAGCAATTCGCAATCATAGATGTGCAACATGTGCCATGCAACAAAAACACTATGGTAGATGCCTTAGCCACTATCGCATTAAACATTCCACTAGACTCGTTCATAAGTCTTCCAACTACGATTGTTGAATGTACTGAGCCTATCACGTAGGTGGGACATGTGGCCTCTATCAGTGTTGTAGATACCCAGGAGTGGTACGCTAACATTAAAGCCTACCTGCAACACGGTGAACCCCCAAGTGGACTGACATCCACCTAGAGAGATGTGATCCAAAAGCATGCACAGCAATATACGCTCATGGGGAATGATGCCCTATGCTGATGTTCTTAAGACAAGATATTTCCGGCATGCATGGGTGGGGAGCAGGCACAGAAGGTAGTTAATGAAGTACATGAGGGGCTGTGTGGTGGACACATAGCACCCAAGGCTATGGTTGCAAAAATTAGATGCCTAGGGTACTATTGGCCTAACATGGAGCGTGACTACCTGTCGAAAGTCAAGACATGTAACACATGCCAGAGATACATAAATCTCATACACATCTCACCTACAGACCTGCACCCAATGCAAATCACATGGTCTTTCCAATGATGGGGACTAGACCTCATAGGACCTATCACACCTAAGTCCTCCACAGGGCATAGCTTCATTATCACCACCACTAAGTATTTTACTAAGAAGGTGGAAGCTATTCCCCTAAGGAAAATGGTGTCTCAGCAAATCTGCCATTTCATCCTAGATAACATCGTGACAAGGATTGGGCTTCCAATAACTACTATGACCAAAAATGGGCAACAATTCAGTAGCATGGAAACCTGAACCTTCTATAGCAATCTAGGCATCAAGAAATCATTCTTTTCCTCATACTACCCATAGGTGAATGGATAGGAGGAGGGTACAAATAAGTCGATCATCAACTTGCTAAAGTGAATGCTTGGCAACAACAAGAGGTGGTGGCACGAGAAAATCCTCTATGTTCTCTGGGCCTACAGAAGAACATGAAAAACTGTGATAAGTAAGACTCATTATAGCCTTTTTTATGGATCTGAAACTGTGTTTCCTCTTGATTTGCAGGTACCATCACTCTCAATGATCCTCTCAGATGTCGTGAACAAAGCCTAGAACAACAAGTTGTGGACCATCAACCTTGACTCAATAGAGGAGGAGTACGTGCAAACGTTGAGCCGCATAGAGCGCTACCAGAGCAAGCAACAGAAAAAGCACCATGCAGACACACATTGATGGCCAGTGTAGAAAGGATACCTCATCCTCAAGGTCATCCGTGAGCGTCTGAGAAAATTCTCAGCCAACTGGGAAGGCCCTTATATGGTCACTAAAGCCTTCGACAATGGAGCCTTCATGCTGGTGGACATGGATGGAAACGAGTTTGCCAACCTAGTGAATCACTCATACCTCAAGCCGTACTACATCTGAAGCATGGAAGCAACAAGCAGCATCCACTATGATATTAAACTGGTGATAACATCAAGAAACGTCTGCAATTACGTTAAACTAGCGACATCGAGAATCGTCCACTACGACGATAAACTAGCAACCACAACAAGTAGTGTCTGCTACGATGTTAAACTGGCGACAACCATCCGCTATGACATAAAACTAGCATAGCTAGTCCACTATGACTATAAACTGGCACAACACATCTGCCATGATGTTAAACTAACATGTATGATCTGCTGGGACCTTAAGATAGCACAGCGGTCCATTGGGACTCTAAATCAGCACACAGTCTACCAAGACCTTAAACTGGGTTTGTGTCACATCCCTAGCATGCATCTATGCCAAGTACACATTGAACAAGCATGCACAATGCCAATGTCCGGGTGGGACGTTGCAACTCCAAAACATGGTTCATGACGCAATGGGAACACGATCTAGAACACATGCAACACTAGCCACCCTTGGCATCGTGCTAACCCTCTGAAGATGTTATACGAAATAGCACTATCCCTCCAGACCTACCATCACCATAGACCACTACCCTGATGGTAGTTCCTTGGCCAATGCCCACCACTGGAGTCCCAGTAGTATTGTGGCCCAGCCACAATATTTTCATCCTCTAGCCCCCTGCTAATGCCTGGGCTGGCATGAAATTTAGCTATGAGATAGCTGATCCCATAGCTAAACTGAGAATGCATGTATTTGGTAGGGATTCCAGAGCATCCACACTCACAAAAATCCCCAGTGCCTTTGACACCAGCTCCTCCACACTGGTGCTACTAAGGCCACTGCTGGCCTTACTACTTTGGACACTATGCACCATCATAGATGTCCAAGAGCTTCAACAACATCTGCAGCAAGCAAGACCTTTCTTCCTTGATTCACATCGTGGTTGTTTCACTCTCCATCATGCTTATAGGATGCGGCTAAGAGTACATCTAGCCATAGCAGCAAATGCTACGATGTCACAAAGCGAGTGCCTCGACTAGCTCGACTATATCAGAGTGCAAATTCCATGATGTGCGTAACATAGCTCGTTACATGGGAAGAATCTGTAGGCTGGTTAAAACCCTTCTTGAATATAACACAACTCATCCTACAAAGGCAACACTAGTCCTACATGAGGTTGAAGGTCAAAGTAAAGGTGAAAATGTGAACAAGTCCCTCATGAGCACTTCGACAAGGGACTTTGCTAAACCTCATCTTTTCCCTTTTCCTGGAAACCAATGCAACACTCTCAAGCGTAGCTAAGCGACGTATTGACAATCACCGAGTGGGAACATTAGCATCGTGCCTTCCATGGTGTTTCATTTTCTTTGTCAACATCTCTCGAGCCCATCCTCTAGATGTCAACAAAGAGGGGCCAATGAAACATCCAAAAATTCGAAGGCATGCCTACTTCACTAGGCCTTTTCAATTCATGTAGCATTATGGTTATTCTTCAAGAGATGGATGCTCTGATTTTTAGACTATCCACTTCAACAAGTTTTCTAAATCAAGGAGTCTTGCTATGCTATGCTACGCTGTGTAGCATAGAAAACTTCAAAAGATGTTTACAGAAGCACAGTGCTACATAGTGTAGCATAGCATAGAAAAAGCTGGATAGTTAGTCCCCTTGCCCAACTTCAAGACCTTTAGCAATGTCTCCTTCAATTAGAAAGCAACAAACTTGGCAAAAATCAATTCATGTTTGCTGCTACGCTCCACTAAACTACAAGGTGCAGCGAGGCGTAGCAATTCTATCAAAGTGACAGAAGGAAACTCAAAGGGTGGGATCAACAAGTTTGCAAGTTTCACAGTGCAAAAGACAAAGTTTGCAGATGGGTGATGTTTTTTGTGACTAAGGCTAGTTTCTACACTACGTAGCATAGCGTAGCATAGAAAAAATGTGACAAGAAGTTAGCGTACTTGAAAGGTTTCTAACGCATGTAGCAGGAAAAAATGCAAGTTTCTTGCTTCAAATTGGTGGCTATGCTATGCTACACTACGTAGCGTAGCATAGCGTAACAAAATGCTACGCCACACTAAACATGCTACGCTACAAAGCATAGCAAAACATGGCAAGTGATTATGCGACATCAATGCACCTCACCTAATTGCACCATTGCTCTGACAGCATAATTACGATGTGGTGGGCTCGGCCAACGGTCATGCAGGCACATGCAGCATAAACAGGTCAGCATAGGCCCAAGGCACATAGCGTTCAAACTACATCTTTCACGTGCCCTTGGTCCTATAAATACCCCAATGAGCGACACTTACACTCTCCTCTAGTTGTCTCTCTTTGGCCCCCTTTTTTGAAACTTTTTAATCAAAGCAATTCCTTTGAAGCTTTTCAATCCCTGGGCATTCTAAGCAATCTAGTTGGCTAACAATTTTGTTGGCTGACAAGCAAAAATTATCATTGTAACCTTGAGCATTGTAAGCTTCTTATTTTGACATTGTAAATAGTTAGCATTCTCAATTGGAATTTAATTTTGCTCTTTTCTACCACCTTGGTAGTACTTCACATTGTTAACGACTAAGCCCACGTTCAAGAACATAGCCATCTCGTTCTACATGTCTTGGTTACTCTCAGGATCTCTACACTTCCTAGCGCTGTGCAACCAATTGTGTCCATCTTGATAGAGAAAGGTCATAGCTTTGAAGCGGTGCAGTTTTCTAATTTCATTTTTACATTATCTCCTGTTTACTATTGCATTTTACATTATTTTTTGTTTCTTTTGCATTTAAAAATTCCTTCGCGTTATCAGTCTCTTTTTCAAATCACACGTTGCAAAAGGTTATATAAACACTGACTAAGTCCCTGTTTGATCAACCAGACCATTCAAGGCACCCTGTTTCCATCCCTTCCAACATGACCCTCCTGAGGAAACAGGGTCAAGACCATCAACAGTCGATAGCCCATCGGCGTTTTTCCAGCCATCGATGTTTTCGGTCGCTACAAGAATAGGTAGTGAGTCCATGTCATTTGCCCATCCAATGAACTCTATGATTTTCCTTGTTCTAGGAATTTAAGGTCCCTTTTTTCATTAAAGAAACTTTTAATCAATTAGTGACCTTGGCAGTTTTGGAATTAGGAAGGATCCAAAGGTTTGTAAAGGGTGTGACTTTAAGGGGACTCAATACTCTTTGTACTCTTCTTCTTACTTGAGTGCTTGAGTGTTTTTTTCATAGAATTCTTACTATTCCATACCATCTAATGATAGGAAGACAAATAATGTTGTTACATGGTGTGGTTCCCATCATCTAAAAAAATTATGGGAATTCAAAGCCCACCCCTTCAACATGAATAAGTCCTCAAATGGTGTGGTTCCCATCTAAAAAAAACACACAATGTAAATTCAAAGCACGTCCCTTGGAAAAATAAAAGGGCTACAAGCATTGGTTATGGGACTTGAACGACACCTATGCTTGAAGGTTTCCTCTAACTAAGGCCTCTTTTCTCTCTCACCTCCTACTTCTCTCTCCTCTTTGTGGAATGGTGGTTGTCTTGTAAGGACACTCTTATGTCTTGAGAGTGTCGATCAGTCTTAGAGTGGTGAAGAGAGGTCACTGAAAGTAGAAGGCTTTAATATAGACTAAGGATGGAACTTCCTATGTCATTTTAACCACACTTCCACAAGGGACTTCTTATGACCTCAATTTGGAACTCCATTCCACCTTCTCTATCATCCATCCATGCTGCCATAACTCACCTTAGTACCATGTTTTATGTTATACTCTATTTATTAGTCTAACATATTGGGATTCTTGAATGGATTCCTTTTGGTTGGTCTGTAACTTGTCATGATCATTAAATCAACTATGGGACCTACAAACTCCTTAGTTGAGGTTATGCAAGGGAAAAAAGGACATGAGCCTACTATGGGAAGGATCCACTTGCATAGCTTTTGGCTTGATTAGTTAAGGTTCCTTACCTTTGAGATCGCTACAATCTTATATTTCATAATTTTTAATTGTGTAAACCACTCAGTACTCCTTAATCTTTTATTACATTCATCCATCAAATTAATTTTTCTCCATTTTTTCAAATTTATGTACTTCAATGCCAAATTTTGATGATTTTATGCTATTCCTGGTCTTTTAAGCTTTTATTTGATCTAAATTTTATCAAGAAATTCCTTATATTTTGAAAATTTCACCAAAGTTAATGGTGGTCAATAGTTGTATTGATGAGGTTTCATCAACGTAGCTGACCACATTGATAAAGCCCTATTGACAAGGCCTCATCAATAGAGTGCAAAAATACTATATATATCGTTTAACACTTTGGAATTTTTTGGAATTTGCTCATAACACACAGGGAATTTTTGTAATTTTTTAGAGCCCAAAACCTTCTAGAGTCCATAACTTTCAAACTCTTTGTCCAAATCACTCCATTTTTTTTTATCTTGCACTTATTTGAGGTAAGATCTTTATCATGGGGGCCACAAACCTTAAGGTTTTCAATGCAATTTTCAAAAATATGTTTTAACTCCCCCAAGGATTAGTAACATTAATTATACATAAACATCAATGTTTTACAAGTTAACCCTTCCAACAATCTCCAAGATGATTTATCAATGATAAGGCATAAATAAAAATAAAAATTAAGTTAATTAAATCAATCATAATTACAACTTAGCCAAGTGTAACTACCCTCAAGAGTTAAGGTATCCCAATTATTTTAAGGTTACAGAATGATTGCTAATTTATCGTTCTATTGTGATCATAGATGACACCCAAACAAAAACATTCATAGGAAAGAAAACCCTCACAACCATGGGAGAAATGACCTAGAGTTGAAAGGGGCAAGTAGGAATAATGCTAAGAACAACAAGAGGCAACCCATGCAACGAGACCTCTTTTTGAGGAGCCTAAAGTGGAATCTATTTAATAGATTCTAGAAGAAGTAGTGCCTCCAAAACAATCTCAATAAGAAGAAGTGCCTAAACCTATTCCAAGGCTTTAGGTCACGTTGACTCAAGCCTACCTAGATGTCATCAAGTCCTAAGAAATCCAAAGATCAGTTTTTCAAGAGATAAACTTCAGTTCATTGTTGCAAAAAGCTCTAGAGGATGTTAGAACACAATTGTAAACCTCTCCTATGTGGCCAATCATCATGACCAATGGGGAGTGGTACATGAAAGAGACCTATCTCTTCTGGAATAGCCAAAGGCTAAGGTCCATTGTAAAAATCAAGGACATTCAAGTGTCCTACTCGGTGGAGGCCATTGCATAGGCACTAGGGTTGCTAGACATTGGAACATAGTTGGCAGAGATATCAACAAAAGGTGATCCTGAAGTGAAAAGGAAGTGGACCCAGTGATGCTACGAGATGAACCATAAGGAGTATGGTGCACTCACAATAGCAGAGTAGATTTATTTCAAGATTGTGGCCTATCACCTCAATCTAATGATGATGCCAAGCAAGGTGACTACTTTCTCTACTCAAGCATACTCCCCTCTAAGTGGGAAATTTTCCATTAACCTTTCATAGCTAATTTATTTGGAGATTGAGAAGCATTTCAAGGAGAATGAACAGGGAAGGAAGACCTTGCCCTTTCTATGCCTTATCAGGAAACTTTGCAAGAGGGAAAGTATTGTTCACTATTCAATTGACAATCTTAGGCATGCTCCCTTCGCCTTGTGGGTTGAAATCATGAAAGATAAAATGCCAAAAACTATTTAAGAAGAGGATTTGCTGCCACCACCACCCACCTAGCAGACAACATTGAAGGCTTGCACAGTCCTTGAATGTCTACAAAAAATCTAAGAGAAACTCTTGAGCAAACAAAAGTAGCAAGCATGAATGAGTGGGGTAGATCCATCTATGTATCAACTAGCAATGAGTCATCTTAATTAGGTGGCCCAAAAAGTTAGCCAGATGGAGAGGAATGGTTCCATTTTCTTTTCCCAAAGAACGCAAATACCTTCAAGGTTGGATCCGAATGATCAGGAGGTGACAATGTCATTAGCAACACATCATCTATTCCTAGAAATATTTGGGAATGCCACCACTTTCTCAATGAGGTTGGAGGAAGGTGAAGAGGCAACTGTCTTGGTAATGCAGCACCAAGGGTAGGAGATAGTGGTAGAAGTGGTAGCTAATCATGTAGTTGAAGCATTGAATGCACCCAGAACATCTGTATTAGACATATTTGCACTCCAAGATGTGCAGACATCCATAGGAAACTAATGAGATTCTATGATTTTTAGAGAAAAAGGAGATAGCCCAAATGAGAAGTAGCATTTGTAGTATGGCCAAGGTAAACTGGAAAACACAGAAAGGTGATTAAAGATTCCATGGTGGTTCAGTCCAGCTAAAGAGGGCCAATTGAAAACCATCAAAGAAACAACTAGAATAAGTAAAATGGGTGGTTGAAAATCTGACACCGATGGCAACGGTGGATGCAGTGTTGATGCAAGGACCATGATGGTAGGAGAAATGATTTTCTCCAAAAGAAATGAAGCTAGAAGCACCAGCATTTTTAGGATATGGATGAGCCAATAGGTGGACTTTAGAACATTTTCAAACAAATTTGTAATCACCAAAACACACAACAACACACTAGGGATGTTGGATAAAGTAATGAATCCAACACATGCATGTCCATGACGGCAACACCACACTTGGCAATGGGCAATGCAGCAGCCAAGAAATGAGCAATGCGATGGTGAGGGTAGCACAACAATCGAAACATAGTAGCAACATAGTAGTAGCAAACCCTTGTAGTTGAACTACACACAAAAAATCATAATTCCTATTCTAAGCTCAAAGCTATAGTAAGTATGAATAAAAACATTATGTATACTATGATGGCTATAAGTGGTAGCATAAGTTTCAAAAAGTAATACATGCATATGTCAAAGTTGCAATTTAAAGGGCATATCTATAGAAATTTACTTATTCAAAGTAAATTCTCACATGATTAAGTTATATAAAAAGCTATCCAAAATTCCTAAATATTTTTATTTGAAAGGATACTTGCCAATTGTGCCATGTATTTCTCCAATTTTTGAAACATCCTATGATAACTTATATAATATTTATTACCAAGGAAACACTTGGCAATCATAACTTAAATTTCTCATAATCCCCCATGGAAGTTATAACTTCCAAGGCGGTAATAAATTTATATGCCTAAGATATTTGCAATACCCATGACTTCTCATGATTATTGTAACTACCTTAAGGTCACTATAAAAGGATAGGGTAAGGGATAGGGCACAGGTAGAAAGATTTGGAAAAAGATTATTGAGGATTATTTATAAGATGGCTTGATAAAGACATTGATTTGACTACTCTGTTTTAATCTTATGAATTCATTTATTCCCATTTTGTTTTAGTTGCTTAGTGAAGGGTTCAGATAGTACCATGCTTGGCAATTAATTTTGGAATTTGTCCTAGGTTACTTTTATAGATTGGTTTTTGCACAATATTAGACTCTTATTAAGATTTTCCATAGAAGATCTCATGTTGTTGAAAGTCTCAAGAGTAATTTAATAGCAATGTCTTAATGAAATCACCTATTTTGAGCATAGAGAATCTAGGAAAATCTCTGATACTTTAATGGGACTAAAATAGCTTCTTTATTTTTAAAGTGTATTACCTTGGTATTTTAATCAAGAAATTGTAAAATTTTTGAAATCTCTATTGAATGTAATCTTTGACATCTATTAATTAGCCAAAATAGAGACTTGTACTTTCTTGTTTATGTAGTATTTTTTGATAGTATAATAAGATTGTGTTGATGAAATTACTTGTTGAGCTCAAAATGTTTGGACCATTCATAGTTGTTGAATTAGAAATAGCTTTATTATGAAGTGTTTACTTTTATCAAGTTATCTTGCTTATATATTTGAGATTTCATGCAATTATATTTTCTCTCCTTTCTCTTACTAAGTTCATTTGAATCTTAGTCTATTTCTAGTCTTCTTGTGGAACTTTCTCTCTATGAAAAATCAGAAGTAGCTTGGAAAAATTTTTCTCAAATGATTTTGTGAAATTTTATTTGTTATAAGTAGGTATTATAAGGACCATATAGACTAAGTTATTGGACAAAATAGAAACCTTCAACAACTCACAATATTTGACAAAGTTAGCTGAATATCTTTTATGAAAGACAATTACAATTTTCTACACAACCCAACCATTTCAACATTCATAACAACAAACACATACTTACAACTAGTTTGTTTTATAAATACTAATTTTATTTTGAGGTATATGGGTCTTAGTATTGCCAGAGACTAGTAAGCAAGTAAACCCTATTCAAAGAAGCTCATTGGTGGTTTCATCCCAAATAGTCACCAACAATTATTTTGGTGCTAGAAGGAGGGCCTGGAAATTTGTCCTCTAAGTTCAAAATCCTAAGAGTCCTATCATACCAACAATTCTTTTGGCACTAGAAGGGTTTATAAAATTAGATACTATTTTTAGTTAATGAATGAATAGACTAATAGTTTGGAAGATTTCAATGATTCTAAAGAAATTCTTTATTATAAGAATGCCTATTCATCAAAAGAAGAACATAAAAAAGGTTTTAAAGTTTCAAACAAGTAGTGGTGTAAAAACCAAAAAAGATAAGAAAATCACCCCTTTTTCTAGTTTATTAGTCTATAAGAGAAGACCAAAGAAGCATAAGAGTTCAATGATCAAAAGGAATTCTAATAGGATGGCAAATCCTTGGCAAAGAATTACATCATTAGTATTTCAAAACTTCAACGATATTCCTAAGGTAGTTTACAAATATTTTCCTAAGCCTTTTATTCCTGGAAAAGCTTACATCCACTTATTTAAGTTAGCTTTAGCTCATGCAAATGTTCAACATCAAGATCAAGCTTGCAGGTTGTTTGTACCAAATTTAAAAGATATGGGTCAAATTTGGTATTTAAACTTGCCAAGAAACAGTATCACAAGTTGGAATGATATGAAAAGTCTTTTCTTGACAATCAATTGGATCAAAAAAAAACTTTATTATGGGTTAGTACAAGCTAAGCAAGGAGTTAAAGAGTCAATTAGAGATTTCAATATTAAGTTTCAACAATTTTTGCACTCTCTCAATGACAATATAGACCATCAAATGAAGTGCTTAGAGATACTTATCTTAAGGTTGTGATTTCCAATATTCCAATTTGGTTAAAAAGAACTCCAAACTTGATAATATTGAATGACTATTTTAGTGAAGCTATAAAAGTAGAAAAATAGCTAAAATTGAACTGTAAAGAGATTATCAAAACTCAAAAATAGAGAATATAAAATGAAGATTCTGTCTAAGATTTTTCTCAACTTAAAGCATTATCAGGACAATCTTGTATTAACATAGAATAAGAGCTAGAAAGAAGAGAATCTAAAAAAGGATAATTAATAAGGGAATTCTCCAAAAAAGTGATGAAACTAGATAAAGCTTTTGCAAAAGTTAAGATCAATGAAGAAAAGGAAAATAGAAAATATAAGCATCAAGATACTAGGTTAGTAGAAGATGAAGATGAAAGTGATGTTGTTATGTCCAACTTCCTTGATACTGAATTAGATAATGAGTTGCCTAGTGTTCATTACATAAGAAAATCTTCTAATAATGAATCTAGTGATATTTCTTCTATATCAAGTTCCAAATAGGATATATCATCTTATGAAGAGTGTAATAACAATGATGAAAATGGATATAATATTCTATCAAAAGAAATATTAACTACTTATAGGCCTTCAAACATTATTTCTAATCCATCTATGAAGAGAAAGATTTTAGAACCTAGTAGAAGAGAGAAAAATAAAAATAAAGAATATCAAGTGGACCAAAGTACTCAAAATCTAACTTTTAATAAATGGATGAAGAAATCAAGCTTTTATGATGATGAAGAATATGATTTAATTGAAGATCTTAAACATGTTAGAGCCAATATCAGCATATATTAATTACTGTATAGAGTTAATCATCAAAGAAAGTCTTTAGAATTTATTAAAGGTAAAAAGAGAGTTGGAGAGTCAAAGTTAAGTTATGTGTCCAATAATGAAAAAAAAAGCTAGTTATGATTAGACTATTGACAAGGAAGATCATCCTTTTCTTTTGACAATGAAGTTAAAAGGTAAATATCTTCACAATTGTTCAGTTGATTTTGGAGCTACCTCTACTATTATGCCATTATCTATATGTAAAATAATTGGTTTGAATCTTGAAAAATCAAATAAAAAGATTGTTCAAGTGGACAAAAGAAGAGTAAAGATTTTGGGTCAATTACCCAATGTTTTATTAAATATTTCTTCTAAACCTTATATCAAAAGTAGAGTAACTACTCAAGTGGAAGACATACAAGATTCACAGTTTTTTATTAAGTAGAAGTTGGAGTAAGAATTTCTTAGGTTATATATCAATGAATTACTTGCATATGTGGCTACCTTGGAAAGGGGAACCAAATTGAATATACGTATATAATGATCCTTTGATTAGTGAAAACATTAATTCAAATGAAAAGAATAAAGTTATTCAAATAAGAGCTTTTGAAACTAGAATTTGCAAACTTCAAGAAGTTTCTAACTTGGAAAAAGAGGAATTTCAAGATGGGAACAAATGGGAACTATACTTTTATGGTTCTTGTAACTCCAAAGGTGTAGGGGTTGGAATAGTATTAGTAAAAGATGATTTTCCAAAAATATTCAAGGTAATTCATATATCTTTCCCTTGTACAAATAACAAAGCTTACTATGAAGCTATGTGTATTGGAATTAAGATAGTATTTGAAAAAGGAATCAAGGAAATCATCATAGAAGAAGACTCAAGATTATTTTGTGAACAAATTAAAGGTAATTGTGTGGCAAAAAGCTCATTCTTGCAATCCTATAAACAACTCACTTGCAAAATGTTGGAACAATTTCATCATTATCAAATAGAACATATAGGTAGGAAGAATACTTATATAGCTAATGACTTTGGAAAAGCAACTTCAACATTAGATGTGAAAAATATAGAAGGTTATGAGGGTATAATAATTGAGAATGAATGTGAACCATCAATACTAGATAACATAAAGCATTTACAAGTATTTAAATATGATGATCAATTTCTTATATTCTTAAAGAATAAATAAGAATTCAAAGGTTGAATCATACATGAAATAACATCAAGGTTTAAGACAAATTCTGTTCCACAAAGGTGATTGGTCATGAACATGAATTTAGTAAAAATCAACTTACCAAAAAGGATATCCAGAATCCAAATGATCAAGCTTATGAAGTAGTGAATTTCAGATCTACTGAGATACTAAAGATGTTAAATATCACAAAGGAAAAGGATTTAGTCTTCAAGAAAAATTTATTATTACTTCTAAAAAATAATTTGAAAAATTTTTCTTCGTCTTATGATGATCTTAAACCTTTTTGACCAAAGGTGATGACAAATAAAATTCCTTTGATAGATAGTTGTAAGACAATTAAGCAAAAAGAAAGGAAATTTAATCCATCATTTGAGCCAGCTATGGATGTTGAGATTAAAAAGTAATTTTAGGATCATATATTTGATCCAATATTTGACATGGTTTGCTAACCTTGTACTAGTAAGAAAGAAGAATGATGATATTATATTTTGTGTGGATTTCAAAAATTTAAATAAAGCCTCTTGGAAAAAGATAAATACTCACTTCCTAGAATTGATGAGATGTTGATTAAAGTATTAGGTTTTTAGGTATTTATGAGTAGTAAGGTATCCCTATGCTCAACCATATGAATATGAGCATCCACGCATGATTCGGTCAAATTATAAGGACTAAGTGCTTATGCGCCTTTCTGGAACAAGAAAGGGTTGATCAATTGTTGTCTTCCCATGCTTACTTATATGTCATGATTGTATGGTTAAGTAAACTTGAGGCATATGATTTTTATACTTTTTATGTTTTTATGTCCTACTGCTAATAAGGGAGGAAAGAGATAACTAAGTAACTAATTTAATTTGATTACTTATTAACTAGGCTCTAACTGATCCTAATACTAGTATCTGTTCTCACTTGCTGTACACATCCTGAGCTAGTGCAACACTACTAAGATTACCAAATGCTAATTGTTACTTGGTTACCAAGTGTTACAGGCATGCTCAAAGTGATCGTACTATGTGTGCTTACTTAGGAGAGTTGTAGGGTGAGAGAGAATCATTAATTAACTAAGGAAAGCATTAAGTAATAGTAATTAACATTAATTAATCTATTTTGAATGCTACAAGGTTTATCACAAAGTTCATCTTTATTTGCATACACAAGACATGCTTAGGTACACAATGCTCAAATAAAGGTCCATTCACTTTATGACTCCTACTGCAGGTATGCAGAAATAATTCTAACTCTAAGGGAGAGAAAAGGAAAGAGTTTAGGTAAGGGACTAAGACTAACAATGCAAACCAAGTGTGCCTACCTCTTATTTAGAGGCAACAAGGTAGGCCACGATATCACATATGTGATATGGCATGGAAGGCCACGATATCTCTGGTGCGATATCACGGCTCATCAAGTATATTCTTTCTTAGATGATTTTTTAGGCTATAATCAAATCATGGTAGATAAGGGTGATAGATATAAAATGGCATTTATTACTATGTGGGGAACTTTTGCTTACCAAAGAATGTCATTAGGATTGTCAAACGTTGGAGTTACTTTTCAAAGAGTAATGGATTTAGCCTTTAAAGATTTAATAGGTAAGTTCTTTGTGGTTTATTTGGATGATATCATTGTCTTTTCAAAAATAAAGGAAGATCATATTGGTCATCTTTAACAAGTTTTGATAGATGCCTCGAGTGTGGTATTTTATTAAATTCTAAGAAATGTATCTTTGGGGTTAAATTTGGAAGTTTACTAGGTCATGTGATCTGTCAAGAAATAAGTGCTATAGATAATTCCTAAATTCAAGTAGTATAGAGTATTAAGCATCCTACAAGTAAAAAGTCTCTTAAAAATTTCTTTGGAAAGATAAAATTTGTTAAGAAATTTATCCTTGGATTCACTGAGATTACTAAACCTTTGATGAATATGCTAAAGAAAGTTGTTTTAGTAGAGAAAACACTAGAATCAGAAAGAGCCTTAGCAAAAATTAAAAAGGCCATTCAAGAAGCTTCATACTTGGTAAAGTCAAAATTGAAAGAAGACTTTTGGTTATATACTTTTGCTTCAAATGCTTTAGTTGCTATCATTCTAACTCAAAACGATGAAGGACAAGATGAACCAATTAGATTTTTTAGATAGCAATTGAAAGGTATTGAAACACCACAAAATGTTGCATGTCATAGAGAATTTTCATTATTGAAGCTTCACCCCATGAAACCCAAGGCAAAAATTCATTGTAATTATGAAGATTGTAATCCATGGAGGGAAATCTCACATATTCCATACTTTTGGGACAAAAAATGCCTCATAAGTAATTAAAGCCTCATTTTCAAAGTGAAAAAAAGTCACCTAGTTTCTATATTTTGGCTTGGAGGGTTAAAAATTCCTTGTGGAATGACACAATGGAAATTTGATGGGTTTTATGGGGGTTATACATTTTGCTATGTTGGAAACACTTGTAAGGAGGTAGATCTCACCTACCCCCAACATTCAGAGGCAAGGGATTTCCCCTCAACTTTGAAACTTTTGCACCCACCCCACACCCCCCCCCCCCCCCCCCCCCCCCCCCCCCCTTTAGTGTGGAGGTTACATGCCCACCTTGGAAACATTTCCTCCTTAATGTGGAAGTTTCGCCCTAGTGTGGAAGCCATAATAGCTAGATTTTATCATTGCATGCACTCCAACGTTGACCAACCACTTCAGTAAGGATAGTGGAAGGCTTAGCATGGAAGATTCATCTCCAGCATAGAAGGTGTGTTCTAATTACTGTATATAGTAAAAGGAATGGCCATGGAGGAAAGAAACTTACTATATATGGTAACCTCCCAAATTTGAACATCGATCTTACTTCAACAATGCAAAAATTTTACATCAATTTGGTAGACATTTTATAGCCATTTTACAATCATTTGTAGGCAAGTCACAAGTAGTTTGTAGTCTCATTCATGGCCCAAAACCTATAAAAACTAGCCTCAAACACCATTTATAGGTTTAGCACTTACACTTTTCAGAAATTTTTAAGTTCTACGCTTCGGCATTTTCAAGAACTCAAGAGTTCTTGCAAGTTTCCACACTTGTTTTCTCTTGAACCCAACATAGAAGCTTTGTGACCTTGTAAATTTGCAATCTCCCATTTGAGATTTATGAACCTTCAAGCCCCACGCTATATTCCTAGGATTCAAAACTCCCAACATAGAGCACTTGGATAGATTGAATTTTTCACACTTCTTAACTCCCACCATAGCCAACCTATAGATTTGAGATTGTAGTAGAAAAGGTTTGAGAGCATCAAGAGTGGCTTAGTACCTAGATCATGGAGTAGATTGCATCGGCTTCAATGGGATTTGAACTCTTGCATTAGTGAACCCTCCCTTTTTACTTTCATAGGCATTCTTTTGGTACACATTTTTGAAACTTGTTCTTTATTATTTTAATAAATTTTTAAAGTTTCATTGTGTGTGCAATCTGCATTTTCCTTTTGTTTTTTTTAGATCTATAATTTTTGCATTGTATTTTTACAATTTATTTTCTTTGCATTTTGTAAGTCCCTAGTTGATCTACGAGACTAGACAAGGTGCCTTGAATCCCATTTTTTAATAGAGGCCCTTCGGATTTATGGTTTGAGGAACTATTGTGCACCAGATCTCCTTTGATTTGTTCCAGCACTCACATTTTTCAGTTGCAATATTTTTTCCTAACACTAGAAGGAGGGCCTTTGCCTAATTTGTATGGCTAGATTTGATTACAATTATTGCCAACTTTGCCTATTATATTAAAATATATGTTTTATAGCCAAAACCTTTGAATCAACATTTAAATCAATGCTACCATCCATCCTCCTCTATTCCCTAGACCTAGCATGGAGTGGCAAGTGTTTGGGCTTTGCAATTTTTATAGTAGTTGCTATGAATTTTTAAAGCCAGCATTGATTTTCTAGTTTATTTTCTTAACCTAACCTCCTTTGGCTACCAAAATTTTCCTAGATTTCAACGTTGGTGGTGCAACCCTTCCAAAAACTACAAAACTTTTGAAATTCAGTTCCCCCTCCCCCTTTATCTTTCCAAGTTAAGAAAATTCGTAGTTGACTAAAACCAGTCTTGGTGGAAAAACACGAATTTTTCACTTTCATTTTTCAGCCTTTTCCCCTATCAATGTTGGGTTAGAAGGTGTGAGATTTTCATTATCTTACCCCCTTTCTTCCCCCGCCCCCTTTCCATACCCAACATAGAAGTAATTGGAAGGCCAGCATGGGTGAGGCTTATCATCAACTCAACAACCAGAACTATTTCTCCCCATTGCAAGTTGAAAGTCTTTTTAATTTTTTGTAGAAAAAATTTACAAAATCTTCAAATGATCAATGCTACCCTTTCCCCCTCTATGACCAAAACTACAGCATGGAAGTTGTAGGTGGTTGGGTGATGGTTTTTATAACAGTTGCTATGAAATTTTTCCTCCAAAGCCAACATTGATATCCTTTTCCCTTTTTTCCCTTTTGCTACCAATTTTTCTAGTTTTCAAAGTGAGTGTTGCAACCCTTCCAAAAATTACCAAATTTTTAAAAGTTAGCTTCCCCCCCATTTTTCCAACCTAAGAAAATTGGTAACTCGCCAAAATGAAGTTCTTAATGGGAAATACCAACTTTCCACCTTGATTTTTTAACTTTTTTCCCCTCTTCCCAATGTTGAGCTAGAAGATATGAGATTTCCATTATCTCATCCCCCTTCTTTCCTTCTTTCCATACCTAGCATAGAGGTAGTTGGGAGGCCAACTTGGGTAAGGCTTAACACCAACGTTTCCAACTTTCTATTTTTGATAAAATGTTAAATCCCTCTTATGCCCCACTTACTAATTATAGTAAGTACTTCATTTTGAACCATTTTTATTTCCTTTAAACATTTTTAAATTTCATTCACTGGAATTTGCTTCTATTTAATCAACTTTAGCCTTGTTTTAAGTCATTCTCAACACCATAGCCATGTCTTTCCATCAATCTACAAAGTTGCCCCTCACCTTAATTATGGGTATATAACCCTAAAGACCTTGCTATCATAAAAGATAGGTAATATTTGAGAGTCATATGAAAAAGTCTTAATTTTGCAATCATAAATGAAGACCTATGTAACTCCATTTGTGCCAAAATATAGGAAGTTCAAACTTATTCACCGTAATTAGTAGGAGTACATCCCTTCCTCCTATGACCAAATACCTCTATCTAATATCTATACAAGTATACTAGCCAAATTGATTGAGATGGAGGGAGAGGATGAAGAACATATCTCTGAGGAACAAATGGAAGAGGAGGATGAATTTAGGAAAGAATTTGAGCTTAAAAACATTCTGGGAGAATTGTTCTAATAAGCAACCCCCAAGGCCACTGAGTCTTTTGCTCATGCCTTTCTTTTCTCCATGGGCATGGTGTCACCATCTACCAAAGCTAATCCCACACCAATCATAGCCATGCATCAAAGTAAATTGATACCACAAACTATGATCCATAATCCATCTATGCCATTTTCCACATGACCTTAATCTATATAATAATCAACAATGGTTTTGAACACCAAAAATCCATTAACTACCCATGTGAGGTCCACCATGGGACCCCAAGTAACTCAAGGGTCACAAATGCCATTTATCCCATTTGTGCCTTAGGTACTAGCACAAACATCCTTTTCTTTGTTTATCCCACAAGCCACAACCATACCACAATCACTTCCTTCTATCTTACAACCCATAGTGAGGCCACAAGCCTTACAATAGACACCACAGTCCTATGTACAAACTCCACAACCAATAGGGCCATCATAGGGTTTGGATCAAGCCTTCCAGATGATCCAGGATCAAACAAAGAAGTTGAAGAGGCTTAAAGCCTCTACCTTATAAAATATTAAGATTATGGACTTCTACCAAGACAATCGCATCAGTCCTATAGTTGACACTTCCTAATAGCATCCATATTTTCCAATTTAGAAAATATATGAAAGAAGGTGATCCTAGTGATGACCTTATTACCTTTCAATCTAAATGTTTACTCTTACAACCATGGCCTCATACCATCATGAGGATTTTTCCTATGTGTTTGACTGGGAAAGAACTTGATTGGTACCATGCATTACCCAAAGGATCCATATCCTCTTTAGAGGATTTAGTAGCTTAGTTTGTCAACTACTTCAACTATAACTTGAAACCTAACACAACACTTGACCAACTCATGAAGGTCAACCAAGGATCCTTAGAACCCATACAAAAGTTCATCCAGTGATGGAATGGACTATTTAATGAAATAACAAAGTCCATAGTTGAAGTCCATCTTTTAGCCATATCTAAGGGAGTGGTGAATGAGTTTACCAAGTCAAAACACTACTACCTTGATTCACGATCCCTTAGCCAAGCATTCTCACAAACTAAAAATATAGAGGATGCTGCAGAGGTCAATCACAATTTGACCTATGTAGCATATAAAAATTAGAATACACAGAGAGATAGAGAAAAGAAATAAAACAATACAAGCATAGAAATTGTGACCAAAAAGAGGCAAATATCACAAGCTACGGACCAAGGGCCAACCCACCCAAGGTTCCCACTAATGACCAAAATAACCAACCAAACCTCTTAGGCTACTACATCAAATAACAACTAGACCTAACTTTGAAAGAAAGGATAGGTTCAAATACACTACCTTACCTATGAAACAATCCAAGTTACTAGACCAACTATTAAAGAGTGGATACATGCAACACAAACAAATGACCAAAGCTACTTGAAAGAAACACAAGCGGTTATGCGAAATAGCAAAAGATTCGAGTTGGGTAATGAAGGATGATCCCCAACTACCTATGTACTTCAAACTAGACCATTTTTTCCATGATCACCAACTACCAAGTCATGACACAGACTTCTACCTTGTGCTAAAGGATGACCTATAGAGGATGATAGTTAAGGGGAAGTTACTCGTAGACACTTTCAATCTAGTTTGACCCCAAAATTAGTTGATGTAGGTCTACAAGGACTCATTGAATGTTAATGAAAATTTTTATATTATTTTGGCATTCAACATTGATAACAATTGAAGACTTGCAAGAGAACCATTCTTGATTCAAGTACCCCTTTGTAACAAAAGGGCTTCTTTAGCCTCCCATAGCTCAAGATCCCCCTTTGTCATAAGAGTACCATCATAAGTGCCTTGCAAGAAACCTTTTATCATTAGGATCCCCCAACCCAACACAACCTACATAGTTGTAGCCCAACAAATTAGACAATGACTGTTTGTGATAGCTAATGCTACTAACTATTCCTCACAACCAATGGTTAGCAACCAAAAAACTTTAGCCAAACAAAGGAAGAGGTATAAGCAAAAGCCTGACAATAAGGGTGACAAGTAGATGGAGGCATGAAAGGAAGTGGACCCATTGAAGCCCACTCCCATTTTGGCTATACCCATAACCTTGTCTACCCAACTCACCCCAATCAATAAGCTTTGGAAGGACACCAAAGCCCATAATCATATCAATGAGGAAGAGCCAAAACAACCATAACCTAAATCTAAAATTCAAATTTTGGGGTGCATGACAGAAGTAAAGCACAACTAGGGTGACAAGCCCATGGTCGATGATAAAAACTTTCTTAGTGCAATAGACCAAGTTAGGCAATCCCTTAAGAAAAAACATCCAACCTTAACCTTTTATTACCTAATCATGACTTTTTCCACTCATTACAAGATTTTAGTTAAAATGATGACTTCTATCCCCATTAGTGTGGACATCCCTGCTAATGATGAAGCCATTCATGCAGTGATGATTCATCCCTCATCAAGGAAGGAGAAATCAATACCCTTAACATATCACAATAGACAAATCAAGGTTAATCCAAAAAGTGAAGTAACTACAACCCCTCTATTCATAACCATACACATAGGATAGTTTAAAGTACATCATGTGCATGTTGATGATGGGGCTATGACTAACATCATCCCATGCACCATCATTGAATAATTAAGCTTAACGAAGCAAATATAACCTACAACCACCACAGATATCAAATCCTTCAATGGATCAAGAGCTACCATCAAGGGGTATATCTCCTTGGATTTTGTAGCAAGGAAGCAATTCCCCACAACTGCCAATTTCTTGATGGTGGAAGAGACACCAAGATTCAACCTTATCCTACGAAGACCTTAGTTGGTTCAATTATGATCTGTGTCCTCTTCCATTCATCAAGAAATTCACCTTCCTTACAAGGGAGGTTAAATCATTATTCATAGTGATAATGTGGTTTCCCTAGCTAGAGTGGGGGTCCAGAATGGAGCTTCAAGAAGAAGCTCCTAGCCATGAATTCCAACAACCTGAAAAGAGAGCAACAAACCAATAATGATAATGAAAGCAATGGGATGCATTATGGGATAAACTCCATTTTAACATCGTAAGTGAGGGGGATGGAAAATATAAGCTTGTGTAGACTATGCATTATTCACTTCCTAATCTTGCAAAGATTAGGAAGAATTTTCATAAGTGAAGTTCACCTTAACCTTCTCCATCCCATGCTCCTATGACTAGATGCACTGATGGCCATGTAGCCTTACTTTTCTTTGGTAGTTTATTTTATATTTTTATGCATATTTTACACATAGCCTATGCATGTAGCCTAAGTTCATTGGCATTTTTATATATTTGTTACAACCTTTCTTTAGTTTTACTTGTGTTATAAAGAATAGAAAATCCTTATAAAAATATATTTCTATTTCATCACCATTTTCTAAGATGTTAAAGTAGCATTATGGCTCATCATGGACCTAAAATAGAAAAGTAACCACAACACATTATGGCCTACCATGATCTTAAACTGACAAAACTATATAACATGTGCCTGCGATGGCCTAAAACTAGCAAACATCCGTTTTATTATTATATCTCTCTTTGCTTAGCCTATTATTGCATCAATTAGCTATTTAATGTTATAACCTAAACATCAACATAGCCATTCACTATCTTTACAACATTTACTACAACTATAGATACAATTATCCAAAAGTAAAACCAAAATTTAACTTTAATGTTAAAATGTCCATAACATACACAAGCCATGGCTACACTACATGGAAAAAATGTTAAAGAATAATAACCATCTATAACACAGTCTTGGCTAATCATAGCCATCAACATGAAAATAAAAACAAATAGACAACAAGCTAAACTAATGGAGGTTGTTCAGTGGCATTTGGAGGAGGAAGTGGTGGGTCATTCTCACCCTCACTACTAGAGCCACTAGTGTCTCCTAAGGGCTGAAATGCAACAACATATAGCCAGTTAGCAACCCATTGCCAAAATCAAAACCATAACATAAGAACAAAAACATAAAATACATCTAACCTATGGAGATTCTGACTCCATGACTTCTAGGGGTAGATGTGGAAGGCCTTCCTCCAAACAATGGAGGATCTAGCCATCTGTCATGTTGACCTAGTTAATATCCCAAAAATCAACACTAGAAAGGATGCCAATCCTATCTAATGTTGTCCAAGTAAATGGCTTCTAGGCCATACCACTAGTGTAGAAGTCTCACCTACACTAGTGGTAATCGAGATAGTAGGGGATTACTGCATTGTGAGAGTACTTTCAAAAAGCTAATAAGCACTCTTCACCTAGATCCCATGGATGAATAGCTCTCTCTTTCACTATTCAACTAACTTCCTCCGTAAGTCACTTAAGGTAGGCCACACTATCTACCTTGTACTATTGCTTGTGGGCCTTTTTTTTCTTACCCCACTCTAGGACCCAAGTGTAGTGATCTTTCCAGTTTTTAACCTTTCTTGAAAATGAGGTTCATTTGCATACATTATTTTAGCATCTCCCATAGGATGACTACTTTGTCTTGAATGAAATGCCAATAGTTGGCCCACATCATCTCCCTAGTCTGCAAGTCCCCTAAGTTACTTACTTGGGCCTCCAAAAAGGCCTTGCAGTCTTGAAGATCTCTAATGATTGGCTCCTACCATTGAGTCTTCTCCATTAAGGCTACAACTTCCTCCCATAGGGACTTGTTGGACCTCTCTAACTTCCATGAAGTTTTGCACACGACATTGTTAGATCAGTAGTAGTCTTTTACAACTTCAAGGGTATAGTAGATATGTCAGAGGGAAGCTTAGGAAAGAAGTCAATTTCCATGTCTCTATTGGGGTTCCACTACATATAAGGCACTACACAAGCATGAAATATAACAATAAACATAATGCACAATCTAAGATGGGCATAACATAAGCACAACCTATGACATAGTCAAACAACTAGTGAAGCATAAAACAAAGTCCTTACCTATCTTGAATGCAACCTATTGCAACTAGTCAATGATGTCCTTAGCCTTCCCACGCATAAAATCCACTTTATCAAGAGTCTCTACCCATGGATTTACATGAAACTTAGGGATAGGGGCTTGTGCTAGTGGATTAGAAACTATTACAAGCATAATGATCATTGAAAGGTTAGGATGAAAACCAAAGATAAAGAATAAAATAAAATAAAAACATTGAGACATGGACATACCTAGCTTCTCCTATTTTTCTTCCTCTAGGATGATGATGGGCGATATGCCTAGCATTGCCTCATTAAACAAGGCATCTAAATCATTAATGGACATGTTATGCTATGAGAGTGCTTCCACCACAAGCCTTTGTTCCTCTTCTACAATAGCTTGGTCTTCCATAAAACATGAAAACTAGTTAACAAATGAAATCACAACATAGCCATAAAACCTTAAAATAATCAAGAATAGTTAAAACCTACTTGTGATTACCTACTATAATGATGTAATCCTAAAATTAATCTTCTTTGGGGTAGGCTAGTCTGATGCTAGTGGTGCCTCCTCCATAGGCCTCTAGAGTTTCTCTCTAGCTACCCCTTTGACCTCCAAATGCTATTGTCTAGCATCTAGGATAGTAGTGGGAAATGTAAGAGGATCATCATCATCAATGCTATTAGGAGACTCACACTGCCTAACATCAAGATTCTTAGTGGTGATGGATAATGTATGATCCATCCCCTTTGGTAGGTTTTACGCCTACATCGTTGGATAAATGTGCTTTATCCAAGGCCTAGAAAGCTGGCTTGGATCTTGGCAAACCCATTGCCCATTCCTATACATCACCAAAATCTCCACAAACCTCTTTATATAACCTGTAAAAATGAAAAGTGTATATGGATTATTGTAGAGGTGTTAGCATGGATTTTAAGAATATCCTCTTGAGGCCTAATAGCCAAAGCATCCACCCAATCAAATTTGGTGCCCTCCATAAAGACCTTCTTAAAAGTACACACTTGCACTATACTAATTACCTTCTTTTGTGATAACAAGTTAGGAAATGCAAGAGACCTAAACAAAGGATATGATTCCTTTTCATCAAGATTCACCAAGCTATCCATGAAAATTTTGGAGTGGCCCATGTTGGCATCAAGCCAATTCAAAAATTCATTGAAATGGCTAGTTTCCCTTACTATCCTAGGGGAAACCTTTGCCCCATTAGTAGGAAGATAAAAAAAGTTGCAAAATAGGCCCACATCAACATCCATGTTCACCTTCACACCTCAAATGATGCTGCTAAAACTAGCAACCTTCTCATCAAAGAATTCGATGACATGCAACATCTTTGTAGTAGGGATGGAAGGGATAGGTGCCATAAATATGTCAAGTAAACCTACATGCTGGATGTTTACTTGAATGTACCTAGGAATTTTTCCCTTTAGCCACTTTTTTACTGGCGTCACCTCACCAGAATTCAAGATGAGGGTATCCTAGTGATGTGTTTCTATAAGTGATATCGTGACATCAACAGAGGTGGAAGGTCTTGCAAGGTGACAACCAAAAATTTAGCATAAACATAAGAAAATTTAACAACCAATCAAAGCAATAGAACACTCAAATTTATAGCCATGAAACACTAGAAGCTATATCCTTTATGCTTACCTTTCCTTTTCTTCTTTGGTTTGTAGGTTCTAGCTACAAGGGTCTGATCCATAGTGCTATTGGAATCTGCACACTAGTTGTGCATCATCCCATCATCCTTTCACTTCTTGTATACATGGTTGAACCTTGAGGTGGATGCATCAAAGTCCCCTCTTAACTATTGATAAACAATAGTTTTGATTTGAGGACTATTGGGTAATTCATCAAAAGTAGTTTGTGCCATTGCCAATATTTGATTGTTGATGATCAAATCTTGATCATTGACCTTGTACTTGCAAGATGTTTGCAAAACCAATGAATTTAGGGATGATAGTTAGGCCAAAAGCATAAAACATTATCACATCCATGCTTACCCTTGTAGATGATACATGATGCATGACAGGTTCTAGAATGACATGTGGGCTCTATGTGCCATCATTAGAGTATTGCCAGCATTATACTATCTATACTCTAGCATCATCCAAATCTCTATGAGGTAATGTGGGTTGATGGAATTTGTTGATCCCCTTATTGTCCTAGGATATACATTTTAAGTAATAAACTTGACAATCAAGTTGAATGCCCTAGGTAGAAGGGTCTCCATTATAACCCTTGCCACATCTGTAGATAAGTGTAACCACAACAACACACTAAAGTTCTTTAATATGTGGGCAAGAAATTTCCTTGTCCTAGACCAAAACCATAGTGACAGCTTCCCCAAAACTATATCAAGGAGTTGGGTATTGGTCTTGGTATGATCAATGTAACACAACATACCCACCAAATTAGCAATAATGAGGATGGGTTTCAAGTAAACCTTGCATGAAGTAAAACAAAAGCATTAAGACCATTTTTCATTAATTAGAAAATTTGGAAAAAACATCTAGTTAAGGGTGAAATTAGCCTCTATAAAAAGATGTAAGGTGTCTATCTATATTAGCTTAAGTAATTTCCCAAGAAAACATTATTACAACCTTGCATAGCCTTACATCATGGAATTACTTAGCAAATTTGGAAAAAACATCCTATTCAAAGAGGAAATTAGCCTCTGTGAAAAGCTCTAAGGTGCTCATCTAAATTATCTTAAGAAACTTCATAAAAGAATTATCATCATCTTTTATAACCTTTTACTTCATAACCAAAATTTTATAGCCAAAACTAAGCCTTAGTCTAAATTATGCATAAATTTAGAACAAAGCATCTAAAGTATGCATAAATTTAGAACAAAGCATCTAAAGTATGCATAAATTTAGAAAAAGCATGCATAGATTTGAAAAAAATCATTAAAAATTAAAAAAGAATTTAAAAAATAAAAAAAAACATATAGCCATGGTAAATGTTTTTTTAAAAACTAGTGACACCTTTTTTTTCTTAAAAAACATATTTAAAGCATAAGTTTTACATGAGAAACTATACACAAAAATCACATCCATTCAAAATTTTTCCTTATTTACATATCCATGATGAAAAAATTTATCAAAGATTCATTGAAGCTCTGATTTCAATGATTCCACCATGGAAAAATTCTTGAAATCAAAACCTAAATGCACACCTTAGAATCGAAGATGCTAATTCAGTGCACCATAACTCTAAGTGCATTGAAGTGCAAGGGGGTTAGGGGAAGTCTCTTCAACACTGAGTTTGGATGGGACACAACTTCACTTTTCAAAATTTTAAATTCTTGGATTTTGGGCCCCACCCTATGCCTTCTCTCTTAACAAAAATTGCATCAACACTAAGATTTTTTCCAATTTTGACACTTAAGAACCATGTTACAACCTTAACTCCCATGCTTCCAAATTGGGGATGTTATGCCTAGCATGGATACATGCCTCTCATAGCCCAAAATCACTAAAACATAACTCTCTTGCCTTTGTTAGTAGAAAAAACCTACCTTCTTTTCAATTCTGGTTTCCCAAAAGGGGGTTAGACGTGAACAACCTAGGTAACTTGGATTTCCATCTTGGGGCAATGCTGCCTATTATTGGGCAAGTGGGGAAACACCTATCCCTATCCCTGAGTACCAATTTAGCCCAAGTTTAATCTTGAAGTTGGTCCCACATTACCAAGAACACCTTCAAGCATCTCTAACAATCACAGAACCTCACCAAACCTAGTTGAAAACTAGTTAAAACCTTAGAATTTTGTGTTTCCATGCTAGGAGAAGCTTCATCCACATTAGGCATCTCATCCTAAATGTGGATGAGTGGGGGAAGCCAAAAATGACATAGTTTGTCTATCTTATGACTACTTCTCAAAGCCTAGCAACCCCTAGGCCCTGTTGAAACTCTTTAGAGCTTTCAAAGACCTCAAAAACACTTAAAATAACACAAAAATACCATCCCCTTCTCATCCATACTAAGGCCATCATGCTTGGTGTGGAAGAAATGGGGATAACTACATAAGGCACCTAGGAACTCCCAAACTAATGAATCTTACTACCAAACATCGATTGTTGACATCGACAACCCCAAAGGTTGACATGCATGGTCAATTGGCTATTGATCTAGCCTAGATCTAACTTTATTAGTTGAGGGAGACCTATTTCACAATGAGCATACTAGTACCAGCATGGATAAATGGGGGGAAGCCAAAACTATGAAAGTTTATATGAAATTTAACTTTTGGAAGCAACGTAACCCTTTTAGAAGCTATCAAACTTCTAGAAGTTACCTAAAACTACCTCCTCTTGGTTCTCCACATTGAGGAGGATCCTGTCCATGCTAATTATTTAACCCTTAGCATGGAGAAAAAGGGGGAATCCTAAAATCCCTCTCATAGCCTTCAAAATGACCAAATTTCAATCTTAGATATTAATAACCAATACTAGCAACCCTATGGACACTCGTTCATAGCCTTATTTGATCATAAAAGCTAAAAAGCCCTTCCTCCAAATCTTTCATGCTGATCATGGAAGCCCTAGAATGGAAAAAATTTGACATTGAGTGTCAACAATTGACACTAGTTACCTTACAAGTCTACATGCATAGCTAGAATTGCCAATATTTAGCAAAAATCAAGGTCCCTGATTTCTTCCATGCTAAGAACCACCTCTTCCGCACTTCCCAATGTGGATGAAAGGGGGGAACTTGGGAGGGGGGGGGGGTAGGGGGCTCCAAAATAGCCTCCAAAGGTCTAAAAGAAATGCTAGAAAGCCCTATGTATGTCCTGATACGATGTTTACTCATCCTAAGATCCTCAAGCCTAACAAAATTGATCATAAATAGCTAGAAAGCCTTTCCTGCTAATCGTCCCCACTAAGCAGCAAAATCCTAGCATGGAAAAAGTGGAAAAAAATCAAAATTCACTTCATAACCATTGAAATGACCAAATTTTGATACTAGACATCAAAAATTAACATTAGCAACCTTGGAGACATACATGCATGGCTAGAAATGATACAAAATGGTAAAAAGTTGTTTCTATACTAACCTAAATCGTCGGTGAAAGGTTGGAAGGGAAAAAAAACATCTAAAGATCCTCAGGTAGACACAGCTGACCCTTTCTTCACCTTAGGGAAAGCTGGAAAAGTAAATGAAGGTAGAGTGCCTTGGATGGTCTGCATGCAAATCAACCAAGGACTTCCCTAGCTTAAACTATGGCTTGCATTGGGGTTATCGTAACTGATGTTTTAAAACATAAATAGTGAGCACAAAATGTAAATAGAAATGTATACAAAACTAGTATTGTAAACAAGACGTAAACTAAATGTATAATAGAGTAAACAATATAATGGTTGGCAAAACAAACTGTATTGTAGTGCTTAGAAAAGATGTGCACTAGTGAAAGCGTAGCTGCACGTGTGGATGGCAGGTTAAGTACCAAGCCCCGAGGTGATGTGATGTGTTTTATAAGTGCTTGGATGCTAGCAGTTAAGTGTGCCTGAGCACCCAAGGATTGCTAGTGTGATTCTCCTAAGCCTTCAACCTTTAAAATTGCCAACCCTATTTATGTGAGTTGATAGGGTATTTATAGGGTTTGGCTAGGCTCGGGTGTAGAATTCATGGATGGAATCAATGGTTGAGAACTGAGAGGAAAATAGATCATGTGACATGTGTCCAATGGACAGCTATATGTGAGTTGGATGCGTGTGGGAAAGCTACATATTTGACTAGGTACATTGTATCTTATGGCATGTGATAACTTACTCAATCTATCGTACGCTCATGGCACATCCAATTTGGAGTGTAAGAGCTCGACAAACTCACAAATGATGAACATTTACAAGGATATGAAATGATACTATACAATAAGAAAATTTGACTCTAGCTTGCTTGAAACTTTTGGGTCTCTGAATTGACTGCTACGGGATGTCGATCTGAGTGGCTCTGTGGTTGTTTGAGGCTTCTTTTCTTAACTAGAATTTCCAGTGTGAGTTGATCTTGTTCTGAGCATGACCTCAGTGTTCTCATTCTGCACTCACACTACACTCACACTACCAAGGTATCCTCAGTGTGAGTGACATGAAAATGATGCATTTCACTCCAAATTTCGATTTTTGAAGGCTGATTCTTGAGTGCAACTACTATCTAACTGTGGCTGACCCTGAGAGTGATCTGAAAATCAGAAACTAAGATTGAAAGTGACTTGTTTTGAGCTACCTTCGATAGGTCATGCTGGACTCACACTGCCAGCGTGAGTGCAGTGTGACCATAGTAGGAGCTACAGCGTGACCATAGCGTGAGCTGCAGAAACCTACAATTTTTGGACTTGAACTCTGAAATTCTAGAGATTGGGATCCATAGTTTTCAATAGTGAACTATGAGAATTACTTGCACCTTGAAAATTTGATCATTGTGACTTAGTTTTGAGCTTCTAAAAGTTGCTCATGCTACACTCATGCTAGCAGCGTGACCTCAGTGTGAGTGACAGCATGAGTGTGAAAATTTGCACTTTTTGACTTAAAATTTGAATCCTTGAATGTTGATGCTTGGAGTGATCATTAGTGACCCTTAAGGATAGCTTGCACCTTCAGATTTGATCATTTTTAACTTAATCCTGAAGCTGTTGTAGTTACTCATGTGAGGACACGCTGGCTTCATGAGATGAGCAAGTTGGCTTGAGCAAGCTGGGTGTGAGTTTCATGCCTTAGTCGAATTTTGCCTCTTGAAACTTCAAAAGGGCTTAAGTCATTGTCATTTCAAAGTGCTAGACTGAAATTAGTGGTGTTTCATTGGCCCCTCTTTTTTGATGTATGGAGGAATCCATCCAAGAGACGTCAATAAAGAAGTACAAAGCACCATGAACAACCACGTACCAAGAATTATCTGTCAGCCCTTGGCTAGATGTCATCTCAACATTTTCAAAAGTACATGGGATTGAGGAGATGTAGTTCAAGATGTGAGGGGATTGGTTCTAACTAGGGGAGGCCAGGAGTTGATTAAGTATGATAATTACTGCTAGAATTATGGGAGAGAAATGCTCTCAAATGAATGAGCTATATCTTTGATCCTTGTCAATAGCCAGTGTTCAGCAGACTCGGAACCACGACATAGGAGGTGCATTCTTTGAAGAAATGAGACTCTTATAGAGTGTTTACGGGGCCCGTTGTAAATAGTCAAAGGCACGCGATGATGTGCAACATGATCTCTTTGAGATACGAGTGTAACTATTTTTCCAAGACAACTGCCTTCTCGCCTGGGGCTTGTATGAGAATAGCCAATAGTCTTTGGTTTATGATGTCAACGAGGTCATGAAGACCTTTTCCATGCATTTTTCTCTTTGACCCTTTTTTTCTCTTTCTTTTTGTTCTTTTCTCTTTTCTTTTGTATTTGCTTTTTTTCTTTTTTCTTTTTTCTTTTCTCTTTGGTCTTTTTGAAAGAGCTTCCTTTTAGTGCCATGCTCATGTTTGATCACTTGCATTTTGTGTCATGCATCATATAATGTGTTTTGCATTGCAACTACTTAGGGAGTTACAGTGTGCAATAGTGTATCAAGGTCTTTGAGGTGAGTAGGATACAATGAATCTAGGGGATGTAATTGAATAGGATAAGGGGGCATGATGGAGAAATATGGGATCTATCAGGAGTCAGGAATGTACTTATGAATGGATTGATTAACCCAGTTACATGCATCAGGAAGAATGTGATACCTTGTTATCATGATGAAGTGCATCTATGCATGAATGCCTCAAGCATGTCATCCTGCAAACACAACTCCAAGAAGAAGAGAAAAAACACAAATGAATCGGTTAACTATGCACTTTAAACAAGGAGATGGAGCCACTACATGCAATTTTCAAAGCAAAAAGAATCATGAAAAGCACCAACCTTATTAGGGTCCATGAGACAAATTATGTAGCAAGTCTTTGTGGAACATGAACAACCAATTGAAGCAACACATCTTTTCAAGTTTTTCCTGGTCGTCGATGATGTCACTAGTTTATAGTCGTAGCAAACTATTTTGGGTTAGTTTCACATCATGACCCTTTGGACGGTGCCAGTTTAGTGTTATAGCATACGATGTGTTTCTAGTTTATAGGCATAGCAGACTATGAAGAGGAAAACTAGTTTACACTCTTAGTGGACTCTAGATGCTAGTTTCACGTCATTGCGGACAGATGTGGCATTTTAGCATCATATCGGACAGAGCTATGTGGTGTCAGTTTATTGTCATGACTCCATGACATTATGTGGTATCAGTTTTAAGTCATGATGCCAGGATTGTTCTATGGTATTAGTTTTAATTCATGATGCTAGGACTATTCTGTGGTATCAGTTTTAAGTCATGATTCTAGGACTATTCTATGGTATTAGTTTTAAGTCATGACTCAAGGACTGGTCTGTGGTATTAGTTTTAAGTCATGACTCCAGGACTATTCTATGGTATCAATTTTAAGTCATGATTCTAGGATTTTTTTGTGGTATCATTTTTAAGTCATGATGCCAGGATTGTTCTGTGGTATCAGTTTTAAGTCATGATTCCAGGACTAGTCTATACCTCAAGTTCATCAGACATAGTACTGTTTCAGGTACAGGTAATTTTTAGGATTAGAAAACTTGTTCTCATCCATGTCAGCAAGTTTGAATGCTCCATTATTGTACGCCTTGGTGACTAAGTAAGGCCCTTCCCAGTTCGCTAAGAATTTATTTGGATATTCATGGGTTGCTTTAGGGACTAAGTCTCCTTCTTTGATGGGGTGCTTGTGCAAATCGTGTTTGTGTCTTTGCCGTTGTTGTTTCTGGTACCACTCGATTTGATCAAGCATTCACACACATTCTTCCTCCATTGAGTCAAGGTTAGTAATGTGTAGTTCATTATTTTGACTTTTATCAAGGAGGCCCAAGAGATCTATCCACAATGAGGGAACCTGTAACTCTAAAGGTAAAATAGCTTCAGATCCGTACATAAAACTATATGGAGTTTTACTTGTAGATGTTCGATGTGTTGTTCTATATGCCCACAATGCGTAAACTAATTGTTCATACCACTGTTTCTTGCTCTGATTTAGCATCTTTTTGAACACCATGATGATAGTCTTATTTGTAGCCTCTGCTTGATCATTTCTCTATGGGTAGTAAGGTGATGAAAATGCATGTTTAATACCCAGGATTTCACAAAAGCTTTTAGTATCTGCACTGTTGAACTGTGGCCCATTGTCAGTAATGATGGTCATCAGAATACCAAAGTGGATCATGATATTTTCTATTATGAAAGTAAAAATATGTTTTGAAGTGGTCTTCCTAAGGGGAGTAGCTTTTACCCATTTTGTGAAGTATTCAGTTGCAGTGATAATAAAGCTATGTCCCATAGAGGATGATGGAGTTATCAGTCCAATTAAGTCTAATCCCCATTTTTGGAATGGCCATGTGATTTGTGTTGTATGCAATTCATTAGGTGGCATGTGTATTAGATTAACATGATTTTGGCAAATGTCACATGTTCTAACATTATACATGCAATCATACTCCATGTGTGGCCAGTAGTAGCCTAAGTGCCTAATCTTTGTTGCCATTTCTTTGGGTGTTATGTGCCCTTCACAAAGTCCTTCGTGGACTTGTTCTCAATCGTTTGAATGTTGATGCTACTAAAGCATATCAGCATAATTCCTTCATGGGATTTGTAACACAAGGTGTCTCCTATTAACTCATATTGTCAAGAACATTTTTGCATGACATCCTTTTCAGCGTTTGTCAAGTGTTGTGGAGGCTTGTCTCTTAGAAGGTACTCTTTTATATCATTGTACCATTCTATTGCATGTGTTGTACTAAAGGATGCTATAGGAATTGCATCAAGATTGTTAATTATAGGTTTAGCATAATTTGTTATAGAACTAGGCAACGCGTGCAACATTTCAGGTGTCATGTTTAAGGCTAGTGTAGCAAGTGCATTAGTAATTATGTTTTCACTTCTGGGGACATGTTGTATATCAGTTTCTACTAGTTGCCTCAGCAGATGTTTGGTCAAATCACAATATGGCTGCAAATGCAGAGCTTTGCATGTGTAAACTTTAGTGACTTGATTAATGACTAACTATGAATTTCCACAAACTACAAGACGTGAGATTCTCGAACTTAACACTGCTTGAAGACCTCTAAGAAGACCTTCGTATTTTGCCATATTATTGGTACAAGGAAAAATCGGTAGGCGAAGGGTTGGATTTCTCTAGAGGGCTATGTTAAAATAGCTGTAGCACTTCCTCCTCGGGAGGTTGAAGCTTCATTGAAATAGAGGACTTCCTTGTAGTTGTTAGGTACAGTGTCTATACTATGAACATTCTCATTAGGGAACTTAGGATTAACTATTTCCTAATCATGTGTTGGCGAGACAGCTAATTGTGTGACTATTTCTTGACCTTTTGTGGAAGATTAAGCAACATAGTGTAGGTCAAACTCTGCGATCATCGCTTTCCAGCTAGCTATCCTACTCGACTCATAGATGTTGTTAGTGATGGCATGGAGTACATTATCCTTGCAAATGGTGTAAACTTGATTGTAGAAGAGATAATTTCACCATTTCTTCAATGTAAAAACAAGGGCAAGGCATGATTTCTCTACATCATTTTATCATTGTTCATAAGCAATTAAGCGTGGCTTAGGTAATATACTAGGATTTTGACTCTGTCTTGATGCTTTTGATAAAGAATTTAATGGAAGCATCAGAAGTTGCAAGGTAGATATTTAATGGTTTATCGCCTTGCGGGGGATAAATGGTTATTAGCTGAGTCAGCTCTTGCTTTATGTTCTCAAATGCTTCCTGACATTGTTGAGTCCATTGGAAATGCACATTTTTTCATAATAGGTGCTGCATAGGTCTCAACTTATCCGTTAGCCTCTCGATAAAGCGCCTTATGAATTACAATCTACCTTGGAGACCACATAGTTTAGTAAGATTCTTTGGTGGTTGCATATTAGCTATTGCCTTAACTTTATCAGGGTCTACCCATATCCTTATTTCAGAGACTACGAAACCAAGCATCTTGCCCATTTTGACACCAAAGACACACTTTTTTGGATTGAGTCTAAGGTCATATTTGAGACAACGTTTAAGCACTAGGTCTAGATCTTTTGCATGTTGTTCAGTTGTTTTAGATTTAACCACAATACCATCAACATAATAATTGGGAAAATTGAGCATGTAATCACTAAATATATATGTCATGGCTTGTTGATATGTAGCTCCTGCATTTTTAAGGCCAAATGACATCATAGTATAACAGAATGTACTCCAAGATGTCATAAACGTTGTTCTGAGTTGATGTTCCAGATTGATTCTTATTTGGTTGTATCCTAAAAATCCATCCATAAAGGATAATAGTGCATGCCCAAAAGTTGTGTCAATAAGTTGATCAATGCTAGGTAACGAGAAATCATCCTTTATAGTGGCTATGTTGAGATCATGGAAGTCGATGCATATGCATATACTACCGTTCTTCTTAGGGACTACAACAATGTTTGATACTCAATCAAAATAATCAACAGCCAGGATGAAACCAGATTGGTAGAGCTTTGTGATTTTAGCATGGATTGCTAATGCTACCTTAGGTCTAACCTTTCATGCCTTTTGTTTTACCGGTTTAATTTTTTCATCGAGAATGATGTTGTGTTGGATGATGCGGGGATCTAATCCTGGCATGTCAGTATATGACCATGCAAATGTTTTTATGTTATCTTTCAAACCTTGAGTGATGTCTCTGAAAAGTTGTTAGTCCATTAGGGTTCTTAGTTTCAATGTCCTAGCTTTGCCATTGACTGTAGTAATGGGGATTTCAACTATAGGATCTTCAGTGATATTATCAGCTTCTAGATCTAAAGTCTTAGTCATATTTTTAGGCCAGTATGATGTTTCTTGAGTGGAAGCTATTAAATTAGTATAGTTGGATGGGTCTAAATCCAAGGATTCTGGGTTGATTTCTCTTTTTACCTTCCCATATGGTCCACTAAGAGACAATGTTGAAAGGATATTCCTGGTGGCCATGTGCTTGCTCCTGCCAATTTAAAACAGGAGTGAGGTAAGAGACAGCCCCTTGGTGAAAGAGTTACTAAATGTAAATGAACATAGGGTAATCAAAATATGCACTAAAAAAATTAGGAGATGCAGAATTAGTCATGGCAGTTTTAGGCCATACTGGGCCAAAAGATATTCATGTTGACTTGTCATTTGGCTTGAGTGCATAGAGCATTTTTTTTTTCTTTTTGAAATTTTGTGTGAATGATAAGTTTATGAGACTTTAAAAATTTTATGAATTTTTGAAATTTTTACAGATATATGTATATATTATTTTTTAATTTTTGAGTTTACCTTTGCATCTCTTCCTTTGCATAATCATAATTTTCCTATTTTGGGCCTCATCTCTAGAGGCTAGAATAATGAGGAATATAGGCCAACATAAATGAAAAAAAATTTTAAACATGGTGAAATTTAAATAAATAAAATAAGATAAAGTGAGAGAAAATAAAATAAGAGGAAATAACATAGAGTGTTTTGGGTTTAAAAGAAGGTTTTGAAGTGAGGGAAGGGGGTTTTGTGTTAGCATGAGTTATTGGACTACAGCATGAGCTAGAGCATCAGCATCAGCGTGAGCAAGGCAACCATGAAAGAAAAGGGCAGAGGAAAGGAAAGATGAGATAAAGGGAAGAGGAAGGTAGATTTGGAATTTGTGGAGGAGAGTGAAGATCTTCTCTAGCATCTTCCCCAAACCAGGATTCCAATGTGGGATGGGGCCCTGCACAGGTAGATTTTCTTTCTTTTGCTTTTCTTTTGCATTTTATGAACAACGTTACCTGGGATAGAATTTCTTTCTTTGGGGTTTCTTTGATTTCTTTGGGGTTTATTTGGGATTTGTGGTGTCAGCATGAGTGCCTAGGACATGTGTGTAGGGCGTGAGTGCCAGAAATGTCTAGAATAGCATGAGCATTTAGGTCTTCTTGCAACATGAGCTTTTGAGGCTTCCTAGCAATGTGGGGTTTTGGGTTTTCTTGGGCTGTAGGGTTTTTCTTTAGCTAGCATGACCTTCAGGCCAGGAAATGGCCAACATGAGTGAGGGGAAGGCCTATTCTTTTTTTTGTTTCTTGCATTGGCAACGTGACTGCCGGGTTCTTAGGTGGCGTTAAATGTTTCTTTTCCTGTGGCTCGAGCAATGTGAGTATAAATTTCTTTGGGCAACATGAGTTGTAGGTTCCCAGTGTGAGCTGGAATGTAAGAAACTAGCAAAATTACTAGGGAGAGATGGTGTGGTCTTGCTTGGGACAGTTCCAGCATGAGCCCTCCTAGCATGAGTTACTAGGCAACTGTAGTGTGATTTGTGGAAATAGGCCCCAGCATGAATGGCTGGATAGATGCCAGTGTGATTAAAGTATTTATTTATGTGATTTTTCCCTATTGTTAGCACTTAGATTCTTCACTTACCTAATGTTTTGGCTATATGCAGGGGACCTAAGTCTTCTCTCCTCGTAGTTGAGCTTTTTGACATACTTGCTTGTTTTGGCCCCTTTGGACTAGACACACCTCCCTATCACATGCGCATCAAGCCCCATGTGATATGGTTCTTCCCAAGTGTTAGTTCATTTTTCTCATTCATCCTGCAAAATTTTAGTATGGTTATATGGTCTCACTTGAGTGAACAATTGGCTCATGACATCATCGAGATAGTGTTGCCTGGGTCTGCATAAGGCATTCTTGCCTTTATCACTGATATCGATGAGGGACCTTTTAAGGTTGGAGGAGGCCCTGCTAAGGGTCCTAGATCTACTCATCCCTTGACTCGTGTGTGGGAGCTGCCCACTTGTGTGCATTACAACAACAACAACACACTTTTCTTAGCCTTTCGTGTGCACACTTTATTCCAGAACCCACCTGGGATATTCTATAGAGTGGATAGGTATGCTTCTTTGTGCCTTACTCTAACTTGTGATTCCTTTTTAAATTTTATGTCATCATCTAAATGTAAATGCTATTTTCCTATGCAGGGCCCACTTTGATGAACATGGGATGAATGATGATGATGGTGGGCTTATCTTAGCATGCATGGCTCTAGAGACATTCATGGCAGGCCCCATTCTTCATGGCGCTATGCTGGACCAGACAAAGGTGGCCCTTGTTGACTACCATAGGAAATTTTCAAGAGCCTTTGAGCATTGCCAGATTCATGGTTGGTTACACAAGGATTGGTCTTCTAATGGGCCAATCTTCCCCCAAATATTTGATCCTAACCTACCCCACCTATGCCACTTACTGATGGTAAATGACCACACTCTATTTTCTTTTTTTTCTGCATTATCGTGGACTATGTTTTTTAACTCTCTGCTCTATGTTTTCTTTTTATAGCAACTATCCCCCATGAAGAAGTTACTATCATAACAGGGTGCACTGAGGCCACCCTTTTTATGAAATTTGGGAAGGCTGCACAAAATGGTTGTAGAAGAAAACTTCTGATTTGATAATTAGTCATCTTACCTAGGCAAGTCTGATGGACTTGTTCACAAATTTGACTCCTAGTATTCAGGTTACTAAGATGATCACCATTATTGATTCTTTCAATGATGATGCTTCCCATTTTAGCACACGATTTTGAGGAGTCAAGGTATCTTTTCACCTAACCTCTGAATTCCTTTCTGATCTTTTTGGTGTACCCATGGATGGTTCCAAGGTGACTATAGATAAAGTGACAAAAGATGGCTAGGTCATAAGTAAGCTTGAGTAGTGGTTAGGTGTGTCTTGAGGTCCTAAGGGCTTTTCCATGCGAGATGATACCTGATCAATGGAGATAAACTTCCTGTATCCTCTCTTCCAGGCACGAGCATTTCCCAAATCTCTTTCTCAAGGAGGAAACCTTGGGATCAAGTCCATGCGTGTCATGCGTGCAGTTTTAGAGATAGGCATGCACTACAACTGGGCATAGATTCTTGTATCTAGTTTTCATGGGAAGATCATTAGGTTACGTTCAAACATCCATGCTAAATCCCATTTTACATTTGCTTTCTTTACAGGATACCTACGTAGGTTTGCTAAGTTCCTAGTAGTTCATGATGATAACCACTATGTTTTGAGGGATCATTCACAACTGTCCTACCCTTGGATTCACCATTTGTTTAGCACCACTAGATCTCAGGACCCACTAGAAGACATTGAGGAATCAGTATCAATTACTAGTGCAGGTGCAGCCAGCCGTTCCCATCATTCCCATGATAGCTTGGGGTTGGAACCGCCTAGGCTACGCACGTCTATTAAAAGGACTGAACGTTTGATTGGTGAGACTATTGGGAAGTCCAAGATGAAGGTGAAGAGGAAAGAACATCCAAGGGAGCCTACTCCAGATGTGATACCACCAAGAGCCAAGAAGATTCGATTTGTACTACCAGTGGAGGGTAAGTAGTTTATTTTATTGTCATATATTTATTATTTTTTTGTGTTTTTGGGTTATACGTTATATATACTATGTCATACTAACCCTAGGATTTTGGAATTATCAGAGGAAAATCCTAACAGAGAGAGAGAGGCTTTGGCCCTGATGGTTGACCCTATGATGGTTGCCAAAATGCCAAAGGAAGAGGCAAAGGAAAGAGAAGAAATGATCAAAGAAACTCCCACCTCATAAGAGAAGATGTGAAAATGTCATGGGGACGAAGCTTGAGGAGGCTTTGGATGCACTTAGGCATTCATGTGATGAAAGAGGTGTCTTCGATGGCTTCTTTGATGGATCTTTGTAGCTTGGTGATCTGCCCAAGCTAAACAACAAAGGGCTATTTGGTATGTTCTTTTTAGCTTAATCCATGTTTTTTTACCCTTTAGTTTTCATGTGTTGTTCTTGATTATTTTTATTATTTCCAGCATCAGAGGTAGATGTTGAGATTTTTGAGGCACATACATCTCGGGCACAGGTGTTAGGATCATAGGTTCTAATTGAGGTGACCTCCCCTACTTGTCGCACATCAACTAACCAGCTAAGGCCATGGCCATGAGATGCCTAGAAAAATGGACTTTATTAAGGGCATCGTTAATGATGTGGTCGCTCACCTACAAGAAGCTCATCTAGAAATAGGTATGTGTACATTGCCTTCTATGCAAAGTGTTTTGTTTTATTTTTCTTTGCATTTATTTTTATTTTAGGTAATTCATGTGTGTGGTACCTACACCTGCAGGTGCCAAGCTCCAATGGGATCCTTGTGAAGCTACTCACATTGATGCTCTCACTGAACTACCAGGGAATATTGAGAATGTCCCAAGAAATGTGTACGATGCAGTTTCCGATGAAGTCGTACAGAATGCCAAGTCACTCTGGACTTGTAGGTAGTTGATTTAGTATTTATGGGACGAGGTTCATTCATTGAAGGAAGAACTAGCAAAGGAGAGAGAGGAGAAAAGGGATCTCCAATCCCGTTATGATCTTGCTACTACTAGACTATTTGGTGATAGCACTTGGCGTACATCTGAAATCACCTATGCACATTACTGGAAGGTTTTGAATAGCAAAGTGCAGGCTACACAAGATCTAGTTGAGTAAAGGGCACAGATGGATTTGCTGAATAGAAAATGTCATGATTGGAAATCCTTTGTGGCTAAGGTATGAAAGTGGGGCCAAGACCAAAAGGACCACAAGCATCAATATAAGATATGGTTAAAGGAGGAGTCAGTTGAACATCGTCGGATGGAGATGTTCATCGATGGGTTAGGCTTGCGATCTCCTTATGACAAGTTCACAGATAGGCATGCACTACAACTGGGCATAGATTCTTGTATCTAGTTTTGATGGGAAGATCATTAGGTTACGTTCAAACATCCATGCTAAATCCCATTTTACATTTTCTTTCTTTACAGGATACCTGCGTAGGTTTGCTAAGTTCCTAGTAGTTCATGATGATAACCACTATGTTTTGAGGGATCATTCACAACTGTCCTACCCTTGGATTCACCATTTGTTTAGCACCACTAGATCTCAAGACCCACTAGAAGACATTGAGGAATCAGTCTCAATTACTAGTGGAGGTGCAGCCAGTCGTTCCCATCATTCCCATGATAGCTTGGGGTTGGAACCGCCTAGGCTACACACGTCTATTAAAAGGACTGAATGTTTGATTGGTGAGACTATTGGGAAGCCCAAGATGAAGGTGAAGAGGAAAGAACATCCAAGGGAGCCTACTCCAGATGTGATACCACCAAGAGCCAAGAAGATTCAATTTGTACTACCAGTGGAGGGTAAGTAGTTTATTTTATTGTCATATATTTATTATTTTTTTGTGTTTTTGGGTTATACGTTATATATACTATGTCATACTAACCCTAGGATTTTGGAATTATCAGAGGAAAATCCTAACAGAGAGAGAGAGGCTTTGGCCCTAATGGTTGACCCTATGATGGTTGCCAAAATGCCAAAGGAAGAGGCAAAGAAAAGAGAAGAAATGATCAAAGAAACTCCCACCTCACAAGAGAAGATGTGAAAATGTCATGGGGACGAAGCTTGAGGAGGCTTTGGATGCACTTAGGCATTCATGTGATGAAAGAGGTGTCTTCGATGGCTTCTTTGATGGATCTTTGTAGCTTGGTGATCTGCCCAAGCTAAACAACAAAGGGCTATTTGGTATGTTCTTTTTAGCTTAATCCATGTTTTTTTACCCTTTAGTTTTCATGTGTTGTTCTTGATTATTTTTATTATTTCCAGCATCAGAGGTAGATGTTGAGATTTTTGAGGCACATACATCTCGGGCACAGGTGTTAGGATCATAGGTTCTAATTGAGGTGACCTCCCCTACTTGTCGCACATCAACTAACCAGCTAAGGCCATGGCCATGAGATGCCTAGAAAAATGGACTTTATTAAGGGCATCGTTAATGATGTGGTCACTCACCTATAAGAAGCTCATCTAGAAATAGGTATGTGTACATTGCCTTCTATGCAAAGTGTTTTGTTTTATTTTTCTTTGCATTTATTTTTATTTTAGGTAATTCATGTGTGTGGTACCTACACCTGCAGGTGCCAAGCTCCAATGGGATCCTTGTGAAGCTACTCACATTGATGCTCTCACTGAACTACCAGGGAATATTGAGAATGTCCCAAGAAATGTGTACGATGCAGTTTCCGATTAAGTCGTACAGAATGCCAAGTCACTCTGGACTTGTAGGTAGTTGATTTAGTATTTATGGGATGAGGTTCATTCAATGAAGGAAGAACTAGCAAAGGAGAGAGAGGAGAAAAGGGATCTCCAATCCCGTTATGATCTTGCTACTACTAGACTATTTGGTGATAGCACTTGGCGTACATCTGAAATCACCTATGCACATTACTGGAAGGTTTTGAATAGCAAAGTGCAGGCTACACAAGATCTAGTTGAGTAAAGGGCACAGATGGATTTGCTGAATAGAAAATGTCATGATTGGAAATCCTTTGTGGCTAAGGTATGAAAGTGGGGCCAAGACCAAAAGGACCACAAGCATCAATATAAGATATGGTTAAAGGAGGAGTCAGTTGAACATCGTCGGATGGAGATGTTCATCGATGGGTTAGGCTTGCGATCTCCTTATGACAAGTTCACCAAGTGTACTGAGGTGGAAGGATCTCCCGAGAGAACCATTACTACCACCTCTGGGGAGGCTTTGATAGGGATGTTCTCTCTTGAGCATCCTACTTGGACTTTGGTGGATAAGGGAAAAACCTTGGCTGGCATTGATCTTAGCTTGGAGGAGGATTAGGCAAGCGTGCCCAAGGAGGAGATTCTACAACATTTGGAAGCCAACTTAGGACCCTCCTCACTTGTGAGTGTTTTATTGTGGCATTTATTTTTGTATGGTTTCTATTTTCATTGTTAATGTTACTATTTTTCTTAATTTTGCATTTATGATTTGCTTTGCTACTCTTATCTTTTTTTTTTTGTTTTTTGTTTTCTGTTTGTAGGGACATGTTAATGATGGAGCTAGACCCAGTGGAGCGAGAGTGGATGATGCAGAGGATCTTAGGGATTATCCTCCTCCATGAGCTTATTGTTAATCAAACTTTAGCTATTAAATGTTTTGGATTTTTGAATGTTTGATGGATACTTATGGTTGAAAAATGTAATAACATGGACCTAGTTGTGGCATAACGAGTTGGAATCTTACTACCATATTGATGTATCATTTTTTTTATTTTTCTTGTTTTCTCTTTTTATTTTCTTTTTCATGTATTATTGCGAACATATGCGTGTAGCCAAATGTAAAATGGGGGAAAAAAACATAAATCAACACTCGTAAAAGAAGAAAGTAACGAGAAGGCATAGATCAAGATTGTAACTAAAATTTGGCATAATGTAGTGAATGTTTGTAAACTTGTGACATATTGAATCCTAGTTTAAAGCCATTTCAGGCTATTCACATCAGTTTAAAGTCATGGTGGACTATTTCATATGTTGTTAAAGAAATAAAGATTACCAGTTTTATGCCATAGTGGGACAAAAGCAATAATAGTTTTAGAAAGCTTTTAAAAGGAACTGGCCATTTTTGATCATGGCTAGCTTAATGTCATTGCAGACATTCGTTGGCATTTTAACATCATACTAGACGATTGGTAGTTTAACATCATTCCATACATTTGGTGATTCGTTCTATTTATTGAGTTGCTTCTTGATCCTTTTTAGCTTAATGTGTGGGGTTGGGCATGTAGGTATGATCTTATACTCATCTTCCCCTTCACTGGTGATGTCAAAGGGTAATTCTGATGAAGGGACATCATTAGGGATGGCTCCTATATCTGTGTTGCCTGGTTCTTCTTCAGTTTTAGTTTTGGGTTTATGTTTTGAAGCATGTTCATAGTTTCTTGCTTAGGGTCAACAAAATCAACTTCTGACTCTTGATCTACTTCAGGGTATGAGGAAGTGAGCAATCCTATTGTATCCCCTTGTATGATGACTTCACTACCATCATAAGGTAGGTGGATCTCTTCATGGATTGGTGAGGATACAGCTCTAAGTTGAGCTAGCTAGGGACTTCCTATAATTAGATTCAACCTTGGCATTTCGTCAACTACTACGAATTCAGCTGATGTGGGGAATTGGTCCTCAGTGATGAAATCCAAGGTAACCATACCTTTCACCCCAACACGAGAACCATTTAAGGATTTTAGAATAGAATTTGTCATGGGTTGTATTTTTTTAGTAAGTCCTAATTTTTCAATGATGCAAAAGGTATTATGTTTGTTGCCACACCGTCATCAAGATGAATCCTACCTATCTTGCAATGATTGAGCTGTATCGTTATGAACATAGGGGCTATGGTGACTTCTTCTATTTTCTCATCTAGCTTAATGTCATTAGCATGAAACTTTAGGGATGTAGTCTTTGATTCCTAAGTTTTCAAGGACAATACTACATAAATGGATGGTTTATCTGTAGGAAGGTCCTCACTAACAAGGATTGAAGTTAGCATCTATATGAGAGCTTCTCGATGTACTAGTGAAGTCATTACTAGGTCATATAGACTTAAAGAAGTGTTCTTTTTTTCAAGGCTTGTGTGACCTAGGTCAACGCTCTTGCTAGGTCTTTACCATTTGGGGCACCCTTTTCTATGGAGATTTGGTCCATTTGACCCAACATTCGTATTTCTCATGGAGGAATTTTTGCATTGACAACTAAGGATGATGGGTTCAAAACACAACCTATGACATTATCCTCGTTTTGATGACTCATACTAGGATCATTAATGGATGGACCCATGGGGACAGCATTTAGCGGTGTAGGTTTTGGTGGTCCTAATTTGTGCCCATGGTTTTCTCTTTCTAGGTGCTCTCTTGTTAGTCTATCGGCAAGACGTTCTCACAAAGGTCGTTGGGAAATGGAGGTGGGTTGTGTGTTAGGGTGTTTTGGCACCCATATTACAAAGGGAATGGGTCAATTTCTAGATGGTGTGGTTGTTACTACAATGGATGGAGGTACATGGATAACGAATGGTTTTTTTGATGTAGGGGATGTGCATATGATGAAAGGGGTTGGAGGAGATGTTGGGGTAGCTGTGTTTTCCAGAAGGCCTATGGATCACAAAAGGTTTTTATGGGACATCCTATCTATCCTCCACATGGATAGTATTAATCACATATGGTGCATCACTAGTATTGAGAGGATCCTTGAAGACCCCCATAGGTTGGTTTTTGGATTTTACTTGGTTTTCCTCATTGAATACCACTTCACCCCTATCAATCATGCATTGTATATCATGTTTCAAGGTGAAACAGTAATCAGTCCAATGACCACACCATTGGTGATATTCATAAAATCTATCCAACCTAAAGCCTCTTGGAATAGGGGGTTCATTAGCTATTTCTATGGTTGGGTTCTTGGCCAACTCATAGAATCGGTCATGCTTTTGAGACACTATGGGAGACATTTGTTTATGTTTGATTAACCTGGCCTTTAGAAGTTGATCAAGAAATTGTGAAGGCTTCACAGGCAGGGGTGTATATTGAGTGGGGTCTTTTCTTTCAAATGTATGAGCATGACCTATGTTGGTGTTTCTATTTGAGAATGTTTCGAGTGTAGGTCTGGGTGTGTTTCTTTCATAGCCTTTTGTGATAGCGGGTTTTTTTCCCTTTTGTCCTAGATGGTTAGGTTGGGTTATCTCTGCTAATGCTACTACTGTCATTTTGGATTTACCTTACCTCATATGTTGGCTCCTAAAGGTCGAGTAGGATGGGTCATTTCTTGTTTGTGCTTCCTCTTCTATATCTTTAATTTACATAAATGCTTGGCTCAATGTATGGGCTTTCAAATAATAAAGCTTCAACTTAATAAAGTCATTTATAGCTACCTTAAGGATGGTAAGTAGATATGTTTCAGGAATGGGCTTGTGAAGTTGATTCAAAGCTACACTCCATCTTTGGATAAATTTCTATGCTGGCTCTAGTGGCGCTTGTTTAATCTGAATCAAGCTATCCAACGTGGCTTTAGGTTTCATATTTTATTTGAAATGGGTAACAAACTGGTGCAATAAGTCCTCTAGAGAACATATGGAGCTGTGGGGTAAAGCTTAGTATCAATCTATGGCTTTTTTGGTTAAGGACATAGAAAACACATGTAGATTTACATGAGGCCATGCCTGAAGCAATAGAAATTCTATTCAAAATGTTACTAGGTGAGCGTTTAGATCTCCCTCTCCATTGAACTTGGTTAGCTGGGGTAATAAAAATTCTTTTGGCAAGGTTAATGGGGGACTTGAGGGGTCAATTGGATCATCTTGATTGAAGTCCAGTAACTTGACTTCCTTGGTGTTCACAGTTTTAAGGCATTTTAATTCTTCTACTAATGAGTGCATCATTTTTTTTCATGTCTACCCACTCTTGAGCTATAGGCAGACTAGTGGGTTAAGTTGGTGATGGTTGATAATGATTCTATTGTTGCATCATTTGTGGGAAGAGAGGTTGATGGACCATCATTGTTTGTGGTGGGATGACATTCGAGGTTGAGACTACAGGGTGTGGTATGCTGTAGTGAGTAGACAGGTTTTTTTAAATAGCTAGTGGAACCTAATGCCCAGCCACAAGTTGTGAAGTGATCAATGGTGCTTGTTGGATTTGCACTTGAGGTATGTAATGGATGTACGTGGAAGCTAGTATAACTAATAGCATCCCAATGACTTGAGGTTGAAAGGTTGATCCTACATTAATTTGGGAAGAAGGTTGTTGGGATTGTATTTGCAGAGGTATGATCAAAGTGGATGTGTCAGATTGAATGTTGAGCTTGGAGAAGATGGGAATGTAGGTGGGTACTTCCTGTAGAGAAGCTGGTGATGGAAGTATAGTCTCTTCCAGGAAGGGTTGGAACAATGAGTTTGTATGGGAATGGGGACTTACGGTATGGTATGAATCCCCATGTTCAGATTGGGCTATGAAGTCATCTTCCTTATATCCACCTTGAGGCTCTATTGGATGTGGCTATAAGGCTTGTCTTCTTGCCATGAGAAGCTAGGATATGAGTTTATGATGGTGTTCAGATAGAAGGATTATATTGAATGCTGAGGGGATGAACTCACGACCTCCTTTGTGAATAAGTTCATAGTCTCACTTCACTTCCCTCTCTACATGATCAATAGGCAAGTTGGCTTGGATCTTGACACAGATGAAGTTATACTGTTTGGGTGTAAGAGTCGCATAGGTAGGGTCCTTGCCTTGTAGCCTAAGTGACTAGCACGTAAGGCCTTGGGGGTTTATTTGTTCAATAATAGTTATGGATTCCATAGTAGTCACAGGGTTCGAGATTTTAGCTCCAAAGTTAGAGATCGGTAGTGTTATTGGGTTAATTTGGGAGGATTCCATAGTGAACATGAGTAAACTGGGCTAGATGAGTTGAACGTGAGCAACTGTAGTGTGAGAAGCTATAGCATGACTGACAAACAATGTGATAGTAGCTGCAGAGTGAGTTAACTATAGCGTGAGAGTAGCTGTAGTGTGATTTAACTGCAACATGAAAAACAACATGAGAGTAGCTGTAGTGTCAAGTATTACGATAGGGTGGGTAAGTCAAGCTGGCATATGTAAGCTAGCTCGACAAGCTGGGCTTTAGTTTTAGCACCTCATCTATGCAGCGTTTGGATAGGAAGCATGATGAATGTTTTAACAAAAAATAAACAAGTCAGGTCATCCTTCTAGCACAAATTTATTGTACTGATCTAAATTGTTGGTGAAAGGTTGGAAGGAAAAACAAACACCGAAAGATCCTCATGCAGACATAGCTAACCCTACCTTCACCTAAGGGCAAGCTGAAAAAGTAAACGAAGGAATAGTTCCTTGGATGGTATGCACACAAATCAACCAAGAAATTCCCTAGCATAAACTATGGCTTGCACTGGGGTTATCGTAATTGATGTTTTAAAATGTAAACAGAAACGTATACAGAACTAGCATTGTAAACAAGACGTAAACTAAACGTAAAATAGAGAAAACAATATAATGGCTGGAAAAATGAATTGTATTATATTTCTTAGAAAAGATGTGCACTGGTCAAAGTGTAGCTACACATGTGGATGGTAGGTCAAGCGCCAAGCCTCGGGGTGATGTGATGTGTTTCAGAAGTGCTTGGATGCTAGGAGTCAAGTGCGCCTGAGCACCCAAGGATTGTTGATCTAAGTTTCCTATGCCATCAACCTTTAAAATTACCAACCCTATTTATGTGAGTTGACAGGGTATTTATAGGGTTTGGCTAAGCTTTTGTGTGGAATTCATGGATGGAATCAACAACTAAGAAGACGAAAAATGGATCTTGTGACACATGTCCAATGGACAGTTGTATGTGAGTTGCACGTGTGTGGGAAGGCTACGTTTTTGGCTAGGTACATTGTATCTTACAGCATGTGATAACTTACTCAAGCTAGCTTATGCTCATGGCACATACAATTCAGAGCATAAGAGCTCAAAAATATCACAAATGATGAACATTTACAATGAAATGAAATGATACTGTACAACAAGAAAATTTGACTCTGGCTCAGTTGAAACTTTTGGGTCTCTGAATTGACTACCGTGGGATGTTGGTCTAAGTGGCTCCGTGGTTGTTTGAGGCTTCTTTGCTTGACTACAATTTGTAGTGTGAGTTGATCTTGTCCTACGTGTGACCTCAACATGCTCACGCTACACTCATACTACCAAGGTGTCCTTAGTGTGACCTCAACATGAGTGACCTGAAAACGATGCATTTAACTCCAAATTTCAATTTTTGAAGCCTGATTCTTGAGTGCAACTATTGTCTGACTATGGCTGACCCTGAGAGTGATCTGAAAATTATAAATTGAGCTTGAAAGTGACTTTTTTTATCTACCTTTGGTAGGTCATGCTGTCAGCGTGAGTGCAGCGTGACCACAGTGTGAGTTGTAGCGTGACCATAGCATGAGCTGTAGAAACCTACAATTTTTGGACTTGAACTCTGGAATTCTAGAGGCTGGGATCCATAGTTGTCAATAGTGAACCCTAAGAATGACTTGCACCTTGGAAATCTGATCATTGTGACTTAGGTTTGAGCTTCTAAAAGTTGCTCATGCTGCACTCATGCTGGCAGCGTGACCTCAGCGTGAGTGACAGCGTGAGTGTGAAAATTTGCACTTTTTGACTTGAAATCTGAATCCTTGAATGCTAATGCTTGGAGTGGTCATTAGTGGCCCATAAGGATATCTTGCACCTTTATATTTGACCATTTTTGACTTGATCCTAAAGCTATTGTAGTTACTCACGCTAAGGACACACTAGCTTGATGGGATGAGCAAGCTGGCTTGAGCAAGTTGGACATGAGTTTTATGCCTTAGTTGAATTTTGCCTTCCAAAACTTTGAAAGGGCTTGAGTCATTCTCATTTCAAAGTGCTAGAATGAAATTAGTGATGTTTCAGTTTCCCGCTAGTCTTCCACACTTATCATACTATCTCTAGCATCAGAAAAGAGGGGGAAACTTAAAAACCATCTAGAAATCATCCAAATAAGCCAAACATGAGCTCAAACGCTAGTCCTCAACCTTAGAAACCCTAGAAGCACACATGGACAATCGATTGAGGTTAAAACTAGGATAAATTTAAGATTTATGGATCTTCCATGTATGGGATCTTCTCTTTCATGCTTCCCAACATTGAAACTAAGGGGAAAAATTATTTATAGCTCATAAATATCTTAGAATGACATCAAATGACCTTACATGCACTCTAGAATCATGTTAATAGTCATTGGAGCCTTCAAAGCTCAAAAACGTAATCCCATATGGCCAAAATGTGGTTCCACCTAATCGTCCATGTTGAGAACACTAGCCCTAGCATGGAAAATGGGGGAAGCTCAAAAACCACTTGGAAGTACTCAAAAATACCAAATTTTGACATGGATGCATAGCCCTTTCCCCTCACAACTCTAGAAGTTAACATCCATAGTCAATTGTTACTCAAATTCACCTACATATAGGATTTTTGCTTCATGCATGCTTTGTAGCATGGAAACAAGGGGGAAAAGATGCATTTGCACTTTTGGTGACAAGATGACACTCCCAGAAGCCAAAGATCTATGTTGGAGAAGCCTAGGACCTTTGAATGCTCCAAAACTAACTTTCTCTAGTTTCGATGCTAAGGGTTCCTTCTCTCATGCTAGCCAGCATGGAAATAAGGGGAGCCTAGTGTGGAAGCCTTAAAACTCCTAATTTATAGGTCCAAACATCCCAAAAATAGCCCTAACTAATGCTTAAAATATAATAGCCTTGTAGCCTTAAAACATGATCTTCTAAGGCCTAAAAATATTAAAATCTAATCATTTTTAACCTATATTAGCCAGATTTTACCATATGTAGTCTATTTTGTTTAATTTCTTGCCTTATTACATAGATTTTTGGCTTATTTTCGGACTTAATATTCCATTGTTGATCTTGTTGACCTTCTATGGACTTTATATAGTTTTATATGTTCTTTATTTGCCTTATTTACCTTTTTTCATCCTTTTAATGGTATCAAATAGTGGGGCTTGACCTTCCCTAATCACTATTTGACACCATGTGATCATGGCCTGCTAAGGTCTTAGATTGGCATCATAGTCCACCAAGACTCTAAACTAGCATTATGGCTCATTTAGGCCTAAAACTAGTGAAACTATGGTCTTTTTTAACCATTTTTAGCCTTCTTTCTTATATTTTCCCTTTGTTTGACCTTTGTTTATACTTTATGGTACTTTTTCATATTGTCCCTATCTCATTAATGATCTTGGATGGCCTTGTTTGCATTAGATTTGCATGTATTTGCATGATTTTATGTCATTTTAGCATTATTTATTTACTTTTACCCAAGTTCCACTTAATATGCTTTTGGTTGATATGTAGGATCAAAGTCTGAGTACCTAGGAGCCAATTAGTTTGCCTTTCGATCAACATGGACCTCACAAGGATGTTGAATAGTGTATCAACCCTAATTGCCTAGATCTTGAGCTTAAGAGTCTTGTTGACCACATAGTCTTGGTAGAGAAACCTCTAGAATGATCTAAAAACCTATTAAATTTGACTTAAAAGTAGGGAACATAACCAAAGACTCTCTAGTTGAGGTTCCTGTCACAACACATAGTGGTAAGGAGAAAACCCTTAAACTAAGTTCCTCACTAGAACCTCAATATGCTCAAGACATCACCAAGGTCTTGCACAGTTACATTAAGACCTTTGCTTGGTCATATGAGAATATGCTAGTCCTTGACCCATGCTTAGTCTAGCAAAATATCATACTATATCCTATCATTAGGCTAGTTAAGCAGAAAGTACACAAGATTAGATTTGATCTGACCTTGGTAGTTCATGATGAAATCTCAAAGCTCTACAAAGCTAGTTTCATTAGGGCTATCAACTACGTAAAATGGATATTCAACATAGTGATAGTTCCTAAGAAAAATGGGAGGTGTCAACATTTGCATCAATTTCGAAGACCTAAATAAAGCAAATATCAAGGATGACTTCCCTTTGCTTAGTATTGATCAACTTATTGATACTATGGTCAGACATGCCTTGTTGTCCTTTATGGATGGGTTCTTAGGATACAACCAGATTAGGATTAATCTAGAGCACCAACTTAGCATGACATTCATGATTCCTTGGAGTACCTTTTGCTATACTATTATTCCATTTGACCATAAGAATACTAGTCCATGCAACACTTCCTTAATAAAGGGATTCACTATGACTGGAATGCTCAATGCTAAGAGGTCCTTGAAAACCTTAAGCAATATTTGGCACAACTACCAATAATTTATCCTCTGTCGTAGGGTAAATCATTTTTCATCTACCTTGCCATCTCTAACATGTCCATTTCTTATCTACTCTATCAAAAATATGATGATCAAGTAGAGATGCTAGTATACTACCTTAGCCATGCACTAGTTGCCCACAAGACCTGGTACACTAAAGTGGAGAAGTATTTTCTAGCACTAGTCTTATCCTTAAAGAAGTGGAGACACCACCTCTTTAGAAGCCAAGTCAACATAATTTGTAAGGTTAATATAATTAGAGCCATAATGAACAACATCTAGAAAGGTATTTATATAACCTGATGGAAAGCCATAACTGCAAAATTTGACCTTCATTACATCTCTTAATCCTCATCGAAAGTTCAAGCTATTGATGACCATGAAACCATAGATCTTGAGTTTCCTAATGAGCATGTTAACACTATTAGCTAAGTTTTTAAGGGTTATGAGGTAGTCATGTACTTTGACATAGGTTCAACTACACATGGGGCTAGTTCCATTGCCATCATAACATTCCCATCTAGTGAAATTTAACCCTTCACCTATCGTTTTGAATTCCCATGTACCAAAAACATAGTGGAGTATAAGGGTTTGATCAAAGGAATAATGGTAACTCATGACCTAGGAATTAGACACTTAGTGATTAAAGGAAATTCACAACTTGTGGTTAACCAAGTGATTGAGGTGTATGTGTGTAAGACCAAACACTTACAACCATACTGTGACCTAGGGAAGCAATTGTTACAATAATTCATAAATGTTGATATCCAACACATACCCTAAAACAAGAACACCATAGTTGATGCAATTGCAACATTAGCCCTTAGTGTGACACTAGATGTGTTTAGTAAGCTTTCCACCTTAACCTAGACTACGCTATTCCAATCATGGAGAACGTTGAGAATACCTTTGTGGTCATTGTTCATGTTGCTCCTTCCAATGAGTGGTATGATGATATCAAATTTTACCTTATGCATGATTAATCCTCACAAGGCCTGACTACTATTTAGAAGGATGTGGTATGCAAGATATTGATGCAGTATGTCATCCCAGGGGATAACACATTATGTCAATAATCCTATGATGACATACTCCTAAAGTGCTTAGGTAAAACAAATGCCAAAATAGTCCTAGAGTAGATTCATGATGATATTTATGGAGGACATATAGGACCAAGAGCTATGGCCACTAAGATTAGATGATTAGGCTACTACTAGTCCCATATGAAAAATGACTACCTACAAAAGGTTAAGTGATGTGACATGTGCCAATGATATAGTAACCTTATACATGTACCACCAACTAATTTGCATACCACTTAAATAACATGGCTATTTCAATGATGGGAGTTGGATATCATAGCACCTAAGTCTTTTGCAAAGCATAGCTTCATCATCTCCACAATTGAATACTTTACAAAGTGGGTTGAGGCTATTCCCCTTAGGAGGACTACATTTGAGTAGGTCTACAAATTCATCCTAGATAACATTGTATGTCATTTTAACATACCCATGACCATAGTTATAGACAATGGACCACAATTTAGAAACCAACAAACAAAAGAATTTTTTCATGACCTAGGCATTAAGCATTCTTTCTCGTCGTCTTATTATCCTCAAGCCAATGGACAAGAAAAAGCAAGCAACAAGACCATAATCAACTTACTTAAAAAGATGCTCAATAATAGGAAACAAAAAATGGCATGAGTAGCTTATCTATGCACTATGGGCCTATAGAACAAAAAATCACACAACAATTGGTATGACCCCTTATAGTCTATTTTATAGTTCTAAAGTTGTTTTACCTTTTGAATTACAAGTGCCATCACTTTAAGAGACCTTGATTGACTTCATCAATAATGAGTAGAATAAGGAGTTATAAATAGTGACCCTGAACCTAATGGAGGAGTAATGTATGTAAGTGCTTGCTCACATCGAACACTATCAAGAGGGGTAGAATTTGCAACATCACCATAACTTTCCCATGCACAAGATCAAATAAGGTGACTTGGTCCTCAAATCCTTCCACAAGCATGAAGAAAAATTCTCAATCAACTAGAAAGGGTCCTTCCTTATCATCAAAGCCTATGAGAATGGTATATTCAAAATATCCAACATGGATGGGAATGACCTGGCCAATCCAATCAATCATTCCTATCTAAAGCCATACTACGTGTAGCCAACAATCATTAGCAAGCAAGCTTCCTTTCTACATTCCACTAGGACCTTAAATTGACCACATGACCTACCAAGAACTTAACTAGTACCATGGCCATCATGGCCTTAAACTAGCAACTTTAGTGACTTAGATAGCTTGGTTTTATCATCTCATGTGACTTTTATACATTGTAACGTTATGGTATGTTGTGGTGTTTTGTATTCTTTGTTAGCACCTTTTGGGTTAATCCTCCAAGCACCAACAAAGAGGGGCCATTGAAACACCACAAAAATTTGCATGTTATAGCCAATTATCATCATGTAGCATTCAACCCATGAAACCCAAGGCAAAAATTCATTGTAAATGTGAACATTATAACCCATGGAGGAAAATCTCACATATTCCATACTTACAAGATCAAAAATACCTCATAAGTGGTCAAAGCCTCATTTCCCAAGTGAAAAAATGTTACCTAGTTTCTAGATTTGCACTTGGAGGGTCAAAATGCCTTTTGGAATGCCAAAAATGGCAATTTGATGGATTTTATGGGAGGTATACATTTTTCTATGCTAGAAACACTTACAAGGGGATAGATCTCACCTATCCCCAATGTGGAGAGATGGGGGATTTTCCCTCAGTTTGAAAGCCAACCACCCCCCCCACCCCTCTTGTGTGGAGGCTACATGTTTAGCTTGGAAACCTTTCCCCCTTAGCATGGAAGTTTCCCCCCAATGTAAAAGCCATAATAGCCAAATTTCATCACTCCAAGCACTCTAATATTAATCAACCACCTCAGTAAGGATGGCAAAAGGCTTAGCATGGAAGATTTAACTCTAGCGTAGAAGGTGTGCCTTCATTACTATTTATAGTAAATGGAATGACCATGGGGGAAGGCATTTACTATATATGGTAACCCATTAAATTTGGGCATCCATCTCACCTAAATGAGATAGAAATTTTGTGGCCAATTTCCAACCAAATAATAGCCATTTTTTAGCCTCATTCATGGCCCAAAACTTATAAAAACTAGCCTCAAACACCATTTACAGGTTTAGCACTTACACTTTTTAGTAATTTTGAATTTCTACACTTGAGCATTTTCAAGAACTCAAGAGTTTTTATGAGTTTCCACACTTTTTTTCTCTTGAACGCAATGTGGAAACTCTATGACCTTGTGAATTTGCAATCCGTGTTTGAGATATGTGAACCTTCAAGCCCCATGCAATACTTTTGGGATTCCCAACTCCCAACATAGAGCACTTGGACAGATTAGAGTTTTCACACTTCTTAACTTCCATCATAGCCAACCTATAGATCTAAGATTGTAATAGAGGAGGTTCGAAAGCATTAGGAGTGGCTTAGTACCTGGATCATGGAGTAGATTGCATCAACTTCAATGGGCTTTGAACTCCTACACTAGTGAATGCACCCACCCTCCTAGCCCTTCTTATTCTTTCATAGGTAGGCATTTTTTTTAAAACATTTTTGGAAACTCATTCTTTATTGTTTTAATAAAGTTTTAAAGTTTCATTCTATGGGAAATCCACATTTTCCTTTTATTTTTTTTACATTATATGTTTGCAATTTATTCTCTATGCATTTTGTAAGTCCCTAGTTGATCTACCAAACTAGCCAAGATGCATGGAATTCTATTTTTTCATATAGGCCTTGGGGATTCATCGGCTGAGGAATTGTTGTACACTAGATCTCCTTCAATTTTTGCTAGTGATCAAATTTTCTAGTCATAATAGGTGCAAAATTAAATTATTAGCATTTATAGTCATTAAATAACTTCAACATTTCAAATATTATTTGGAAAGATCATTAGTTCACATTATGTTAATAAAGCCTATGGTCAAACAATTCTTAGCTTAGAATGAAATTAGATTAAAAAGAGGAAAGTGGCTCATAAAGCTTCAAAGTGTCATATTTTCATTGGAAACATGTAAAACCATTAAAGGAATGGAAATGAAGTATGTGTATTAAATACTCATGAAGGAAATTGGTATGATGAGATTCTAGAATACCTTGATACAAGAAAATTTTCGAATAATTTTACAAGTCAAAAGAGAGTTTTTTTTTTCAAAAGCACAAATAAATTTGTGGTTAAAGATTGAATTTTATATAGAAAGTATTTTAGAGGGGTTTTTCTGGAATGTATTCACAATTATCAAATTGGTCCAATCTATTGGTCATGTGCAACATATAATTCATTATGGTTTTTATTATCCTACTATGTACCAAGATATTAAGTTGAGAATTTGAAAATGTTACAAATGTTAAATTCATAGATCAAAGATTAAAAAGGTTAGAGCTCCTTTAAAATTGGTAGTAGTGGACAAACCATTTTAGTAATGGGGCTTAGATTTTAGTGGTACAATTACTTCTTCAAGAGCTAGAGATAAGTTTATTCTCATAGCTACTGATTACTTTACCAAATGGTTCGAAGCAAAGGCTCTAAGAAAAAGTTTAGTATCAAACATAGTTATGTTCTTGGAAGATCATATTCTAAGTTATTTTTTTGGTCTACTTGAAGTCTTAATATCCAATAATGAACCTACTTTTCTATCTAAAGAATTTATAACATGGGCATCAGAAAAATCCATCTTTCTATTTTCTTCTTTAACTTATTATCCTAAAGGAAATGTGTTAGATAAATCTACAAATAAAAAGCTTATTTCCTACATTAAGAAGTTGATGGATGTAAATCCTAGAAATTGGATTGATTACTTACAATTTGCATTATGGATTGACTGTACGAGATTTAAGAAAGCTATTGGAAAATTAGCTTATAACTTGATCTATGGTTTACTTGCTAGAATCATGAACAAGATTATAAGTTTAGCCCTAGATTTTGTGCAAAATTATACTTAGAAAATTGATAAAAATAGAGGTTTCATAACCTTACTCATAAAAAGGGAAGCCAAAATAAATAGAGTTAAAGATAATTTACTAAAGAAAGCTTTTCAAGTCAAAAGGTGGTTCAATTGAAAGGCTCTAAAAAGGACTTTTAAGCTCGATGATCTTGTGTTATTTTAGAATATGAAGAAGCCAAATAAATTTTCAATATATGAACTAGTCCATTTTAGATCAAGAAACAATTATCCAAAGAAACATACAAGTATATATTATGTAGTTTCTATATAATGTTTTACATATAAAACATTATTTTGGATAATTTCCAAAAACTTAAATGTATATATACTAATAAATATATGTATATAGTATAGTAGTATATGTATGTATATAGCTATAATAATATTTAGTATACAAAGTAGTAAATAGTAAACCTTTTATATATAAACTTTAATATGTATATGCTTAGTAACAGCATATAAAATAAATAATATATATAGACTAATATCATAATTAATTATAACATAAATATCCTATACATATGCTTAGATAAGTGTATATAATATTTTATAAAAGACATGTATATGTTAAAGTATTATTTTAAAAAATATTTAATGTAAAGTGTTAGTTCAATTATTAGATTTATATTATCCTAAGTAATCATTACTTGTAATGAGTGTAAGTGGGAGTGATGGTTGAATAACCACTTAGTGGTAAATTAATTTCAACAACTAAATAGTAAAATTAAAATTGGCCTACTATATAATGATGAAAAGATAATTAAATTTAGCAAAGTGGCAAAGTTGGTTAGTAGAATTCGTGGGAATTTCAAACTTAATTTTCACTATAAAAAGAGATGTGCATTTCTTAGAATTGCATCATTTCTGAATTTAGAGCTTAGGTAGAGAAAGAAAGTGAGGTGTTTGAGTGTGAAGTAGAAAGATGGTTCTTGGAGAAAGAGAAATGAGAAGGCTATTTATCCCATATGTCATGGGATGTTGCTTAGAACATGTGCTGAGAGCTGATTTTAAGGTAACTGCCCATAGAGCATCAAGTAAAAGCCTTTTCTTACATTGGATTTTAGATGAGTTTAGATTTCTCATTGGTGGACTTTCCATACATTCCAATGTTTGGGGCAGATTCCATGAATGTAACACTCAAGATCAAAATGATTCTAGGAGAGATTATTCCTAGGGAGAGGCTTTTATGTCCAAAGATACAAAAGCATCTAATTAGGGAGAATCTCAAAAATCAATAGTTAAAGAGATGGATGCAAAGAGGAAAAAAACAATTGTAGAAAGCAAAAGTGAAGACCAAGATGAGGCCTTTACTATGCACAAAGAGGAATGAAAGGCATTCATCACAAATGAAATTACATATGAAAGGACTCTCAATATGATAATTCCTAAAATATTTACTCTAAGTATTTTCTTTCTGTTGGCGATCGTTTGGGACGCGACCACCAATGAGTGTCCTCGAACAGGATTTAGGTGCCTGCTGGTCTCTAGCAACACCAAGGTCTAGATACCTCCAAATAAACTTAGTAGTTAATGTGAGTATGTGTGTGTGCTGTTGCGGCATGCGATTGTGTGAAATGTAACGATTGCGTTGTGTGTAAACTACAAATGACTTACTTTAAAGAGATTCAGCCAACTTTGCCAAGTACTGTGAGTTGTTGAAAGTTTCCTATTTTGTTCAACTGCCTAGTCTATGCGGTCCTTATAATACCTACTTGTAACAAAAAAAATTTTGCAAAAAAAATTGAGCACAACTCCGCAAATATACTCCTAATTTTCCCCAGAGAAAGAGATAGTTCCACAAGAAAACTAGAAATAGAGCAAGATTCGATGGAAATAGACAGAAGATTTGTGTGGACATCAAATATTTAAATAAGGTAAAATGACATGAGTAAAAACTTTGCAATAAAGCTATCCCAAATTCAATATCTGCGAATTATTCAAACTTCCAAGGCTCAAACGAGCAATTTCTTCAAGACAATCCTACTATGCTACCAAAAATTGCTGCGTAAAATACCATGTACGAGACCCCATTTTGGCTAGATAATAGATTTCAATGATTGCATTCAACAGAACCTTCGAAAGACTTGATAATTTCTGATTGAAATAATACAGAAATTCACTTTAAAGATAAAAAGAAGCTATTCTGGTCCCATCAAAATACCAAAGATTTTCTGAACCCTCTTGACTACTGAATTGTTCAACGGCATGACTACAAGCAGAGGTTCTCTTACAACAATCCCAATATCAGTTCCTATACGTTTCACAATAACAATTTACTACTAAAATGCTCTTAAGGCTTTTAAACACAAGTGCTTCTATGGCAAAATTTTAATAGAAATTTCTATCGGGAAACAAGAACGATAAGAGCAATCTAAAAATCCCAAAATTACTTGCCAAGGATGATACTATCTAAACCACTAGCTAAGTAGTTTAAACAAAACAAAAATAAAACATAACTCATAGGACTATGACAAAGAGGCTGAAATCTTTTTTTAGCAAGCCATCTTACAAGCAATCTTCTTTACAAATCTTCTTTACAAATGCCCTTCTCAAGACCCAAAATGTGTCTTCAAGTGAGAGCCCAAGTGCTAACTAGTAGCCTTCCAAAGTGTGATATATCAAGTGTCTTCTTCCAAAAGTCCCCCCCTTTTTTCCTTACCCATGAAGCCTTTTTATAAGGTTCATAAGGTAGTTACATTGCAAAATATCCTAGCTAACTTTTCTCCCAAGTAAAGAGGTTACAACTTACCCATTTAGTTAGGAGGAAGTTATGTAGTTAGGAAGTTATACATAAAGTTAGGAGGAATTAATATTTGTAAATATTATAAATATTTCTTTTGTAAGTAATTTATTTATTTATTAAAATAAATCAAAAATCCCTAATTTAATTTAATTATTTTATTAAAATTTTAAATACTAAATATCATTAAGCCCTAATAAAGTTTTTCATAAAAATATAATATAATATCCACCTTGGGGTGTAGACGTTGGTGGTAGCGGAAAATACTTTATCTGTTCTTGTACCCCTTGAAATAGTATTTTAAAGTCGGTGATGGCTCAAAATATGAGTCCAAATGTGAAGGCACCAATCCTGTAACTGCCAACAACTAATTCCGAATTATCTCGCCCTGCCAAAAATCGTTACCAACTGCCATCACGGGAGAGGACTTTGCCACCGTGTTAGGAAAGGTCATCGTGTGTTCCGTAGGAATCTACAACTGTTGTAACCTTTGCTTCTCACAAATTCTTTTTAGTTTTTGATGATTATAACAGAAATTTTGCAAGGTGTTTGATATCCTTGAGCAGAGCAAATTGATCATCGCTTCATATATTTTCACTGCCTTCCGTACATAGCGTCCATCTGTGGCAACTGGTAAAATTTCTGACTTATGAAATTTTCCTCCAACATTTAATACAAACCCTTCAAGCAATGTCCACCAGGGATTTTGAATCATTAGCTACTATTACAGGTGGAAGCCCAAACTTGTTTATTGGGTGAAACAGGCACCCGTTGTTTTGAAATCCATCTTTCCAATGATCTTGAACAAGCCATAGGTGCCACCACCGAAATCAAAGATGAGCATGTTGTGCTCTGCCCTAGACTGGCCCGAGTTCTTCTTGCATAGTCTGTACGCGATTACTGCCAAAACCCTACTCAATACAGCTCAGTTTTGGAAAAGGGCCTCCATGCGCTCCATGAACTCAGGCTCACTATTCTCAACCTTCGACGAGCTGGCTACGGCTGCATCCGGTGACATCGATTCACAGATCTGGCCGATGCACGAGCGCGATTCTGAGTAGGTACCAGATGATGTATTTGCCGGTGACGCCCAAAAGCTCAAAAACCACGGCATCCAGTTTTGCATTTCAAAGTTTCTGTATTTTAACAACGTTTTCAATGGGCTTCTCAACTTGCAAAAATTTGGGTTCATCTGCAATAGAAACCTTTTCATCTTTCATTAATTTAAATTTATCAAATGAAATTCAAAACCTATTTGCAGTCCATTCATTAGATCTTCTGCATGTTTCCAACTCTTAACTGGACCATAAAGCTTAGGCATAGAACTGAAAAACCCATTATCCACGGTGGTGTCTATTTTTCAAATAGTAACAGGGAGTATGCTTTTTGTGGTAAATAACCTCATCCTTTGTTTGCTATTCCAATCTTCAATAAAGGAATAATTTGGCATCTTGTTTTCCAAGAATGCCTCAACATCAAATTATTTACTAGTGGATTACTTCTCCAAAAATACCCATTAACCCACAACAGTAAAGCTGTAAATTTACAACCATAGATTGTTCCAATTTTAAATAAAATATTCCAACAGTTCCATGGAATGGCCAAATGTGCCAACATTTCTGCCCCATCATTTCAAGACTAAAACATACTGAAATTTTCACTAAATTTTTACAACTGAATAGAAATATTTTTTGAGGAAAATTCCTATTTAACATAAGGTGTGATGGGACAAAAACCTCATTCCTAAGCAAAATCAAACTGTACATTATCAAGTTCTTCATGGACTATTCTTGAGATGGGAAGAGAATGGGGAGGATTACTCTGGTAGGAATCCTCATATCTCTAACCTTCTAATCTTCTTTCTCAAATGAATTCTCATTTTCTTAGAGTGTACAAATTTTTTTTTCAACACCTCCTTTTTCAACCATCTTACTTTTTCCATTTAAACTAATGTTATCAATCATCATAGGCTCACTATAGATGTATATTTAATTTGGTTCTCCTTTCCAAGGTAGCCACATGTGAGAATAATCTGTTGATATGTAACCTGAGAAATTCTTGCTCCAACTTCTACTCAATAAGAGACTATGTGAATCTGGTATATCTGCCACTTGAATAGTTACTCTACTTCTAATGCGAGGTTCAGAAGAAATTTCCAATAGAACATTTGGTAATTGACCCACAATCTTCACTCTACTTTTATCCACTTGAACAATATTTTTATTTGATTTTTCAGGAATTAAACCAAGTTTCCTACATATAGACAATGGCATTATAGTAAATGTAGCTCCAGAATCAACCAAACAATTGTGTAAGTATTTATCCTTCAATTTCATTGTCAAAAGAAAAGGAGGAGCTTCCTTATCATATGAAGTTTTTAATTTCTCATCATTATTTGACACATAACTTAACTCTGATTCTCTAACTCTTCTTTTACCTTTAATGAACTCTAAAGCCTTTCTTTGCTGATCTCCTATTTGAAGCAACTAATAAAAGCTAATATTGGCCTTGGCATGTTTAAGGTCTTCAATCAAATCATACTCTCCATCACCAATAAAGATTGGTTTCTTTATCCATTTATTAAAAAACTGACTTGGAGTGCTTTGCTCTACTTTATTATCTTTACCTTTATTCTTATCTCTTCTATTTGGCTCAAAAGCTTTTCTCTTAGTAGATGGATCAGTAATAACATTTGGGGGCCTAGAAGTAGTTAATATTTCTTTTGATCGGAGGCTATATCCATTTTCCTCATTGTTATTACATTCTTCATCTAATGACATATCTTCTTCAGAACTTGATAGAAAAGAAGTATCGCTAGATCCATTACTAGAAGATTTACTTGCATAATGAACACTAGATAACTCATTATCAAATTCAATATCAAGAAAGTTGGACATAATAAGATCACTTCCATCCTCATCTTTTGCTAACTTAGTTTCTTAATGTTTATGCTTCCTATTTTTCCTTTCTTCCTTGATATTAACTCTTGCCAATGCTTTTTCAAGCTTTACTATTTTGTTAGACATATCTCTCATTAATTGTCCTTTTTTAGATCCTACTTTTTCATGTTCTTGCTCTATCTTAACATGAGATGGACCTGGTAAAGCTTTAAATTGAGAAAAATCTTGCATAGGAATCATAACTCTTTCTTCTCTTTTTTGAATTTCAATATTTTCTTCAGGATTCAACTATTTTTCTAACTGTATAGCTTCACTAAAGTAGTCATTTAATGTAGTTAAGTTTGGATTTCTTCTTAACCAAATTGAAATGTTGGGGTTTACAGCCTTAAGATAAGTTTCTTTAAGCATTTCTTCTGATGGTCTATATTGTCTTTGAAAGAGTCCACAAATTCGTTGAAACTTGATGTTAAAATCTCTAATTAACTCTTTAACTCCTTGTTTAGCTTGTATCAGCCCACAGTATAGTTGTTTTTGATCTAAATGATTACCAAAATGGGCTAAGAAAATATTCTTCATGTCATCCCAACTTGTAATACTATTACTTGGTAAGTTCGAATACCAAATCTGAGCCATATCCTTTAGATTTGATACAAACAACCTACAAACTTGATCTTCATGTTGAATATTTGCATGAGCTAAAGCTAACTCAAACATGTGAATATATTCTTCAACTAAATAAGCTTTTCCAGGAATGAAAGGCTCAAGAAAATATTTGTAAACTACCTTAGGAATATCATTGTAATTTTGAAATCCTAATGGTGTAACTCCTTGCCAAGGATTTGCCATCCTATTCCTTTGAATAATTGAACTCTTAGACTTTCTAGATCTTCTCTTATGAATTGATAAACCCGATATAATGGGTGATCTTCTTGATCTTCTAGTTTTTACCCACTACTTGTTCCCAATTCGAAAAATTTCTTTTGTTCTTCTTCTGATGAAGAATCAGTCTTAGAATCTAGAATATCTTTTGAAACTTTTAAACTTCCCAAACTATCAATCTTCTTGGTTATAAACAGAAAATAGTATTTCTTAAGCCTTTATAGTAACAAAGAATTGTTGATATACTAAAAGTATAAGGCTTATGAGCCTGAGGCTAAATTTTCAGCCCTCCTTCTAACGCCAAAAGAACTATTGGCAACCATTTGGGACACAACCGCCAATGAGTGTCCTCGAACAGGATTTATGTGCCTTCTAGTCTCTGGCAACACCAAGGCCCAGATACCTCTAAATAAACTCAGTAGTTAATGTGAGTATGTGTGTGTGCTATTGCGGCGTGTGGTTGTGTGAAATGTAACGATTGCATTGTGTGTAAAATACAAATGACTTACTTTAAAGAGATTTAGCCAACTTTTCCAAGTACTGTGAGTTGTTGAAAGTATGTGTGTGTCCTATTTTGTTCAACTGCCTAGTCTATGCGGTCCTTATAATACCTACTTGTAACAAATAAAATTTTTCAAAAAAATTTGAGCACAACTCCGCAAATCTACTCCTAATTTTCCCCAGAGAAAGAGATAGTTCCACAAGAAAACTAGAAATAGAGCAAGATTTGATGGAAATAGACAGAGAAGAAAGAGGATTTGTGTGGATCTCAAATATTTAAACAAGGTAAAATGACACGAGTAAACACTTCACAATAAAGCTATCCCAAATTCAATATCTATGAATTATTCAAACTTCAAAGGCTCAAACAAGCAATTTCTTCAAGAGAATCCTACTATGCTACCAAAAATTGCTGTGTAAACTACCATGTACGAGATCCCATTTTGGCTAGATAATAGATGTCAACGATTGCATTCAATATAACCTTCGAAAGACTTGACAATTTCTAATTGAAATAATACGGAAATTCACTTTAAAGATAAAAAGAAGCTATTCTGGTCCCATCAAAATACCAAAGATTTTCTGAACCCTCTTGACTACTGAATTGTTCAACAACATGACTACAGGCAGAGGCTCTCTTACAACAATCCCAATATCAGTTCCTATACGTTGCACAATAACAATTTACTACTAAAATGCTCTTAAGGCTTTTAAACACAAGCGCTTCTATGGAAAAATTTTAATAGAAATTTCTATCAGGAAATAAGAACGATAAGAGCTATCTAAAAATCCCAAAATTACTTGCCAAGGATGATACTATCTAAACCACTAGCTAAGCAATTTAAACAAAACAAAAATAAAACATAACTCACAGGACTATGACAAAGACGCTGAAATCTTTTCTTTAGCAAGTCATCTTACAAGCAATCTTCTTTACAAATCTTTTTTACAAATGCCCTTCTCAAGACCCAAAATGTGTCTTCAAGTGAGAGCCCAAGTGCTAACTAGTAGCCTTCCAAAGTGTGATACATCAAGTGTCTTCTTCCAAAAGTCCCCCCCCCCCCCCCCCCCCCACCCCCTTTTTTCATTACCCATGAAGCCTTTTTATAAGGTTCATAAGGTAGTTACATTCCAAAATATCCTAGCTAAATTTTCTCCCAAGTAAGGGGGTTACAACTTACCCATTTAGTTAGGAGGAAGTTATGTAGTTAGGAAGTTATACATAAAGTTAGGAGGAATTAATATTGGTAAATATTATAAATATTGATTTTTTAAGTAATTTATTTATTTATTAAAATAAATCCAAAATCCCTAATTTAACTTAATTATTTTATTAAAATTTTAAATACTAAATTTCATTAAGCCCTAATAAAGTTTTTCATAAAAATATAATATAATATCCACCTTGGGGTGTAGACGTTGGTGGTAGTGGAAAATAATTTATCTATTCTTGTACCCCTAGAAATAGTATTTTAAATTTGGTGATGGCTCAAAATATGAGTCCGAATGTGAAGGCACCAATCCTATAATTGCCAGCAACTAATTCCAAATTTTCGTGCCCTATCGAAAATTGTTACCAACTACCATCATGGGAGAGGACTTTGCCACCGCATTAGGAAAGGTGACCGTGTGTTCCGTAGGAATCTGCAACTGTTGTAACCTTGGCTTCTTACAAATGCTCTTTAGTTTTTGATGATTATAACATAAATTTTGCAAGGTGTTTGATATCCTTAAGCAGAGAAAATTGATCATCGCTTCATATATTTTCACTGCCTTCCATACATAGCATCCCTGTGGCAACTGGTAAAATTTCTGACTTATGAAATTTTCCTCCAACATTTAATACAAACCCTTCAAGCAACGTCCACCAGGGATTTTGAATCATTAGCTACTGTTATAGGCGGAAGCCCAAACTTGTTTATTGCATGAAACAGGCACCCGTTCTTCTAAAATCCATCTTTCCAATGATCTTGAACAAGCCCTAGGTGCCACCGCTGAAATCAACGATGAGCATGCTGTGCTCTACCCTAGATTGGCCCGAGTTCTTCTTGCACAGTCTGTACACGATTACTGCTAAAAACCTGCTCAATACAGCTCAGTCGTGGAAAAGGGCCTCCATGCACTCCATGAACTCGGGCTCGCTGTTCTTAGCCTTTGGCGAGTTGGCTGCGGTTGCGTCTGGCGACATTGATTCGCAGATCTGGCCGATGCACGGGCGCAATTCTGAGTAGGTACCAGACGACATATTTGTCGGTGATTCCCAAAAGCTCAAAAATCATGGCATCCAGTTCTGCATTTCAGAGTTTCTGTATTTTAGCAACGTTTTCAATGGGCTTCTGAACTTGCGGAAATTCAGATTCATCTGCAACAGAAACCTTCTCATCTTTTGTTAATTTAAATTTATCAAATGAAATTCAAAACCTATTGGCAGTCCATTCGTTAGATCTTCTGCATGCTTCCAACTCTTAACTGGACCATAAAGCTTAGGCATAGAACTTAAAAATCCATTATCCACGGTGGTGTCTATTTTTCAAACAGTAACAGGGAGTATGCTTTTTGCAGTAAATAACCTCATCCTTTGTTTGCTATTCCAATCTTCAATAAAGGAATAATTTGGCATTTTGTTTTCCAAGAAGGCCTCAACATCAAATTATTTACCAGTGGATTACTTCTCCAAAAATACCCATTAACCCACAACACTAAAGCTGTAAATTTACAACCATAGATTGTTCCAATTTTAAATAAAATATTCCAAATATTCCATGGAATGGCCAAATGTACCAACACTTTCCACCCACAAAATAGTTTATATGATATTGATTTTGTATACTTTCCTATGTTTTCTTAGGAATAAGGTTTTTATTTCATCAAACCTTAATTTTGGTGAATTTTTTCCTTTTAAAAGATTTGTTTCTTTGTAAAAATGTTGAATAGAGTTGTGTTTTGGTAATGATTTAGTTGGTGAGTAATTTTAAACACCATGATCTCAAAGAAATTTTAGGTGGGGGAATGAAATGTTAGCACATTTTATCCATTTCATGGAGTAGGAATATGGAATCAATAAATATGGAAAAATGATATATAAAAATAAAAAGAGATTTATTTGAAGATCATAAGTAACATTACCTATCTATGTTTTTGGAAAATGATCTATTTAATGCTGCTCTTTTGGTTGTTATACTCATATAGAGTCTAACTGGGAGTAGGAGATGAACTATTTCTTTGTCCTCACTGTCTCTAGATTTTAGAGTTTAAGGTAGATACAAAGGTAATCAAAATTTCTTTTTCTTAGAGTTAAATTTAGCCTAAGCCTATTACAAGTCCTTACATTTAAAGATTTTGGTGGAGATAGTTAACCTAGAATAAGCATTTTGAGAAAAAATCATGGCTAAGTTAACAAAAATTTGACAAGTTTACAATTGAGAAAAATACTGCAACATTATTAATGGAAATCATCTACGGCTAACTATTGGATGCTTTGGAAAATAAAAGAAAATAGTTGGAATTAGGGAAGGGAATAGTGAAGGTCTACAATTGAGTTATGAAATAATACCAAAAGTTATTGGAACAATGATAAAGTGGGAGTTAACATTATTAATAAAAATCCTTGCTCCAACAAGGGTAGAAATTGATGCAACTCATCATCTTAAACATTATATTATTAAGTGGATTCTGGTTGCCTAGGAAATGACACCTAAGCAAGAAGAAAAATAGGAATGGACTTTTACTAGTAACACTGCATCATGATTTCTTTTCCTTGCGCAACCATCCAAACCAAAAAATTTTACACTTACCTACATGAGGAAATTTAATGGTGAAAACTATAATTGTCAAAGAAAAAGGAGATAACCCTAATGTGTAGTAGTGTTAGTAGTATGCTCAAAGTAAATTAGAAAACACAAAAAGATGATTAAGCATTCCATGATAGTTCAGTTTGGCCAAAGAGAGCCAATTGCAAACCCTCAAAGAAACAACCAAAACAAGTTACATGGGTAATTCAAAATTTGACACTGATGGCAATGATGGATGTGGTGCCAACGTGAGGACCATGATGGCAAGAGATGTTGTTTCCTCCAGTAGTTATGGAGGTAGAAGCACTGACATTTGTAGGGTAAGGATGAGCCAATAGGTGGAGTTTAGAACATTTCCAAACAAATTTGTAATCGCTAGAACACACAACAACACATCAGGGATGTCAGATGAAGCCACAAATCCAACACATGGTTGTCCATCATTGTAACACCACAATTCCCAATGGGTAATGTAGCAGTAGGGCAACAAGCAATGCAATGGTAAGGGCAACATAGCAATGGGAATATGGTGGTAACATAGCAACAATAAACCCTTGCTCATAAACTACATCCAAAAAATTATGATTCCTATTTTAAGATCACGGTTGTGATGAAGTATTAATAAAAAAATTATGTATACTAGTGTGGCTATAAGTGGTAGCATAAGTTTGGAAAAGTAATACATGCACAAGTGTCAAAGTTATAATTTAAAGGGGAAAATCTATACAACTTTACTTATTAAAAGTAAATTTCCACATGATTAAGTTATATAAAAACCTAACTAAAATTCCTAAATATTTGTATTTTAAAGGACACTTGCCAATTATGCCATGTATTTCTCCAATTTTTGTAACTTCCTATGATAACTTTTATGATATTTGTTACCATGGAAACACTTGACAATCATAACTTAAATTTTTCATAATCCCCCATGGAGGCTATTATTCAAAAGGTGGTTATAAATTTATATGCCTAAGATATTTTTAAGACCCATAACTTCTCATGATTATTGTAACTACCTTAAGATCCTTGTAAAAGGACCTTTAAAGGTAGATTTTGGAAGAAGATTTTTGGGGACCAAGATTTGCAAAAAGACAATTGAAGATCATTTGTAAGATGGCTTGCTAAAGAAATTGATTTGGCTAGTTTGTTTTAATCCTATGAGTTCTTTTCTTCTCATTTTTTTAGTTACTTAGCTAATGGTTTAGATAATATCATTCTTGGCATTTAATTTCTGTATTTTTCCTAGGTTGCTTTTATAGCTCTATTTTTGCACAATATTAGACTCCTATTAAGATTTGTCAAAAAAGAGCTCATGTTGAAAGCCTCAAGAGCAATTTAATAGGAATGTCTTAATGAAATTACTTATTTTGAGCATAGAGAATCTAGGAAAGTCTTTGATACTTTGATGAGATTGAAATACCTTCTTTATTTGTAAAGTGTATTTCCTTGGTATTTCAATCAAGAAATTCTCAAATTTTTGAAAGCTCTATTGAATGCAATTGTTGAAATCTATTAACTAACCAAAATAGAGACTTGTACTTTTTCATTTATGCAGTAGTTTTTGGTTGTATAATAAGATTGACTTTATGAAATTGCTTATTGAGCTCAAAAATTTTGGACAACTCGTAGTTATTGAATTAGAAATAGCTTTATTATGAAGTGTTTACTCATATCAATTTATCTTTCTATAATATCTGAGATTCCACATAATTCTATTTTCTTTTCTTTATTTTTCTAAGTCCATTGAATCTTACTGTATTTCTAGTCTTCTTATGGAACTTTCTATTTGGAGGGAATTAGGAGTAGATTAGCAAAATTTTTCTGAAATTATTTTGTGAAATTATTTTTGTTACAAGTAGGTATTATAAGAATCATATAGACAAAGTTAGCTGAATCTCATTTATGAAAGTTGACTATGGTTGTATACACAACCCAACCATTTTAACATTTACAATAGCAAACAGATACTCACAACTAGTTCATTTTATAACTGCTGAGTTTATTTGGAGATATATGAGCTTTGGTGTTGCCAAAGACTAGCAAGAACCTAATCCCTATTCAAATAAGCTCGTTGGCGGTCCTATCCCAAATGGTTGTCAACAACTTGCATCTCTACTTTCTCTCATGATTTCTTTTCTTCTTCTTTCCTTTCCTTCCTTTCTTCTTCTTTTTTTCTTCTCTTCTTTTCCTTTACTACCTTGGTCAATGCCTCTCTCTTCACTTTATTATTTATTTTCATCTCAGCTATAAAACATCAATAAACAACAAAACTCAACAAGCATAAAAACATAAAAATGAAAAATATAGAAACATTATGAAACATCAAAATACAAATATATTAATACCAAATATGAAATACAATCTATAAATATCTTTAAACTTACTTAATCTCTTTGCATCCTAGGCCACTTATAGTTCAAACTTCTCTTAATAATATGTATCCACTACTTTAATAGAAATCACTTTCTTCTTCTTGGTTGTCTATCCCTCATCCTATGTTTCTAATGCATAATTTCTCATTACCTTCATCTCTTGCACTATGTTCTTGTGAACTAAATATTTCTTAGATGGCTCCACACTATCAAAAATGGAGGATTCAAATATATCTTCTTATAACAATGATGCTACCTCCATGGGACCATCCATTACTATGGGAAGTATCATCATGATGTTCATCACATGCTAACACATAGAAGGAGAGAAGTCCTTCTTATTCAAAAACTTCTCCTTTCAATTAGTACAATCTAGCAACTTCACAAAATAAGACAACATCCCATAATAAATGAAGTTGCTAGAACTTTTACCATCCATGATATTAATGTTTGCTAACTTGCTAAATGCCTTCTTGTCAAGGTAACTAGCTCGATCATAGCAAGTTTCATGGATCATGACATTATAGATGATTACAAGCCTAATAGGAGAAGTAGTTCTACATTATACAATCTTGCCACAAAATACTCTCTCAGTGAAGAGATGATACATTTACACTATATTAGGGTTCTCACACTTGAAAATGTTGTGAAACTTGTCATTATACTAAGTTCAATGAGTAATCACCTCTTGATTAATCACTGAGAGTCTCTCTCATTTTCCTTTGCTACTATGCCAATATTAGGAAAATCGATCTAGTACCTTAATAAATCCTAGTTCTAAGGTAAGATGACCTCTCTACCCTAAACTCAAACTATGAACAACCAATAATGGCTTGAATAACATCTTTCCATGACAACCATGTTTGTAGAAGAGATGTTAGGAGATTTTAATGTCAACAAAGGAATCAATCCTATGTTCTCTAAGTTAGAAAGATTTTTCCTTTCACCTTTACATATCAACCATGCATAGCCTACAAGAGTATTGTATACGTTGGCTTGTAAGCTTTTTTTTTCATGCTTACAAGTTGAATGTCTACAACTTTTGAATTTTAATTTTATATGCAAAAGAAAAGCATAGGTTATTAAACATAAAGCACATATCTCGACAAAGGCCAAGTAAAGCATAGGTAAAATGAAGCTAAGTGCCAAACATGAGACTGAATAAATCAACATCGTATAAATTACACTTGGACACTAGGTGGATATGAGAATCGTTAGACCACTCCTCCCTCATGCTTAACTTAGGCCTATCATGGAAAATATGAATCAAAATAGCCTATAGAAACCCATGGTACCATCAATGTTTTCAAGCCTCCTCTACCCCACCAAAAAATTGGGAAAATATTATAGGATACTAGTTATCATCAAGAGAAACCTCATAAATCATATGTTCTAAAATCTCCAAATAAGTTTCCTCTCAATTAGGACCATCAAATGTACAATTGCACTAAAAATAACAATCAAAAAATATAGTAGTGTTCCTCACAAAAATCCCAGAACATAGAAGAAATACAGTACCATTATTGAGAGATCATATTTGGAGACTATAATGTGGGTGATGATAGGACTAAATAAACTTTGAATGTTACAAGGATCCAAAAATAATATGGTATTTACATTAAACCATTTGTAAGGGTGAACCCTTCACAAATGGTTCAACTGCTTGTGCTAGATATCTTATGTCCTATCCATCTTGTCCACTATTGTGTCAACATCACTTAGGTCCTAGATTACATATAAAAATAGTCTCATACTGATCCCATAAGAGATCTTCTCAAGTTGATGTGAGATGATCTGCAAAGGTAATAGATTTTATACAAGCACAGAAAAATTCTTAATGTAGATTACTAGGAAGTTCTTGGCTCCTACATGAGTCCACATTTGCATGTGATACAAGGACTAATCATCCATAATTAGGAGGATATTCACCCTCCATGATCTTCCTATGATCATTTGGGCAGCATTACAAATTAGGAAGTACATAGGGTAAATTGGTAGGAGCCTAGGGATGATGCATATCGTACAAAATAACATGCAAAATTACCAAGTAGTATTCATGAGATAAGCTTAAATGTAAAAGACTTAGAGAAAAATAATATACTACCTACAAAATTTGAATAGGGAAGATCAATTAGCATAAAAAAACAAGACTTAGGTATGAAAGTTTAGCTCCTTAACATTTCCTAGGAGACTTCTTGATATATCTCTAAGGAAAAACTACTTTCAATACTTAGACAATTTTTTTCTATCACATATCCCTTGACACTTAGGTAAATTTCTTTCTCCATTGTTAGGCATCTAATCATTACTTTCCTCCTTGACTTAGACTTTTCATTCGAATGCTTAACTTTGGATTCTACTACCCTCATCTAACACTTAGCTAAATTTCAATCTTCTCTTCTTGTCCTTTTTATACCTAGCTAAGTTTTCATCTACAATGTCTCCATAGTTAAATTTTGGACTAATGATCCTAAGACTTAGCCTAAAAAAAAGTTGTTTAAACTTTCCCACTAACACTTAAAACAAATTTTAGGTTTTCGTCCCCCTTCTTCTACACTTAGGTAAATTTTAATTTCTTATTTCTCCTTGCACCTAACACTTAGCCACACTTTTGGCTTCATCCTACTCTCAGTTAGAAAATTTTCAATTCTACATCTAGCACTTAGGAAAATTTTTAGTTTTTATTTACTCTTGTTCAACACTTAGGAAACCTTTTTGGCCTATACTTAGAAACTTTTCAATTTTCACTCTACACCTAGGACTCAAGAATTTTCTTTTTTCTTGAAACTTAGATAAATTTTACCTCTTCGTACCCTTACATCCATGTAGGACATTTACTTCCTTCTCCACCTTTTCATTAGCTTCTTAAGCCAAACTGAGCCTTACTTTTAAAATTAGCAGATAGTAATAAAATTAAAATTGAAAAATAGCACACAACTAATGGGCTAAGCCCCACCACATCCCACATTAACACCTACAAGGGCTAGTTGGTATTGCCAGTGTCCTTGACATGCATCTAGTTCCTCCTGCTATATGCAAATGTTGGGTAACACTAGTTGCATGCTGTGTGTTAGTGTCACCACCACTAGTATACACAGTACTCACCTAATAGTGCACCACAACGCCCTCCAATATCATGTTCCCTCTTCCCTATGGGGTATAAATTTTTTTTAGACAAATGTAGAATGGTGCCATTTCCTCCCTCCTCATCTTAGTCTATGTAGCTTTCACTACCTAACCACTATCCTCACATCCTCATTAGCACTAAGCTATACATCCCTTCCTTTGTGCTACCTCATCCACAAAAGCCTTATTAATGTATTTTCCTTTTTCCTTGAAGTGGAAGAAATCTATAAAAAGTGGTAAAATTTTTATCCAAAAAACTTTATAGATTTGATCCTCATGGGTACTATGGATGGAATTCTCATTTATGGCTAGCATCCACAAGCCCAACTCTATTCTTCCCAAGGATAGATCTAACCTCCAAGTACATAGATCTATGTTATTCCATCACCTTCATCTCCACCTTTGAAAATAATCATTTTGAATTTTTCCTTTTTTTCCTTCCCCTTTCCTCCATACTACCCATGCTTCATGATACTAGCACTAGTATGACCATTGATGTAGGCTAATGAGGCACAGGTGTTACAGTTGAAAAAATCAATGGTTGGAACATTAATAGGTTACTGGGCATATAGCCTAACCTCAGATCCATGTGAGGACTGTGCTGGAGAAAAGAAATAGAAATGGGATGCCTTGAACGGTCTAGTCGATCAGATAGGGACTTATGCAGTGTACAATAACATTTTATAAACAATGGTTTTACAAATGTTATGTGTGGAGATTAAGGCAAAGGAAATGTAGCATATGGAATAGTAAAAGCATAATAGAATATGTGATTGAGCAATAAATGTAAATCGATACACAATGATGCAAAATGTATGTGATAGAAAAATGAAAGGAAAGCTTGGGTGAGAGGGTGCATCACCCCAAAATCAGGGGATATGATCTTTTCTTGAATGAAGAAGGTGTACAATTGATGTGAAATGTGGATAGGCATAGCTTACAATGTAATGGTACGGTCACAGCTCCTTGACTGCTGCCAATGGCTTGCTAACAAGAACTGATGAGTTGGTGCTTGCTGGGCTAAGAGAGATCTGGGAAGTGCTACTGCTAGGGTTTTTTGTTCATTAACCTTCCACTTGCTAGTCTCTTTGCTAATGCCAATCCCTAAAAAGCCAAATGCCAAATTCCAATCTCCAATCATAAGAAAGCCATGTCCAAAAGTCAACCTTTGAAGCTAACCCTTTTGAATGTTTTTCGTTGGGGTATTTATAGAGCCAAGAGCAGGAGAGATATGTCATTTAGATGCCATGTGTCCTATGTCCCACCTAGCCTAAATTGTGAATGTGCCATACTGGTATGTAGTGCTATGCTATAGTGTTACACTGGTGTGTTATACTATAGTGTAACGAGGTTGGATGTGAAACCTACTAAGCTGTGACCATACCACTCAAACTGCATGTGCTAGAATCCATTGAACTACCATGTTTTTATAGAGAATGCCAATGTCAAATGCAAAATGGAGCCTATGCTCTAGGACTACATCTTCCCTACTCTTACAAGTGGGGTCAAGCATAGGGACAACATTGGGAATTAACAGGGGGTGCAAAACAAAGAAAACTATTGATCTTATCTATCAAAGAGATGCTGAAGTAGAAATGATCATCACCAATGAGTTCTAAAGCTACTAGAGATTTCTTGAGGCCTCTACACGAGTGGTACACTATCTACGCTGCCTAGGGTAGTGGCATAGCGTGAATGCCCACATGCTACATTGTGCTATGCTACATAGTGTAGCATAGTGTAGCAGCTAGTTTTGAGACAGATCTTACTTGAAAATTGAAAATACCCCTCTAAGGCCTAGCTAGGCAAGGAACTTCAAAAATTAGCAACCTTGTTCTTCATGTTGAAAGGCCCTAGGACCTAAGGACTTCATCCTTGAAACATTTTTTGGCTTTGTGTCCTTGCTACGCTATGCAGCGTAGCACAACGTAGTAGCTAATGTGACATGAATCCTTGCTTGATCTGCAATGCTTTGTCAAGAAATTTTGCTTGGAACCCAAGGGTGATGTGGGACCTCTGAGGCCTAGCTAGGCAAGGAACTTCAAAAATTAGCAACCTTTTTCTTCATGTTCAAAGGCCCTAGGACCTAAGGACTTCATCCTTGAAACATTTTTGGGCTTTGTGTCCTTGCTACGCTATGCAGCGTAGCACAACGTAGTAGCTAATGTGACATGAATCCTTGCTTGATCTGCAATGCTTTGTCAAGAAATTTTGCTTGGAACCCAAGGGTGATGTGGGACAGGTAGTCTTGGAAGTTGAAGCATGGTCAAGTGCAAACCTTTTTCTAGGGAAACTTGAAAAAGGAGCTTCGCGTGTTCTGACCATGCTACGTTGTGCTACACCATGTAGTGTAGCACCGAATTTAACTTGAATTCTAACTCACTCTGCAAACGTATTATTGTAGGATGTTGATCATGTACTGGAGTGGTAGTACAAAAAGCATTTTTTATGGTCTTGGCATGGGAAATTATGTTTACTTCATCAAAGTAATTTAAGTAGAAGTATTACCACACTAGAACCCTGCTATGCTGTGCTATACTATGTAGCATAGCACAACGTAGCACTCAAATGAAGATGATTTTTGATGAAATTTTCCACATGTTGATCATGTTTTAAGGATGAAGTGGACTAGGTATCCTGAAGGGTTGAATCATTATCAACTGCATCTTTGATGCTTGACTAGTCTCCACATGGCCTGCTACATTATGTGGCATAGTGTAGCATAGTAGGTTTTGTAGTTAGAAAACTTGTCAAACTATTTAGTCCATCCTGAATACTTTGGATAGCTCCTAGCATGGTCACTGGGTAGACCATTAGCCAGGTCATGTGTCAAGCTGGGCAAGCTAGAGGGTGTAGCAAGCCTGTTAGCCTGGGAGGTAGAAAATTTGCCAGACTACACAGTCTACCCCTACTACCTCTTTCATGCAAACTAGCCTGATCGATGGGTGTTGCATTAACTATGCTATAGAGGGTTGTAGGCAGGCTTGGAAGTAGCTTCGCAAGCATTAGGACTTCCAAGGTTCCATGTTTTCTGCATGGTCTAGCATGACACCATGCTTGCGAAAATCCTTGTCCAAATTTTGGGAGTATGCTAAATCATCAGAGTCCCAAAATTGATGGTGTTTCAATGGCCTATCTTTGTTGATGTCTAGAGAATTTTCTTGAGAGACGTTGATAAAGAATACGAAACACCATAAAGAACAAGATTCCAACATCGCTCCTTAGTGCCCACTTGAATAATGCTTTGCTATGCTTGAGAGTACTTGAAGGGTGATGTACGATAGGGGGTAAGAGATGGATTTAAGTAAATAAGGTTAGGGAAGAAATGAATGTAGAATGTGACACTATGAAAACTATTGCCATAGTGTGATCCCTTGTCAAAATGCTTATGAGGGAGCAAACACACATGGGTGTGTTTCCTTTTCAACCTTTACCTCTCACTCGAGTGCTTAGAGATGGTCGATTTATAGTTGAAGTGATTGCAAAGCAGCTATGGTGCCATTTTTTTAAGCATTCCTTTTAAAGATTTTGCATTTTTTCTCTTTTGTACTTTTCTGCTAATTTTTTTTTTGCTACACACCCATGTTCACTTGAAGGAAACATTGTCATTGCTGTAGGACAGGTGTTACCTCCAAGAGATGAGTTGTGTTACATCCATGTCATCATGGGCTTGGTGATTGGGCATATGAGTGGGCTTTATGTGCATTAGGGAAGCTTGTGAAGAAGATGTCAGAGATTTTAAGTATAGGGAATGGAGATTAAGTTAGCCAAAGGGAGAGTATGATATGCACTCCCAAGTAGCTAGTCTAATCGAAGTGGCCACTTTGGAATAATGTAGTATCTTTCTCTTATGGTGAAACACATCCCTAAATGATTCCATCTCAGATTTTATCCTACAAACATAATAGAGAGAAAATAAGAAAAAATAACCATTGAGTGAAGTGAAGGAAAAGTCCTATTTTCTTGGGACATTGCCAAGGTGGCAAGTGTTATGTCTGACATGTGCAATGTCCAAAGCAGGAAGGCCAGTGCAGGTTTTGGTAGTGGTAGGCTGAAAAGTTTCAGTGGCCCCACTGGTAATGAGCACTAAAGAGGCTAGGAGCAATGATGATGCAGGTGCTTAGGAATCCCCACCAAAGTTAAGCATCATAAAATCCAACTACAAGGTGAGAAGCCTAACATTTGAATGCCTTTTAAACTCTGATGATGGTGAGGGCTAGAGGATGGTAGCATTATGGTTAGGCCACAATAGTGCTAGGACTCTAGTAGCAAGTGATGATGAAAAGAGCTATGATTAGAATGATTGGTTGTGGTAGTGACAGCTCTGGAAGGTCAACAAGATGTCAAACAACATCTCTAGAAGATCAACAAGATGCTAGGGATGATGATGATGCATGTTTCATAGAGGATTTTTTCTTGGAAATGTGAACTTCATTCTAGAATTGCAATATCCCACCCCATCTACCTAGGAAGCTTGAAGATGGGAACACTCACTTGTTCACAAGGTTACACGTGTGAGCTAGGAGGCGTTGCACTGCGAACCTAGTTTAAGATCTTGGTAGATCATTGAATGTGCTAGTTTAATGTCCTAGTGGACCTTTGTGCTAGTTTAAGGTCTCGGAAGACCATTTTACTAGTTTAATGTTGTAGCAAATGATGGATGGCCAGTTTAAGGTCATAGCAGATCATGTTGTGATGCTAGTTTTATGTCATGGCCCAAAGACATGTTGTGCTAGTTTAACATCATAGCAGACATTTTGTGCCAGTTTTACATTGTAGCAGATGAGTTGTGCTAGTTTATAGTCATAGCAGACTATTTGAACCAGTTTATAGTAATAGAAGACTATCTATGCTAGTTTTACATCATAGCGAATGATTTACTTACATTGCTTCACGTATGGTGTAATCCTTCATGTTAAACGTAGTATGGCTTTAGGTACAAGTGGTTGATAGGATTCGAGAATTCATTGCTGTCTACATCAACTAGCTTGAATGGCCCATTTTCATAGGCTTTTGTGAGTACAAATAAGCCTTCCTAGTTGGCTGAGAATTTTCTCACTGGCTCATGAATGACCTTGAGGACTAGGTTCCCCTTTTTGATTGGTTGTTGGTGTAGATTTTAGTGATGTTTTTGACAATGTGGCCAAGTGTCTGGATGCACTCCTCCTCTATAGACTCAAGGTCAATGATCCTTGACTCATTGTTTTGAGCTTTTTCCACAATATTCAAAAGGATCATTTGAAGTGATGGAACCTGCAATTCAAGAGGTAACACTGCTTTAGATCCATATACAAGATTGTATGAGTTTTACTTGTAACTATCCTGCATGTTGTGTGATATGTCCAAAGCACATAGAGGATTTACTCATGTCATTGCCTCTTGCTACTGCTAAGCATCCTTTTCAAAAGGTTGATGATGACTTTGTTGGTTGCCTCTACTTGACCATTTCCCTAAGGGTAGTATGGCGATGAGAAAGAGTGTTTGATACTCATATTTTTGTAAAAATCTTTGGTTTCTTTGCTACTGAATTATGGCCCATTATCAGTGAAAATAGTCATGGGAAGGCCAAATCGTGTTACTATGTTGTCTAGAATGAAGTGGAAAACCTATTGGAACGTGGTCTCTCTAAGGGGAATAGCTTCTACCCATTTTGTAAAGTATTCAACTGTGGTAATAATGAAACTATGCCTTGTAGAAAACTTAGGTGTCATGGGTCCTATGATATCTAGTCCCCAACATTGGAAAGGCCATGTGATCTATGTGGTATGTAATTTAGTAGGCAATACCTGTATAAGGTTCCCATGACATTGACAGACATCGCATGTTCTAACCTTGGCAATGAAATCATGTTCCATGGAAGGCTAGTAGTAGCCTAGGTGTCTAATTTTTGCTGCCATAGCCCTGTGAGCTATGCATCCCCCACATCATCCCTCATGGACTTGATCAACAATTTTTTGTGCTTCATCACCACTAATGCAAGCTAGCAATATCCCATCATAAGAGCATTTGCATAGAGTGTTGTCTCCTATGAGGATATATTATTGGGCTCATTTTCATAGTGCATCCCTTTGGGTGGGTGTCAAGTTGTGTGGGGGTTCACCATGTTCGAGTTATGATTTAATGTTTTCATACCATTCTTGAGTATGCGCTGCACTTATAGATGTGATATGTACCATGTGAATGATAGGATTGGCACATTCTACTATTGAAGTGGGCAAGGTAGCAAACATATGTAATGGCATGCTTAGTGCTAATGTGGCTAATGCATCTGCTATAGTCTTTTCACTGAGAGGCACATGTTGGATGTCCAAGGTTGCAAACTACTTTAGCAAGTGCTTGGTCAAATTGCTGTAAGGTTGTAGATGCTATGCTTTGCAAGTGTATACCTCTATTGCTTGGTTAACAACTAGTTGTGAGTCACCTCGAATCACTAGGCTTTGGATCCCCAACTCTTGGGCTGCAAAGATGCCCCTAAGGAGACCCTCATATTCCGCCAAATTTTTTTTGCAAAGGAATGTAAAGTGATACATGAAAGGTTGAATCTCCCTAGAGGGGAATATGAGAACCATAGTGGCACTACTACTTTGTGTAGTTGAAGCCCTGTCAAAGTGGGAATGGCTTCAAAGTCTATTAGTACTAGGCTTATGCTATTAACATGTTCATCTGGGAATTCAAGTTCTATCACTACTTGGTCATTGATAGGCGAGGCTATAAGTTGTGTAGCTATAACTTGACCTTTTACTGATGGTTGTGCTACATAGTGTAGGTCAAATTCTAGGGTTATGGCCTTCCACCGAGCTATCCTACTACTTTCGTATATGTTGGTTGTAATAGCCTGAAGTATGTTATTCTTGCAAATAATGTTTACTTGGCTATGAAATAGGTAATGCCTCCATTTATTAAGCACAAATACTAAAGCAAGACAAATTTTCTCTACTTTGTTGTATTTGGCTTCATAGGCTATCAAGGCATGACTCAGGTAATAGACAAGTATTTTGGAACCATCATTCCTCTTTTGGCAAAGCAAGGTAGCGATAGACATGTTTGATGTGGTAAGTTAAATGTGAAATAGCTTGTCTCTCTATGGAGGGAAAATAGTGAGGAGATGGGCAAGCTCTTTCTTTAAGCTATCAAAAGCTTCTTGACATTGGTTGGTCCATTCAAATTTAACACCCTTTTTAAGCAAGTGTTGCATTGGGTGCAACTTGTTAGTTAATCTCATAATAAATCTTCTTATGAATTGGAATCTTCCCTATAGCCCATGCAACTCCTTAAGGTTTGTAGGTGATGCTAAGTTAATGATAGCTTTAACTTCATCAGGTTCTACAAGTATCCCCATTTTCGACACTACAAAGCCTAACATGTGTCCATTTTTGATGCCGAAAACACACTTTCTATGATTGAGACAAAGTTCATGTCTGTGACAATGCTGAAGGACCAAGCTTAGGTCATTTTCTTGGTCAATATCCTTTTCAGACTTAACGTTTATATTGTCCACATAATCATTTATCTTTTCTAAAAGATAGTCACTAAAGATGTAGGTCATCGGCCACTGGTATGTTGCTCCTACATTCCTTAGCCCAAAGGACATCATTATGTAGTAGAAGGTTCCCTAGGAGGTCATGAAAGTAGTTGCTAGTTGATGTTCTAGGTTTATGCAAATTTTCTTGTAGCTTAGGAACCCATCCATAAAGGATAGTAAGGCATGATCGGCCATAGTATCAATAAGTTGGTCGATGCTAGGCAATGGGAAGTCATCCTTAATCATCACTTTGTTCAAATCCTGAAAATCTATACAAATTCATGTACCTCCTATTTTCTTTGAAACAACAATGATGTTTGACACCCATTCTGAATAATCAACCACTTGGATGAACCCAACTTGGTAGAGTTTAGTGATTTTGTTACGTACAACTAATGCGATCTCTAGATTGATCTTGCGGGCTTTTTGTTTTATCGCCTTGAAATGTGGATCTAGTATGATATTGTGTTGTATAATATGTGGGTCTAAGCCTAGCATATCTTCATATGACCATTCAAACACTTCAATGTTATCATCAAGGAATCTAGAGATGCTTTGTTTGACTTGTGAATCTAGTAATGAGCTAACTTTTAGTGTTCTTTCCTTCCCTTTTGATGTAGTCACGAGGATTTTGATAAGGGGATCCTCCATTACATTACTAACCTTAAAGTCCAAGGCCTAGACTAGGTCTTCAGGCCAGTCTAGGCATATTTCTTAGGATGCTATGTAGGTGTCACAAGAGGATGGTTCAAAGTCTACCAATTCTACATTCAAGTGTCTTGTAAACCTACCATGGGGCCTTGTCAGAATTAAGGGCAAATGAAGATCATCATAGGAAGCCATTTTTCCAAGAAACCTATGAAAACAAGAAAAAAAACAAAGTGAAGTGGTACCTATTTAAGATAGCAACATGTAATGAATCTATGCAAAGTAATGATGCAACATTAAAGGGTTGCCAATTTAAGGTCTTAGCGGATCATAGCTATGAAAACGTTCATGCTGAAAATTACCAGTTTAAGGTCATAGTAGATAATCAATGGGTTTAAAATGTAAATGGGATGTTAAGATTGCCAGTTTAAGGTCATAGCAGACTGTAACCATGCAATGTCGTAAGTCAAAGTTTCCAGTTTAAGGTCGTAGAAAACTATAACCATGCAAAATTGTACATTGAAATTGCTAGTTTAAGGACTTAGCGGACCATAACTGAGCCACATTGTAAAAGCAATGAAGTGAAAATTTAGTGCATTTAGGTGCTATGCTGCAGCTATGTTCTATGATACAGTAGATGCATGCTACGTTGTAGGGGATAGGGATGTCCCTTGCTGTGCTACAGTAGACAGGGACACTTCATGTCATGCATGGGATGTGGAACGTCCTACGTTACGCGTGGGACATGAAAAACCTAGGAAAGTGACATGTGTTTTAACTAAGTTGGCTATAAATAGGGGATTACCCCATGGTAATCTTATCACTTTCACTATCAGAGCTAACACCAAGAGCATTGCATGGTTGAGCTGAGAGACAGCATAGTAGTCATAGTGTAGCAGTTGATACAAACAATTTGTGAGTAGAAAGAATGGCATGCAAGAGTGAATGCAAGCATTAGGGGCTTGCTAATGTAGATGAAGGGGAGCACACCCTACAATGTCTTCCCAATGCCCACATTGAGGAATGGCAGGAGGCCCCATCCACCCAGTAAGTTGATACACTACCCTTGTTTACATTGTGTAATTTATCAAGTTAGATTGTTACTGCAGTCACTATGTCTTGGTTGTTACGATTGTCACTATTTCTACGCTATGACTATTGTTATTTCCTTGGCTATCACTTTGGCCACTATGCCATGGCTATTTCCACTTTGACCATAGTGGCCGTGGTGATCGCTATGCTATGGCTAGCGCATGGCATTGCCCCAGCGACCATTGTTGGGACTGGCCGATGCACCATTGTGGGGGTTTGCAGTGTAATGCATGTTCAATGTAGCATAGCACCCATGGAGGGAATTCTATTTTGCAAGGTTTCTTAGGTAGCGTAGCACATGTTTAGCATAGCATAGCATGTTGTATGTTATATTTAATGCAGGGTGGATAGGGCTAGGGTAATAGAGACGTTGTATGCATTTTCTTTAGGCCGTGTTATTTTTGACATTGCGATTTTTAGACTTGTGTTTTTGATGGTCACTATGCTACTCCATTACACTACTAAATTTCTACGTTGGTAGGCCTACTATGCTTGTAGACCTGCTACGCTACTATGTTGTTAGAGCCTCTATGCTGCTACACTAGAAGAACTGCTATGCTGCTATGCTTGTTGTAGTGTTGTACCTACTACATTATTATGCTTGTTACATTGTTATAATTATCATACTTGCTATGTTGCTATGCTGCATCATGTATGGTTGTCATGTCGTGCTACGTATAATGGAGTTGCCACTCTTGTGCAAAGAGTAGCTGCTACACTATGCTATGCAGGGTGTACATGCTATGCTACGCTACGCATGACACCCTACTACACTGCATGTAATGTTTGGCCTTGTTCCATTGTGTTAGAGACATACTATTTTGTACTCACAAAAAAATTGTATACTAGAGGCTACGCTACACTATTTGGTAATTGTCACTTGAACATTGTATTAACATTTTGTACTATGTCATGTAGGTTCATGTTGAATCCCATCCTGATTATGTTTGAGGTGGTAGGGGTCTTATGCTGCCTGAGTGCACTCATGGCCAATGTCCTCCCTCCCCATGCACGAGTAGGGGATCAGGTGTTCTAGTTCCAGGAAGGTGCATGGGAGTTCATAGAGTTCCTCCTTTGCCACTTTAGTGTGATAGTGTGGTCACCCTATCAGCCAAGACAGCCACTGTTCTCATTGAAACGTTGTTGCCCGAGGCAAACCAAGGCATTTTGAAGTTCATGGCTAATGGGTCAATTGAGGGTGAAGGGGCAGAACGCTCAAATCAGTGCCCAAGAGGCTTAAGACACTTGTGTTGGATTTGGGGCATGCCCAAATTTAAATACTATCATTAATACAACACATTGTTTGTAGCTTGTCACATGCGCACATTCTTCTAGAATCCACCTAGGACCATCTACTATGCTGGCGGGTGAGTCCTATGAAGATGTTTTAGAGATGTTGTGTCATTTTTCTTGGATAGTCAAAATGCTTATTATACTCTGCATGTTACCAGGTTTGTGGTTGACAAGGATGGTCTTCACAATCATGAGGGAACATTGGCCTTTGCCCAAATGGCTTTACAAGAGTTCTCTTCTACCAGGAACATATGTGTTTGTGTCATAGAATATCTTGGGGCCAACTTCAAAACCTACCCAACCAAGTATGCCAAATTCTACATGAAATGTGAAGAAGTTGAATGGTTTGATGGAAAATGGGCATCACACCGAGCAGTTACTGTAGAAGAAGTCCTAGTGGAAATCCCCCCATTTCCCACGCCATTCACACCTAGTGTATTAAATTATGCATTTATTTTTTGTGTGTTCAAGTGATTGATTTTTTTTCTTTTTGTTAAATTTTTTTTAATTATTTTAGTATCAAGAAAGTCCCAAGAGGTTATAGTAATCACCTCTAGATGTGATGAAACTAACCTCTTCTTCAAGTATAGGGAGGTGGATGAGACACAATGTTGGCTATGCACTAGGGCCCCAGCCACCCTTGTTCATAATGTTTAGGAGGCCAAGCTCATGGATTTATTCTTAGTAGTAAATCCAAGCATCCCAGCTATAGAAATGATCTCCCTAGTTGATTCTTTTTCTAAAATGGTTGACTGCTTCCCCACATAGGTTCACAATGTATGGGTGGTATTTAAGATTATTGAAAACCTTTTTACAGATATTTTCGGCATTCCCTCTGATGGTATACCTATAGGGGATAAGACTATCAAGGATGTAAATCATCAAGGAGATATAGAAGAATGGCTAGGGATGAGAAAAGACTGAAAGGGGATTTATATAAAGTCAGCGTAGGGGTGGCTCAAAAGGTTTACCCTATCTTCTAGGCCTATGCCTTCCCTAAGCTACTCTCCCAAGGAAAAATTCTTGGAGTAGAGTAGGCTTGGATCATGAGGGATGTCATGGAAGAAGGGACCTGCTATAATTAGGCTAAGTACCTCTCTTAAGGCTTGTGGGCTGAAATGGTTAAGTTTTGTGAGAATCTTACATAAACCACAAATGGTTCCTATTGTGACTTAGTGTTATCATTAATGCTATGGCATTGATGGTGCAACCTACATTGTTAGAGTTCATAGGATCTTTGTAAACACCCATCGACTAATTTTAAGGTTGAATGAGACTACTCTCATCTAGGACCAGCTTACCTTGATCCATCATTCATTGAATGTCATCCTTTAAGGCTAAGCAATAATATGCATCATGTCCACATAGTTGATGATAGTCATAGAAATGCTCTATCCTAAAATTCCAAGGCACTAGTGGTTCATTAGGTGTAGCCAAGGAGGGGTTTCAAAGGACTTCGCAATGCCTTCGGTGAAGTTTGAGGGCCTTCTCTGACATTCTTTTATGTTGAATACACCTAGCTTCCAACAATTTGTTTAGAAGTTTTGAAGGCTTAATCGGTAGTGGGGTATACTTTGAATGGTCTTTGCACTCAAAGTTTGGCCTTGGCTTAGTTTGCACCATAGGTGTTGAGGTCAGGGGTTGACCTATGTTGCTGGAGCTGAGTGTGGAATTAGTGGAAGCTTTGGATGTTGTGGCAGCCTTTTTGTTATTGTTGATGTTGGGCTTGGTCTCCTTAGCCATAGTAGCTAGTATGGTTGCTGCAGCCTTGCCTTTCTCCTTGTCCTTCTTCATGTGTGCATTTTTGTAGGTCACATAGGATGGATCCCTACTAGCTTCCACTATGTCCTGAATGCTCTTAGTTTGAGCAAATGCTTGGCTAAGGGATCGCGGAGCCAAGTGGTACAGTTTATACTTGATAAAGTCATTTACTACACTCTTGAAGATGGCTAGCAAATGGGCATTAGCAATCGGTTCACGTATTTCATTCAAAGTTGCACTCCAACATTGTATAAATTTTTGCATGGATTCAAGTAGTTCTTACTTGACATTCATAAGCTGGTCTAGGGTGACCTTTGATTTCAAGTTGTACTTAAAGTGGGTCACAAATTGACTTAGCAACTCCTCCAAGGTGGAGATAGAAGAGCATAGGAGTGCACGGTACCAATCTAAGGCTTTGCTAGTCAGAGACATTATGAAGACACAAATGATGGTGTGATGCCATGGTTGCAATAGCAAGGATTCAAACCTGAATGTTACTAAATGTGTATTCGGTCACCCTCCCCATTGTATTTTGTAAATTGGGGGAGTTGTATCCCAAGGGGCAATGTAAGCACAAGCACAACCAGGCTAATAGGATCATCATGGTAAAAGTCCATGACTTGAATGATTTTTGAATTAGTGGCTTTAAGTTTTTTAATCTATTTAGTGAGGATCTACATGAGTTGGAAAGCTTCGTATAGACTTGGGGATCTCGTGGATGGTTGTGAGGCCACCAGAGTAGCTATCACTAGTTGCGCTATTGGTGCAGCTGTCAATCCCACTGAGGATGTTGTTGGAACAGCTCTTGTTAGTGGCATTGTATGAGTAGCCCACATTCTAGTAGGTGGTGCTGATGGAGCAGCTACTATTAGTTGCACCATGGGAGTATTCATTTTCATAGAGGGAAAGGTGGCGCACAATCCCGTGTTCAGTTGTGCTATGTGTGGGACTTGATATGTTTGAGGCTATGTGTATTGTTGCACATATGATAGTTGAGATATAGGGAAAAAATTTGTTATTGTCCACCATGTGGTCAAGGTTAGGCCTAAATGTGGTTGCGATGTAGGCACTGTGTGCATGTACGGTAGCGTGGATGCTATAAGGGTTAGGTGCAGGGCTTGGATAGATGAGAAGAGATGGTCACCAAGAAATGAGGTTGAGGGGCCTACATGCTAATACACTAATGACATTTGATGACTTCCCATCCCCAAATGGGGTCTAGGTTGCGAAAGTGTCATGGTAATAGAAAAGAGGGTAGAAGATAGGTGCTGGTGTGATCGAAGGATAGAGGCAGAAGAGACAAATATAGTGTAGATTGGGCCACCACCTTCAGAGTGGGAGTCTAACTCCTCTTTCTCATCTTGAAAGGGTTCTTCATATTGGGATGTTGTGTCTCGTTCACGTGCCCTACTTACTTGGACAAGTTGGTTTAGCATCCATTGATACATCTCTATCAACAGGATAGTGGTATCGGGAGTAGGGATGAACTCCATCCCATTCTGATAGATGAACTCAAAGTTACATTTCTCTTCGAATTCATGATGGTCCAATGGTATATTCACTTGGATTTTTGCACACAAAAAATTGTAATGCTCTTCTTCTTGACGTAGACGTTTGGGCGATTACTGTTGCATTCTTAGGGACTATCTCTGTATTAGCACTAGGCTGGGCGGTTGCTCAGGACCTACCATATTTTGGATAGAGTAGAGTACTTCCATTCTTGAGGTGGGAATTGCAATGATAATGGGATTCATTTTCTATTATGAAAAGGTACAAAAAAGAAAGATATGTGCAAGCAACTATTGCAAACAATGTGTTTTTATAATAAGTAGTTGCAGTTGAAAACCATAGGAGAGATAGGCTGAAACTAGATATGCCTAGAAGTGTTGGAAAATGGTTTCCTTCACTGTTATGTCTATTATGCTGAGTAGGGCTGCTGCATTGATAGGGTTGCTACATTGCAGAGGATATAGGCAGCGTAACATAGTGGACATCGTGTCATGACAAATAGTGTAGCACAATAGAGGGTGCAATGCAATAGGTAGTGTAACATAGTAAATAGTGCAACATAGTAGGTAGCATAACACAGTAGATAGTTTCGGGACTTTCATCCCACAGGGTCCCAAAGGAACTACCTACTAGGGCCAATATGTACCAACCGATGCGTAGACAACCACAGGGGTATCACGTCTATGCTAGCTAGGCGTTGGTAGCGGGGTACAGAATACATGCAGGACTACCCATGGAGCAAAGAAGGAACACAATGGTTTAGGCCCTCTTTCTAGTGACAAAAACTATTATAGCCAAAAACATCAATGTCTGGAACACTGAGAGGTTACCGAGTGTATAGCCTAACTCCAAATCCATGCGAGGACCATGATAAAGAAAAGAAATGGGAACGGGAGGCCCTAAACGTTCTCGCCAATCAGATAGGGACTTATGTAGTGTACAATAACCTTTCATAAAAATTTGTTTAAAAATGTTACATGTGGCTATTAAGGTGAAGGAAATGTAACATAAGGAATAGTAAAAGCATAACAGAAAATATGACTAAGAAATAAATGTAAATTGACACATAATGATGCAAAATGTATGTGATAGCAAAATGAAAGAAAATATTGGGTGAGAGGGTGCACCACCCTAAAATCAAGGGATTTGATCTTTTCCTGACTGAAGAAGATGTACAAATGATGTGTGGTGTGGATAGGCATAGCTTACAACATAATGGTATGGTCATAGCTCCTTGATTGCTACCAATGGCTTGCTAATAGGAACTAAGGAGCTAGTGCTTCTTGGGCTAAGAGAGATCTGGGAAGTGCTATTACTGGGGTTTTTTGTTCATTAACCTTATGCTTGCTAGTCTCTTTCCCAAAGCCAATTGCTAGAAAGCCAAATGCCAAATGCCAATCTCCAATCGAAAGAAAGTGAAGTCCAAAAGCCAACCTTTGAAGCCAACCCTTTTGAACATTTTTCATTAGGGTATTTATAGAGCCAAGAGTAGGAGAGAGATGTGGTTTAGATGCCACATGTCGTGGGTCCCACATGGACTTAATTGTGAATGTGCCATACTGGTGTGTAGTGCTATGTTGTAGTGTTATGCTGGTGTGCTACGCTGTAGTGTAACAAGGCTGGACATGAAACCTGCTAAGCTACGACCATACTGTTTAGACTTCATGTGCCAAAATACAGAGAATTTACATTTTTTTATAGAAAATGCCAATGTTAAATGCAAAGTGGAGCCTACACTCTAGGACTATTTCTTGCTTTCTCTAGTAGTAGGGTCAAGTGTAGGGGAAACTCTGGGAATCAACAAAGGGGTGCAAAACAAAGCAAGTTGCTAATCTTGTCTATCGAATACATGCTAGAGTAGAAATGATCATCGCCAATGATTTTTGGAGCTGCTAGAGATATCTTGTGGCCTCTACGTGAGTGTTACACTATCTATGCTACCCAACAGAGTGGTGTAGCATGAATGCCCACATGCTATGTTGTGCTATGCTACCCAACGTAGTGGTGTAGCATGAATGCCCACACACTATGTTGTGCTATGCTACATAGTGTAGCAACTAGTTTTGAGATAGATCTTGCTCAAAAATCAAAAATACCCTTCTGAGGCCTAGCTAGGCAAGGAAGTTCAGCAATTAGTAACCCTATTCTTCATGTTGATAGGCCCTAGGACCTAAGGACTTCATCCTTGGGATACTTTTGGGCTTTGTGTCCTTGCTATGTTGTGTAGCATAGCACAACATAGTAGTTAGTGTGACATAAATCCTAGCTTGATCTACAATGCTTTCTCAAGAAACATTGATTGGAATCCAAGGGTGAAATGGGACAGGTAGTCTTGGAGGTCAAAGCAGGGCCAAGTGCAAACCTTTTGCTAGGGCAACTTGATGGAGGACCTTCGTGCATTTTGACCCCACTACGCTATGCTATGCTATGTAGCATACCACAATGTAGCATCTAGTTTAACTTGAATTCTAACTCACTTTGCAAATTTTTTGTCATAGGATGTCGATCATGTCCTCGAGTGGCAGCAGAACAAGCATTTTTTATGGTCTAGGCATGGGAAATTATGTTTACTTTGTCAAAGCAATCTGAGTGGAATTATTGCCACACTAGAACCATGCTATGCTATGCTACACTGTGTAGCATAGCACAACATAGTACTCAAATGAATATGATTTTAGAAAAAATTTTCCACATTATCCTACATCATGTTGATCATGCTTCAAGGATGAAGTGGAGCAGGTATCCTGGAGGGCTAAATCATTGTTAACTACATCTTTGGTGCCTAGTCAGTCTCCACATGGCCTGGTACACTATGCAACATAGTGTAGCATAGCAGGTCTCACAGTTAGAAAACTTTCTGAACTATTTAGTCCATCCAAAACAATTTTGACAAATCCTAGCATGGTCCCTGGATAGACCATCAGCCAGGTCATGTGTCAAGCTAGGCAAGCTAGAGGGTGTAGCAAGCTTATTAGCTTGGGAGATAGAAAATTTTCCAGACTGCATGGTCTACCACTAGTGCCTCTTTCATGCAAACTAGCCTCATGGCTGGGTGTTGTGTTGATTATGCTACAGAGGGTGGTAGGTAGCCTTGGAAGTTTCTTCATAGGCATTAGGACTTCCGGGGTGCCATGTTGTCTGTGTGGTCTAGCGTGACACTATTCTTGCAAAGATCCTTGCCAAAATTTCATGACTATGCTAAATCATCAGAGTCCCAAAATTGATGATGTTTCAACAAGTTGCTGCAACTACTAGTGCAATTGGATGCCACATTATGGTGTAGCATCTAGAACAATGATTGGAATAGTTACCAATAGCCCATGCCACTAATGCCTAGGTACGCCCGTTACACCACCTCATCCTACCCTCTATAACTTTGTGAAATAATGAAAAACTAATGGAAATAAAACTTAAAAGTGTAAAAGAAAACTTGTCTAGGCTCCATAAGAACAACATTCTACTCCTTCCTAACACTCCTAGACTTACTACCATGTCCCTTGTTAGGATCCACCTACTTCTTTACTATGTGCACCCTTCCTCTTCCCCTAACATGGTATCATCTCATCCATAAGTAGTAACAAGTTTCAAGCTCTCTCCTCTTCCAAGCTCTAAAAGTCTAAACTACCAAATTTATTATCTTTTCCTGCATAATATTTCTCATACCCTTTCACTTTTCCTCTTTCTTTTCTTATTTTTTCCTTCATTCATACAAGATCATGAGTCCCTTACATTGGTCTTCAAAACATGGGTACCACAAGCCTAAAACTTTCTATGAACATCCTAAGATGGCTACGAACCTAGCCTACATTATTTATGTTTCCCCTGCATACTCTCTATTACTAAAGTATACATAAAAACTAATTTAAAAAGCTTAAAAATATAAAAATATTTCTAATTTTTCCCTTCTCATGACTCAAAAAATTTTCTAACTCTCCCTAGTTATAACTTGTAAATTTACTTATAAATTATTCTAACTTTGTGATTCTTATACTCTTTCTTATATAACTTTCATTTTACCTTGTTCTTGTAAGCCATGAACCCAACCATCCTCTATTGGCTATGCAAATCCCTTATCTTGGATGGGCCCCATGGTTACATTACCAAGTCTAACAATGGGGACTTAATTGAGGTATCTTCCTTTAACTCCTTAGATCCCTTAAACACTATTATCTTAACATTGAACATTATCAAGAAAGAATTAAACCCTTATTCTTGCCTTCCCTTCTTGGATCCCAAGCTTATCCTAACTAATGACCTCCTCATAGAACCCACTATCACTAATCACTAAAATGAATAAAAGACCCTTCAACTAGGGGTAAACTTATCCAAAAATATTAAGAAATCCATCCTTGTGGAAGGCTTCAAACTTGTCAAAAAATGACTTGAACAATCAAACTTGACCTAGCCTTGGCCATCAAATATGAGATCACAAAACTTTACAACATAGGCTTCATATGCCCCATAGACTACTTAGACTGAGTATCCAATAAAGTAGTTGTTTCTAAGAAAAACTATGTCATTGTAATGTACATTGATTTTGTTATCTTAACAAGGTGACATTAAAATATGACTTCCCACTACTCAACATGAAAAAACTTATAGATAAAATGATAGGTCATGCTTTACTTAGTTTAATGGATGGCTTTTTAGGATATAAGCAAATCCAAATCAATCCCAAGAATTAACATTTCACAACTTTCATAACCCTATGAGGAACCTTTTGGTACATAAAGATGTCCTTTGGACTTAAAAATGTCAAAGCAATAAATCAATGAGTTATGACCTTCATATTTATTAACAAGGTATTCAAAACTATCAATGATTATGTTAATGATTTAACTATCAAGTCTATTATAGCCACTAATAACCCCACTAATTTAGACATATTCTTATCCTAATGTAATGAGTACAGCCACTAAATTAACTTTAAAAAGCATATCTTTGATGTAAAAATAGGAGAAATGCTAGGATTTCTAGTTTCGACTAATCCTATTAGAGTAGACTGTAATAAAATTTTGATTAATATTAGAATTCCTAGTATTAGATAATATACCTCTTGTTACCTAAGTACCTAAAAGACATGCACATCCTACAAGGTAGACTCAAATCCAATCATCATTTCTTATGTAATCTAAGTAACCAATTTCATCCACTTTCTCATCTTTTTAAGAGTCAACTACTATTAACTAGGACTTAAAGTGTTAAGTGGTCTTTGATTCAATTAAGCATACTCACTAATCTTCTAGCTTTTTATCTACCTTAATTTAATCAATCATCTCTATTTCTCTAAATATAGTTATTACATTGCATTCATGCCTTGTTAATGAAAATGGTGTAAATCTTTCTATCTACTACATCTCTCATCCTTTTTCTAATTGTGAAACACACTACACAAACATAGAAAAATATTACTTAGGCCTTATCTTTGCTCATAAGAAATGGAGACACTACTTACTAGGGATAAATGTTCATGTGATCTATCAACATAATGTGTTATGATCTATTGCTACCAACCCCTATGATAATAGCTACATGGACAAATTGAAAAAACTTCTCATCAAGTTTGATTTAACCTACCTTACCAAACACTCTATCAAAGGCTAGGCCATAGTGGATCTCCTTACATAAACCCTACTATTAAAATCTTTGAAAACCAAGTCACATGGAAATAATCATTCCTTCAACTACAACATTAACATATGAGAATTTTGATTTACACATATATTTTGATGATTCTCATACAGCTCAAGGTTTAGTGCAACTTTTGTTCTTAATCATTAAGATATTGATCCTATCTAAAAAACTTATAAATTTAATTTTTCATGCACTAACAATGTTACCAAATATGAGGATCTTAATTAAGATTTTCTCTTAGAACTTTGAATAGTAATTAATAGATTTTTCATCCATGGTGATTCTTAGTTAGTCATACACCAAGTTAATAATGAATACACTTGTAAGGATAAATACCTTTAGTCTTATCTTGACTTAGCTAAATATCTAGTTTCTCAATTTAATGAATGGTTACTCATGCATCTACATCACTCAAAAAACATTCTTGGTAATATTTTAGATCCATTTTCTCTTCTTATTAATCCTATTTTTTTAAAATATCATTTAACTTATTCAACACAATAAACACCAATAACTCTCAAAGATATACAACATAGAGGCTTGGTTAACTTAGAAGAAGTTGAATAATACCAAAAAATCATACAATACCTATAATTTGGAGAAACTCCCAAACATTTGTCAAGATCACAAATTTTCTTTGTAAATGTTCCAATCATTTTTCTATTATTGAGCCTAGTATTTTATGTTGTATTTCTACATCATGCATTCTTCTATGTTGTCTAAGTCATGACAAAGCTTAAATAGTCCTAGAACAGGGACATTCAAGTATATGCAATGTTTACTTGGGCTTATGATCTTTGGTAGCTCATATTATTTTAATCAATTACTGATGGCATATGATTTTTGGAGATGCATAGATGATAGTTAAGATTTGTGATACATATCAACATCATGCTCGACTTATTTATGTTCCATTACAAGATCTTAGGACTTCTAAAATCATGTGGCCCTTCTAAAAGTAGGGGCTAGATCTCATAGATTCCATCAATTGTTCCTCATCCACTAGTCACTAGTTCATCCTAATAGTTATAGAATATTTTATCAAATGGATTGAAGTTATTCTCTTAAAATCTTCAACCTTCAAGTACATCTATCCTTTCATCTTAGATCACACAATCGTCTACTTTGGTATTTCCTTCACATCTTCACTAATAATGGATCCTAATTCAAGAGAAAAACAACTAGCTAAATTTTGTGAGCAATACTAAATCATCCAATAATTCTTAGCCCAATGTAATCTCCAATCTAATGGTTAAGCTAGGTCAACTAATAAATTCCTCATCTACCTACTTAAAACCATGGTTGAAAAATTCCAATGCAATTGGTGTATCCTATTATTTCATGTCCTTTCAGTCTATCAGACCACCTTTAAACTTGAAACTAGCTATATCCCATTCATGCTTACCTATGGATTGGAAGCAATGATGCTCGTGGAGTTGGATGTGCTCTCTCTTCAATTAGTTTTGAACAATTGGATATTAGATGATGAAAAATGACAAAATGAACTATGTTAAGCTAGATATCCTAGAAGAAAATTGCAAGAAAGTAGCAATCAAGATTCAAAATTATCAAAAGGTTATGTGCCATTACCATGAAAATCATGTTAGACTAAGAAAAATCAAAGAAGATGATCTTATCCTAAACCATTTTCCTAATTTCAAAACTTCTAAAAGCTCCATAAACTGGCAAGGTTTCTTTATCATTCCTAAAATCCTTAACAATGAAGCATATTATTTGGAAAACTTGAATAGAAGTCATTATACAAATATTGTAAAGAGAGCTTACTTAAAATAATACTATATTTAAAGTATATATATCATGTTTACTCTAACCCTTTCCCTTACTTTATCTATGTCTTATTGATTTAATTTTTATTTCCTCCCTATCTTGTTCTTCCTTCCTTTCTCTCTTTCTTTCTATTCTATGTTTCTTTCTTCTATCTCACTTGTGCAATTTCATTTATTTCCCCTAATCTCTACTAATATTTACTTTTATTATCACACAATGGTAAGGATATTTATCAACAATCTACCTCATGCAAAGAGCAATGAGTATTCTATTATTTCTACTTCATGTGAGTGTGTGCTGAGTTTAAGTGGGATAGGAAGAGAATTTATCAGTTTATCTGCATCGATAATCATTAGATTATAGGACCAAGCCATGCCTCACTTTTGTGGCATAGAAACTCATCTTGGTGTATAGGTGATATGCCTTATTTCTCCCTTCATTTTATTATTTTCTAATTTTTTATCTCTATATTTTATCTTCCCTCTCTCATGTTTCTCTTTTCTTCCTTAAGTCTCCTTCCTATCTCATTTCCTTTTATTTAATTAACATATCAATAGGGATTAAATCCTTCTATTCTATTCTAAGAATGTGTTGAGAGCATTAGTGGAATAAGGTATGAACATCATCAATAGCATGTCTTCAACCATCTTATGTGTAGGATCTAGCCATGTCTCCTCTTATGATATAACATCATTCTCATGACTAGTGTATTAATGATATCCTAACATTCTTCCCTTCTTCTATTCTTTCTTCTCATTTTTCTCTTATAGGTACATCAATTCATCCATTTATTCTCTTCCTGGTAGATTCACTTTCAACACCTCAACAGTATCAATTAAGAAGATACAATGTTACATTCACCATGAATTAAGACTAAGTGTGCTGATGGAACCAAATTGTTTCTTAGTTTGGTGCTAATGCTAACACTAACATCAGTGTTGGTGTCAATGTCAACAATGAAAACATGGTTCCTAATACTTCAAAGGCTTATCTTGCCTAGAATTTAACTTATCTCTTAGACTCTTAGGCTCTTTAGTGATTATTTGACATTGGTTTTGGTACTTTGAAAGGAAGTTTTGATAGGTTTAATGATAATCTTACTAGTTAAGACTTCAAAATTTTCTATGAATGTTAGTGTTACCATGCTAATCTCATCACCCTTTCAAGTCATCAAGATCAACATTTAGTATTGTTCCCTTGATCTACAAGCTTCTCTAAGTCTCAAAAAATTATCATAACTTATTTTAGCTTCAAATTGGGCATCTTGAAGAGTGATCAATTAGTTCTAAAATTTGATAAAAAATTTTCTGTCTCCCTACTAGAGTTGAAATTTATGCCAATATCAAATTCAACACCCTAGGGATCATCAAAATATCATTCTTGAACTTTCCATTCACCAATCGACCATATCTTCTAGCTTCACAAGCTCCTTAGTATTGTCTTAGTAGCATTTAACATTAGTTGAAGTATTAAATTAGATCATAAATTCTTGGAACATCTAAATGAGAAAATGTAAGAAATTTTATCTAAGTCACATTGATACTATCATTAGCATCAATGGTAACATTTTTGGAACCCATATTTTACACTTCATGACTATCACATCCTACATTTGACCTCATTCCCTACCTTCACAAGCTACTTAGAATCATTTAACATCTATTTGAATGGAAAAATAGGCCTTGGAAGGCATAAACTAGCACTTAGATAAAGTTAGTAAATGTTTTCTAAGTATTTATGTTGTTAACACTGACAGCAACATCACCTCTAGTGGAACCTATAGAACTCAAGTCTAAAAATCAAACTTATCAATTTTGAACTCTATATGAACTTCACTTAACTCTACGATTGAATTTAACAACATTAACCCTTTAAATATGGAAGTAAAACCCATATTTTAAGGCTAGTTTCTTGATATCTAGAGAACAAGTCAATATTTCAAGAGATCAAAACTACATATAGTAGACCACCCAACATCTTCAACATATTCCATGACCACCATAGCTCCTATAAGTTCTAGTACTAACACTGATGTACCATCAGTGATTGTCAGGTAGCATCCATGTCAATAGTCCAAAATTCAAAGTTTTCAACATCTGCGTCAATTTCTAGAGTTATAATTTTTTAACTCTAGCATCAATAATGGGACACTTAGACAAAATGACCCTATTTAGCCTCAAATTGATCTTGAACAATGCTTGAGACTTCTTCATCCATATCTTTACCATACAAAGGTTTAATTTCACTCTCCAAACTCATATTTACTTGCAAATTAGTTTATTATTGTTAGTTTTATCTCACTTACATTTTTACTCCAACACTTATATTTTGGCCCTCCGTAGGAGGTAAGCACTTATTTTCTTAGAAAATAAACCACTTTATTCTTTGGCAAGAAAATCTAAATCCTTCCCCCCATAACATAGCTCATATATTCACATATTTTATGCTCTTTTATTCATGTTGTATGCCTAGATTTTATTCCATTTCTCATAGTGCATGCCATTTTTTATTTCTCAGCGTTACCTACTTAGTTATTTTTTTAGCAATCAATACTTACCTAGTTTCAATATGAAAAACCATTATTTTATTATTCCCCTATCATTCCTATTTCATGTTCAATAAGGTCAACTTCACATTGAATTGGATATTTCTACCCTATCATGTCATTATCATTTGCTTAAGTGAGGGTTATATGAAATTAAAGAGCTCTTGTGGCCATGTGATAAATATTTCATCACTTATCTTATAGAGGTGTAATTGTGGATGTGTAAAGAAAATTTTTGTAAAAAAACTTCCAACACCTATTTCAAAGTCTATTACCATGATAGCTATTCAAATGTCTATAGGAACTAGTTCAAGGGAAATGATAGTAGCATAGTACAACAAAGTGCTAGATAGACTCATGGGAACTAGACTAATGATTCTAGATGTATTTAGCATTTCAAATGATGTTACATCTACCTAATATGCCTTCATTTATGTAAGGGATGTAAGGAATAAGCTTCTAGTTACAAAGATCCAAATTTAATAGGCTATAATACTAAGCCAATAGCTAGTAGTTGAAGTTGCATAATGTAGAGCCTATTTATCCCATCTTATCATTCTTTTACCTAGCTTAATAAGAGATGAGATCTTTAAATAGTTTAAGTCTAAATAAAAATAAGGTTGAGAAAAAACATAGAATCATCTAGGATGCAACTTTATTAGATGCAATTTTGAATGGAGTAAACATGAATCTTGCCTAGGTTCACTAAGAAAATAAGGACTTGGCCAAAATGAGTAGAAGATTGCTTAAGGTAGAAAAGTAAGAGGAAAAACTAGAAGAATACCTTAAGCACCAATAATGACATCTAGAAAAAGGAAATATTGATGTGAATAAATTAGTATTAGAGTAGTGATCAAAATCACTACTTTAAACAATGAGTCCCTAAAGCACAAGAAACTTAAGAATAATTATAGGAATGAGGTTGGCATGTAAAAGAAGATAAATGAAAAAAAATTGATTAAGCAAAACAAAGATGAATGAACCCTTCAAGTAACTCCAAGGTGATGTCTTGTAACGCATCTTTGATGGAATAAATACCTACAACAAAGTCAAATTTTCATGAAGGAGTTGTAGATTGAAAAGATGACTAACTATATAGAATTTGTCAATTCTAGCTATGCTAGTCTTACAATGCTAACTATTGGAATGCTAAAATCTAAACTATAACAGTAGGTGATCAACTTATACTTATTATAAAAAATGATTTTAAACTCCATAAGGAAGAAAGCTAGAAATTAAAGATAGCTAGTGTAAAGCTTGAGATTCTTAATGTGAAATTTAAGGATTAATAAATAATTGTTGAGAACCTAACTAAGAAAATAAATGAATACCAAGAGCTAAAGAATACTTAAAGGAATTAAATAATTGTTGAGAACCTAACTAGTAAAACCTGAGCAGTGACGGCAGCGACTGCGGCGACGGCTGCCACGGCAGTGACGATAGCGACAGCAACGACGGCTGCGACAGCAGGGACAATAGCGACAGCAACGACGGCCACGACGGCAGCGACGGCCGTGACGGCTGCTGCGGCCGCTACGGTCTCTGTGGCAACCACTATGGCGGCCGCTACGGATGCGACTATGGCGGCTGCAGGCACGGCAGCGTCTACGGAGGCGGCAACCACGGCCGCAACTCAGGCAGCCGCGATGGTGACCCCGTTGATGGCTGACAACGTGACCCCCAGGGTTACGGCCACGGAGCTTCTTGGGTAGGCTACAATCGTGGCCGCAGCAACCTCAGTGACCAATGCACCACCTGGGGCCATCGAGGCTCACGCTCGTTCCAACCACACCTTGCTCCTTCGCATTCGTAACCCCCCTACCGACGGCGTGCGTACCATGGAACGGAGCCTCATCGGTCGTTTCATCTCCCGGGGGAGCGGCCCCCAACTTGACCTGATACGGCGCTGGGTCAAGGAGCAGTGGAAACTGGAGGGTGTTACCGTCCGGAGCTTCTCAGAGGATCTGCTCCTCTTCGTCCTCCCCTCCCTGCAGGCCCGCGACTCCATCCTTCTCGGTGGACCTTGGTTCTATGGGGCCCGGGGTCTCGCATTGACCCCCTGGTGCCCTTGTGCCGACAGAGAACCCGATTTGTTCACCCGCGCCCCTATTTGGATCCGAGTGGCCAGTATCCCGTGGGAGTTATGGAGCCTTGAGTTTCTGCGGGAGGTGGCGGGACATTTCGACGAGTTCATCGCCTTCGACTGGGTCACGCGGTCACTGGACAGGTTGGGATATGCCCGCTTCTATGTCTGGCGAAACCTGGCCACGACCGACCTCGTCTGGGAGGTCGTCTTGGAACTTCCGGGGGGCGAGGAATTCCTCCAAGTTACCTATGAAAACCTTGAAGGTGGGGACCAGTCCATGCATGGCTGACCCCCCACACGGACCAACCGGGGGGTGCGGCTGTTGTGCTAAGTCGAGCCACCATGAGGCAGACTGTCGTTTTCGCAAGGCTCGCTCGTCTAACCCTGCCCGCCAGCTTTTCGAGGAGGGAAACTGGGTCACCATGGCCCGTAAGGGGTGACTACGGCCCCTGCCCTACCACCCCCCTTCCAATGCCCCCGCCCTCACGCCCATGCCCCCCCTCCTCCGCCTCCCCC